>CM065592.1:319917743-320383202 GCA_033119425.1 Bufotes viridis | reverse complement strand
TTTTATATTACTGTTATCTGTTGTACTTTATTTGTTGCCTATTTTATTATATTTTCTTCATTTAAAAAAAATATATAGTTTGTTAAAATATATTCTTAGAAAAATTTATATATTGCATGCTTGTTATATCGTACTTCCAAAAATGGATGTGGCAGTTAGATACGTTATGTAAATCAGTACTCCCACCCGTAACATTAGCTTTCTGGGACACTGAATAAATAAAAATATCCACATCATCCATTTACCTTCTTGTCGGGGGGTAGTGACATCTCCTCTTCTGCCTCCTCAGAGTCATCACCCTCCTCCACTGCAGCAGGTGGGCTATGGGCCCGATAGCCTGATGGCCCTGCCTCTTCCTGCTCCTCCTCGTCCGAGTGGTCTGTCTCCTCCTCCACCTCCACCGCCTTCTTCTTTTTAGAGAGCTTGGCTCTCACTTTGGGAAGCGGAGCATCTGTAATGATGATGATGACCAAATTTTTAAAAATGCCAAGATAAACAAGTAAAGCCAAATTACAGTTAAGGGTACACAAATTAATCTATGGTAGTGTCTGGATGGCATAATAATTAACTACACCTAACTTTCTTCTCCTTTTGGCTTAGATCAAGTGTAGTATCATCAGTGTCTGCCTTGACCTGCCGGACCAGGACCCTGTGGGTACCCCCTGCACTCTGCCTTTGAGCATCGTTGATTAAGTTCAGCTTCAACTCACTGCTGCTATTGGGTGTTGGGCCACTCCCCAGGGAACAAGAGTGATTCGAGTCTATGACTTCATTTGGGCATGTGGCCTAATTGTCCTGATCGATGCTTGTTGTCTACACTCGTCCAGACGTGCGAGGAGTTTGGACAAGCTTCAGGGCCAAAGTCAACTGTGTAAAGTCAAAAACATATGTGGCCCAGAAAGAGGTCTCATATTGCCACTTTTAGCACCCTTTCCCATCAGTTCAACACCACTGTACTAAGTGATTTATTGTAAAGGGTTAAAAATACTTATTTCTCTCACCAACATATTGTGTTATCTATCTGCTCAGTTATGCAAATAAGTATTGTACCTGGAAGAGATTTATCTCGGATCTTAGTGATCAGATCCATCCTGTGGCGCTTCAGATCTGACCACTTTTTAGAATCGCTTCCTTCCGATGAGTGCACCCATTCTTCTGCCACAGATGGAAAGCAATTCTCCGCACTATGGCCTGCTTTTCGCCCCTTGACCTTCTGCGGTCGTACCTCTTCTCCAACATTTCCTGCAAGATAACAATTAAATCATGTAATCCCACAGTTCTAAAATACAATTATTAGTTATCATAGTCATAAGAACCATCAAAAATAACATTTAATATCAAAACAGTCAAAGAGTAGAACATCGCCATCCCTTTAAAAGTGACTTGAACATTGCCGCCCCTTTAAAAGTGACTTGAACACTGCAGCCCCTTTAAAAGTGACTTGAACATCGCCATCCCTTTAAAACTGACTTGAACATCGCCATCCCTTTAAAAGTGACTTGAACATTGCGATCCCTTTAAAAGTGACTTGAATATTGCCGCCCTTTAAAAGTCACTTGAACATCGCCATCCCTTTAAAAGTGACTTGAACATTGCGATCCCTTTAAAAGTGACTTGAATATTGCCGCCCTTTAAAAGTCACTTGAACATCGCCATCCCTTTAAAAGTGACTTGAACATTGCGATCCCTTTAAAAGTGACTTGAATATTGCCGCCCTTTAAAAGTCACTTGAACATCGCCATCCCTTTAAAAGTGACTTGAACATTGCGATCCCTTTAAAAGTGACTTGAATATTGCCGCCCTTTAAAAGTCACTTGAACATCGCCATCCCTTTAAAAGTGACTTGAACATCGTCATCCCTTTAAAAGTGACTTGAACATTGCCACCCCTTTAACAGTGTCTTTCACTAATCACTCATGTAGTTGTGCAGTCTGCTAAAGCCTGTGATGAGTTTATGTCACCAAGCAGTAGGACATGTGACAGTGTAAGGCAGTTATGAGATCAGTGAAGGCCTGCAGGCTTCTTGGCTAATAAAAATCATTAATAAATAAGTTTAAATCACATTACTGAATTAAACACTAACTAAGTTCAATTACTTTTTACTTACAGTTATTAAGAAATCCAGCTCTTCTTTAGAGAAATTACTTTTTGCCATAATCGCTGGGACAGTCACCAATCTCCACTCTCGTCTCTCTCGATCCGATCCGAGGTAACGCACACACGTACAGACGCACGTACACGATTCTTGAATAGTTGTATTCCCTTACGTCCTACCAGCAGCACAGATGGGGTTAACCACCCCCCGTGGACTGGCAGGACCGGCGGAATGTTTAATGAGCCCAAGACTAATAACTCAATTTAACAATTAAGTATCTCCTTAAAAGGAGGAAGTCAACCCCCAGCCCACTGTGTTTTTTTCTGTCCTCCTGGACAGGTGGACTAGGCGGTTTTGTTCCCCCCTTTCTTATGGAAAGTGCGGGGAGCCTTCTTTTCGTGCATTTTTTCCTAGGTACCTTGTCAGTTTGGCCGGCAGCTTATTTGCTGCCGGCCCCGCGCAGTTGCGCCTGGCTGGGGTATTTTGGCGGCGTCCTTGGCCAGGATTCCCGGTCCCTGTGAGCCGCCATCTTCCGGAGGTGACGCGGGGACTCTCCTTTTGCATCACCTCCGGGTAATCCTGCCGTGATTTTTTTCACGGGCACGATTTTTTTCATAGATGCAATTTTTTTTTTATGTATCTTCCTGTGGAGGATTTGCTGGGGGAGGGGTGGATTGGCTATCCCTCCCTTTCCCCTATTTTGGGAGGCTGTGTGCTCCAGTTCAGTCTCTGGCTACATATGCTTTTTCAGCTGGATCCCAGAGTCCTAAAATTGGTGTTTTTCCTCTTGTGGTGTTTTTTTCCTCAGCTGCCTCCGGTCTTTTTTTTTTCTACCTTTCCTGTGTAGATAGGTGGTTTACAAATGTTTTATTTGTCCCTTTTTTTCCCGCAGTGATGCCGCGGGATTCGGAAGGCAGGAAAGTGGATCCAAGAGGAAGCATCTATCCTGCTACCATTGCAGCAGTCAACGGTTATTGTAAGCTGATCATACCTGCACTCGTGAGACTGCAGAAGCTAAACAGCTTAAGGCTGGGCTAAGACCAGCTTGGGAGACCGGTTGGGAATCCCTGGGTCTGTTGACTTAACCTACACCAGGTGTTACAGCTGCCGTTAGAGGTTTCTGACCTCTAGTGAACCTACGTTGCAGGATATGTATCAATGGCTTTGTTAAAGGAGTCATAGGTCTGCTGGATGGAAAGGCTTCCTATTCGTGCCCAGGCCCCTATGGAGACCTCTGTCCCAGTAGAGAGACCTTCTTGGTCTCCTTAGTTTCTTCCTCCTCGGATGAGGAGGAGCTGACGTTGTGTTTTCTCCCTGGAAAGACACAGAAGTTGCTTAAGTCCATCAGGTCGGGGACCATGATGTTGACTGTGGGGAGCCTCCCGTTCCCGCTCGGGCACCTCGTGTCTTTAAAGCGGATGAGACCCTCCTCTCTGTCATGATATAGAGTGGAAAAACCTGGAAAAGGTCCGGTTTTAACAAAGAAGTTTAAATCCATGTTTCCGATGGCTTAACCCTTGGTGGATTCGTGGGGATCCATTCCCAAGGTGGACATGGCTATCGCCAAGTTGTCCAAGCGCACTCTGGTTCCTGCAGACGATGGGTCTAGCTGCAGGACCCCCTTTCAGAGTGCACACTAAGACGGGGTGTTACGGCAGCTGCGGCTTCCGCTTCCACAGCCATAGCGGCTTTTGAAGTCTCTACGTTCCTCCGATCTCGTCTGGATCAAATTCAAGTTGATGTGAACCAGAGGTTTTTTCCAGGATGACATACTGGCTGCTTTCAAGACCATCAACCTGGCTACGGACTTCTTGTGCGATACCGCACAGCTCCAGTTGAAGCTAGCGAAGAAGTTCCCCGCTAGCAAAGCAAGTCCTGGGAACGAGGCCAAGCACAGATCCTTGCTCTTGAAGCTAAGCAGCAGGTCTGTGGCTCATGGGAGACCAAGTGCGCCTTTGGCACCCTGTAACAATACTATCAAATAATGTCAGGGGCCTATATATAGCATGGCCAGCAAACAAGCTCTTGTAGTGGCTGGAGAGCACAGCGAAAGGGTTTGAGGTGCTCTCGTGGAGGAGCCAAGATGGAAAATCCACCTCCTGACTACCGGCCTCTGCGAGGCTCTTGGTTAATTCCTGTTACTCCTGCCGTCCTGCCAATAAGCTTCCCTATTCCTAAGCTTCATGTACCCGTCGGGAGTTGTCTCTCCCACTTCTGAGAAGAATGGATCCAAGAGATCTCGGATCACTGGGTCCTGAATATCATTTACAACAGTTATTTAGTCAACCTCACCTCTATCCCTCTGGACAGGTTTGTCAAGATCAACCTTCTACAAGCTGCCAAGGAGGCTATCCTAGAGGCCTACATTCAGGACTACATTTGCAAAGGGGCTATGGAGGAGGTCTCGGCAGGAGAACGGGGCCTAGGGATCTATTCACCAGTTTTTCTGGTTCCCAAGGTTTCAGGAGATCTCCGGATGATTATCGATCTGAGATATTTCAATCGATTTATAAGGAAGGTGAAGTTTCGTGTAGAAACCATCAGGTCAGTAGTTCACGTCGTCAATCCTGGAGACGTGATGGCAACCCTGGACCTCAATAATTCATATCTGCACATCCTGATCCATCCTGGTTCTAGGAAGTATATCAGGATCACGGTCCAGGTGTCCGGTGTCGTCAGGCATCTTCTGTTGCCCTTCCCTTTGGCATTTCTTCTGCCCCTCACACTTTTACCAAGGTGGTGGTTCTGTGACAGGCGGCTTTGAGGCTTCAAGGACTGACCATCATTCCTTATCTGGACGACTGGCTTTGAAAGCCTCTGCTCTAGCGTTCCTAACCCAACGTCTTCAGGTAACAATCTCCTTTCTGTTCCACCTAGGTTGGATCATCAGCTGGTAGAAGTCGAACGTGAGCCCGTCGACTTCAGTAAGATATCTAGGCTTCATAATCGACTCCACTGGGATGTCGCTCCAGTTGACTCCAGAAAGAAGATTCCGGGTTCAGAACACGGCAAGTTCCTTTCCCCGGCGAGTTCCAATCCGGACTCTGATGAAGATGTTGGGGCTCATGTCAGCGTCTGCGGAAGCAGTCCCTTGGGCTCTATGGCACCTCCACCCTCTACAGTCGGAGGTCCTCTCCTAATGGAATGGCAGCCCTGCTGGGCTAAACTCCCTGTGCTCCCTGACTTGGCAAACTCTGTATTCCCTCAGATGGTGGTGCCATCTTTTAGACGGGAAGTCTATGGCCCAGCCAGTCTGGGTCATATTGACTACGGATGCGTCCTAAGTAGGCTGGGACGCTCACCTAGACGACTCTCCAGTTCACGGGACCTGGTTTCCTCAGGAGTGGCTTTTTTCATCCAATCTCCGCGAGATTCAAGCTATCCGGCTAGCCCTCCTTCACTTAGCCCCTCAGATCAGGGGCAAAGCGGTGAAAGTCCAGTCAGACAATGTGACTGCGGTACTTTACATCAACCAGCAGGGAGGCACGAGATCACTTCCCTCTTGTCAGAGATCGGGGTGATTCTGGATTAGGCAGAGTTGTACCTTCCCACTTATCTGCAATCCACATCCAAGGCTCCTCAATATGATAGCGGCTGAGCCGCGGTCTTCCGTCGGTGGAGTGGTCTTTACATCCGGAGAATTAAGCAGATAGTCCTCAAGTGGGTATGCCAGAGGTGGATCTCATGGCAACAAGGTTCAATGCCAAGGTGAGAGGTTCTGCTCCTCTACAGGGAGGACAACCCCTGGCGTTAGACGCTCTGTCAATATCCTGGAGGTTCAGGCTGGCTTACATCTTCCCTCCCTTTTCCATGATACCGAGGGTATTGATGAAAATCCGTCAGGATCAGGCCTCAGTGATAGCCATCATACTGTTTTGGCCGAAGAAGATCCTGGTTTACCTAGCTCACCCAGTTGAGTCGAGGACAATATTGGAGGCTCCCCACAGCAGACCCTGGTGTCGTGGGACACTCACCTCTGCTCAGATCTGCACAGATTCAACCTGACAGCCTGGAGGTTGATCAGTCCCTTCCCAGAATAGAAGGGCTTTCAGAGTCGGTCCTGAGAACGCTGTCTCATTCTAGAGCGGACTCTACCAAGAGAGCCTACTCTCATCCTGTTGTACCTCAACTGAGGTGGCGTCTGCAGATCCGCCCCTCTCCGCTATCCTTCAGTTCCTGCAAGACGGCCTTGATAAGAGGCTACTACTCTGAAGGTTCAAGTTTCAGCCATCTCAACAGGTTCCTTAAAGGAGCTGAAAGATAAAAGCCTACAGTACTGAGACCCCTTTTTTCAATGGGTTTTTCAGTAGTTCTCCGGGGGTTAGCATCTCCCCCCTTTGAACCGTTAGAGGAGGTGGACATCAAGTTCGTCACTTGGAAGTTTGTGTTTCTCCTTGCAGTGACTTTGGCCAAGAGGGTCTCTGAGCTTCAAGCTCTCTCAGCACATGAGCCCTATTCTTACATGACCGGGACCTTCTTAGATTCCTCCCGTATTGTAGGCCTAAAGTTCCTTCCTTCCAGAACATCAACCAGGTGATATTCCTCCCGGTTCTGTCGACATCTACCACCTCCTCCTAGGAACCTGCTAGACATCCTCTGGACGTCGAGATGTCTCCGGATCTATGTGGATAGATCAAGGAGTTCAGGAAAGATGAGAATCTGCTAATCCTGTTGCCGGTAAGTTTAAAGGCTATAAGGCATCCAAACCTTCCATCAGTCGGTGAATTGAGAAGGCTATTAAGGAATCCTTTGTTTCCACAATCTGGACCCTCCGGGATTCGTGAAGGCCCACTCTACTAGAGTTGTGGCTATTTCTTTTGCCGAGAGGAGTCTTCTGCCTCTCAACATGATTTGCAAAGCTGCCTCCTGGAGCTCTGAATCAACATTCATCTCCCATTATAGACTAGATGCCAGTCTAGCTGAGTTTCGGCCTTTGGGCAGACTTTTCTTAGTTCTGCCAGGCAGGAAGGCCCTCCCTAGGGGTTTCTTCTTGCTATCTCCCCATCTGTGCTGCTGGTAGGACGTAAGGGAATCGTTAATTTCTAACGATAATTTGTTTTCCCTTAGTCCTAACAGCAGCACACAAATTTCCCACCCTAGTAAGTCTAGTTTTTTTCTTGCTACAAACACAGTGGGCTGGGGGTTGACTTCCTCCTTTTAAGGAGATACTTAATTGTTAAATTGAGTTATTACTCTTGGGCTCATTAAACATTCCGCCGGTCCTGCCAGTCCACGGGGGGTGGTTAACCCCATCTGTGCTGCTGTTAGGACTAAGGGAAAACTAATTATCGTTAGAAATTAACGATTATCGCGATAATAAAACTAACAGTGTAAAGTTGACTGTATTGCTCTAAGTTATATTTGCGTACGAATGTAACTTCTATTACAGCACACCAATACTAAAACTGACTAAGAGACAGCTTTAAGTTCTATTCGAACGCGATTATGCGATTATTATATATCTGCTTAATCGCATTGCCGTTTCAACTTAGCATTGCTAATTCTAAATAATTCCATCCATATTCGTTAACTTACTGTTACTGACTCAGTAAGTTAACGATATGGATGGAATTATTTAGCAATGCTAAGTTGAAATCGCAATGCGATTAAGCAAATATATAAGAATCGCATTGCGATTTCAACTTAATTCTCAGATCCGACAGTACATTCTACTGGAGGAGGCGTTCCCATGGTGATCGTTAGCTCAAAGTTGTAATCGCAATGCGTTTATTGCGGTATATTATCCCTCTGGGTGTTTTTTACAGGTTAATTTTTATTTATTTTATGTTAACTCATCATTTCCCTATCTACATTTGTTTGCAGGGGATTTACCTACATTTTGCTGCCTTTTGCAGCCCTCTAGCCCTTTCCGGGAGTCTTTTACAGGCTTTTTAGTGCCCAAAAGTTCGGGTCCCCATTGACTTCTATGGGGTTCGGGTTCGGGATGAAGTTCGGGTTGAGTTCGGATCACTAACCCGGACATTTTCCGGAAGTTTGGCCGAACCTCTCGAACCCGAACATTCAGGTGTTCGCTCAACTGTAGTCGCTGAGTTTAACACGTGAGGAGCGCATAGAAATTGTGTTGATGTCTGGTGAACGCAGTAACCGGGTCATTGCAGCAGATTTCAAGACACCCTATGAGACCACCAATCTCCCATGCTACAGTTAGCAAACTGCTTGCTAAGTTTCGTGAAACGGGTTCAGTGTTGGATTTGCGAAAATGTGGACGCATGAAATCTGTCACTAATGAAGAAACATCAGTGGCTGTCCTAGCTTCATTCAGCAAGAGCCCACAGCGTAGCACTCGCCACATGTCACTGGAGAGTGGCATTAGTCGAACATCCCTTCGGCGGATATTAGCTACTCACAAATCGCACCCTTACAAACTCCAGCTACTGCAGCATCTCAACGAGGATGACCCAGATCGACGCACTGAATTTGCAGAATGGGCAAAACAAAAATTGGAACAGGACCCTCAGTTTACGCAGAAGATTTTGCTCAGTGATGAGGCAAACTTATGTGAATGGTGAAGTTAACAAACAAAACCACCGCTATTGGTCTGACACTAACCCACATTGGATAGATCCCTTTAAGACTGTTGGAACAAAAAAATTGATGGTATGGTGTGGAATATGGGGTACAAAGATAGTGGGGCCATTCTTCATCAATGGAAACCTCAAGGCCACTGGATATGGAAAATTGGTACATGATGATGTGTTTCCCTCTTTATGCACTGAAGCTGGTACGTTCCCTGAGTTTTTCCAGCAAGATGGTGCAACACCACATTATGGGTGTCAGGTCCGAGCATTCCTAGATGAACAGTTTCCTGGAAAGTGGATTGGTCATCGTGGGCCAGTTGAATGGCCCCAAGGTCTCCCAATCTGACCCCCTTAGACTTTTATCTTTGGGGTCAACTGAAGGCAATTGTCTATGCTGTGAAGATACGAGATGTGCAGCACCCGAAACTACGGATACTGGAAGCCTGTGCTAGCATTTCTCCTGCGGTGTTGCTATCAGTGTGTGAAGAGTGGGAGAAGAGGGTTGCATTGACAATCCAACACAATGGGCAGCACATTGAACACATTTTATAAGTTGTCAGAAACTTGTAAATAACTCATGATAGGATAAAGTTACATTAAAACTAAGCACACCATTGTTTTTCTTGCGAAATTCCCAATAAGTTTGATGTGTCACATGACCCTCTTCCTATTGAAAAAACAAAAGTTGGATTTAAAATGTCCGACTTAAAAATGGCCGCCATGGTCACCACCCATCTTGAAAAGTTTCCCCCCTCACATATACTAATGTGCCACAAACAGGAAGTTAATATCACCAACCATTCCCATTTTATTAAGGTGTATCCATATAAATGGCCCACCCTGTACAGTACATTGAAATTAAAGGGGCATAGAGGAGCATTATATAGGGGAACTACAGGGCGCATTATATATGTTGTAAAATCAGTGAGCTCTCTCAAGACCTTTGCAACCTTATTGTTGCAAAACATTACAATGGCATTGGTTACAGAAGAATTTCTGAACTACTGAAGGTACCAGTGAGCACTGTTGGGGCCATAATCCAAAAGTGGAAAGAACACCATTTCACCATAAACCGACCACAGTGAGGTGCTCGCTGCAAGATTTCAGTGGAGTGAAAAGAATAACCAGAAGAGTTGTCCAAGAACCAAGGACCACCTGTGGAGAGGTACAGAAAGACCTGGAATCAGCAGGCACAATGGAATCAGCAGGCTCAATAAATAATGCACTCAACCTCCATGGCTCGTATGTACGCACGCCACACATTTAAAGTTTTCTCAAAAACATTTAGACAAGCCTATGAAATACTGAGAGAATATAGTCTGGTCAGATGAGACCAAAATTGAACTCTGGATGCCATTATACACACTGGGGAAGATATATCAATCTGGTTTAAAGTAGAACTGGTTTAGTTGTCCATAGCAATCAATCTGATTCTACCTTTAATTTTCCAAGGGAGAAGTAAAAAATGAAAGGCAGAATCTGATTGGTTGCTATGGGCAACTAAGCCAGTTCTATTTTATACTAGTTTGCTAAATCTCCTTGACCTTGTTTGGAAGCCAAAAGGCACTACTTATCACCCCAAAAACATCACACCAACAGTGAAGTTTGGAGCTGGGAATATCTTGTTGTTCGGCTGTTTTTTAACATACGCAGTGGCAAACTTCATATAATTGAAGGAAGGATGAATCGACAAATTTAGCAAAACAATCTTGATAAAGAAAAACTGCTGCCATCCACCAGGATGATGAAGATGAAACGAGGTGGACATTTTAGCAAGACAATGATCCCAAACACACAGCCAAGGAAACTCTTAATTGGTTTTAGAGAAGAAAAAAAAGCTGCTAGAATGGCGCAGCCAATCGCCTGACCTGAATCCAATAAAATCTATGAAAGGATCTAAAGCTCAGAGTTCATGGAAGCATCCCAAGGAAGCTTCAGGATTTAAAGAGTGTGTGGAAGAATGGGCCAAAATCACACCTAAGCAATGCATTCTACTATTTTCTCCATGCAGGAGGCGTCTTGAAGCCCTCATCACTAACAATGGCAAAGTATTAAATACATTTCAGTTAGTGTGTTCAATACTTTTTTTCCCTGCGTCATTTCTCATTATTACACATAACTTAATTTATGGACATCTATGGTTTGATTTCTTTGGATGTGTGCATTGGATGGGTTGTTACCGACATCTGGTGAGAATTCCATGTCAAAAGCACCTTTAGAAATATATTTACTTCGAAAATTGGTGACATGTCACCCGCTTATACATACCATGTATAGATGCATTCATTTTTACATGTATAGCGCATCCTTCAATACAGAAAGTCAACTTTTTAAGATTTTAAGAGTAGGCATGTTGCAAGATATCAAAACTGCTGGATATTTATAGAAAGGGTTGCTGTTTTATGAGTTTTTGAGAAATTCTTACATTAGTGACTCACTCTGTGCAATAAATGACAATAAATGAGCCCTGGATATGAAGCATGTGTGGATGCACCTTTGCCACCCAATGAGAAAGCAGCAGGAAAGACCCCTTTAACTGTATGATTGCAATGATTTGATTCATTAGATTGATGAACCAAGAAGTCACATTAGTCAACCACTGAATGACATTAATGTCTATGGACAAGAGGACAAAAAAAAATATAATTTGATTTAATTCAAATGAAATAACTCTGTGACCGCTGTTTGACTCTGCAAAATCTAAAAACATTCTGATTTGATGCACTTAAAGAAGAAATTACAAGTGGCAGATCTCTGAAAAAAACATTACTGTGTGAGAATATTGGCTTAATAAGAGTAGCAGAAACATCCTTTTTTTAATGATATTTGAGTTGATTTTGAGCTGGATGAATTGAAAATGAGAAATGACTATTTCTGTATGTCATGGGGAAGGATTTATTTTGGGCACTATGAGAACACTAGTAGGATGCTCACATGGCAAAATCCACAGCAGGATAATCAGTAGCAAATCAGTTGCAGAATCAATAGCTGAAAACAGATCAATTTTGGTTGTGGTTTTATAAATTTGTGGTGGTCTTAGAGCAGTTTTTTAAGAGCTTTAAGAATTTCTGACAGGTGCACACTGCGGTCTTACTAAGCCCTCAAACTGATGTTAAAATTGAGATATTAGTCAACATGTCCTACAGTGGAGGACATGTCTTAAGCCCGAGCACCGCGCCAAGGTTTCTCAAGTGGCTCGGGACCTAACACTCACCTACCTGTGCCATATGGGCAATACCTAGTGTTGCGCGCGAATATTCGAATAGCAAATTTTTTTAGCGAATATCGGCACTTCGCTAATTCGCGAATATTTCGAATATAGCGCTATAAATTCGCTATTTCGAATATTCGTTTTTTTTTTTAGTTATATTTTTTTCTTTCCCACTTCCCAAAAGTAGTTCTTACCTGTCCTGAGGATTCCTGGCTTCCTGGCTGCTCTAGTGAGTGCCCGTTGCCGCTTCTGCCGACTTCCATGCTCATGGAGCGTCCCCATATACTAAAATGTACTGTCGGATTTGAGGAATTATGTTAAAATCGCAATGCGATTAATTCAAGTTATATTAATCGCATTGCGATTACAACTTAGCACTGCTATCTTACATAGGCTAGAATTAACGAATATGGAATATAGCACAAGCAGTGCTAAGTTGAAATCGCAATGCGATTACTTCAAGTTAAATTAATCGCATTGCGAATTCAACTTAGCACTGCTGCTATATTCCATATTCGTTAACTTTGTTCATTCTAGCAAGCTGACCCATTATAAACCCAGCTCTAAGTTGAAATCGCAAGGCGATTAATATAACTTTAATTAATCGCATTGCGATTTCAACGTAATTCCTCAAATCCGACAGTACATTTTAGTTTATGGAGACATTCCCATGGTGATGGGGATGCTCCATGAGCACGGAAGTTTATGGTTGGCTTGGTAGAATTAGCGAATAGCGAATATGACGAATGTATTCGTCATATTCCTCAAAACGAAGATAACAAAATATTCTACATCTTCGTTTTAGCTACCTACTCATCAACTTCGCTAATTCTAGCAATCAAATAGGAAGGTTGACTATAGAGACAGCTGTGTTAAATTCGCTATGCGATTTTTTTAATCTTTTTTTAATAGAATAATTATATTACTTGATATAATTTATTATAATTATTCTATTTATAAAAAAAAAAAAAATTATATAATTGCATAGCGAATTAAACACAGTTGTCTCTATAGTCAACCTTCCTATTTGATTGCTAGAATTAGCGAAAATGACGAATAGGTTGCTAAAACGAAGATGTAGAATACTTTGTTATCTTCGTTTTGAGGAATATGACGAATACATTTGTCATATTCGTCATCTTCGCTATAATTCTAGATATGAAACCAATAGGAAAGTAGCCTTAAGTTAAAATCGCAATACGCGATTATTTAAATCGCATATTAATCGCGATAACTGGAATAATGACGAATATTCGATTTCGACGAATATGAAACGAAAATTCTTTTGAATATTCGCAAATTTTGTCGAAATCGAATATGGCACCTGCCGCTCATCACTAGCAATACCAGGGGCCAGTGGGTGAAATTACAGGAATGTATTAGGCCGACTCGCAGCAGACTCCTCAGTTACTTCCAGCATGTAAACATGCCTGCAATGGGAGGAGGGAGAGGGCTGTGAGCCCCACCCAAGACTGGCTGATATGGCCCAGGCCTCACAGGTGCACCTAAATGCAGCCTGTGGATGGAAAACAGGCTACATTTACATGGGAGTTTATGCACCTCCAAAAAATATATATACACAAAACAACTGAAAGGTGGCATAAAGCAGGATGTGCTCAACCCAAAAATGCAGTTGTGCATATATATACAGGGGAGCAGATCCTGCACTTGTGGCCCGCTGTTAATGGTGATCCCCAGCAAAAATGCATATGACGGAAGATGCCCACAGCGGACCACAAGTACCACAATAGACATCCTACACAAGATGGCAATTGTGAGAAAACAAATAGTAGATAGGGGGGCACACTCGTCATCGGCAGCAAAAATGGACAGTTTAATGATGGCAACTAAAATACAGTAATAGCAAATAAAATAGAAAATAAAAAAATACAATGGTACAGTTTTATAAGCAGCTAAAAACAATAGTACTCGCAATGGAGTATTGGATGAATACACTTGTCGGTGTATGAAGATATTCCCCCTGGTCCAAAATGTCAGTATAAACACCAGTGTCCGTTAGAAAATGAGGTCCCAAGCTGGATATGGACCTAAAAATCACCTCAGTGCCGGCAAGATAGGGTAATGACACAGTTTATAATGCGCATGGGATAAGTGAGTCACAGACTCTTCTGGGTCCTAGTGCCGGACCTTCCGCGATATGTCACCCGGGATTAGATGTTTTAGGAAAAAGTAGTTGTATTGTGATCTGATGACTTGCATATACTCAGCGGCGTTACTTTAACACTGTGATCTGACCCAAACACGTTTCGGGGGACAGCCCCCTTCCTCAGTGGATTTCATCCAATACTCAGAGCACTGGCCACCGCGACTACTATTGTTTTTAGCTGCTTATAAAACTGTACCATTGTATTTTTTTATTTGCTATTTTATTTGCTATTACTGTATTTTAGTTGCCATCATTAAACTGTCCATTTTTGCTGCCGATGACGAGTGTGCCCCCCTATCTACTATTTGTTTTCTCACACTTACTAGTCTTTTGGGTATAAGCTAAGGGGTGAGCACCTCATTTCCGTAGTGTTGTGTCAGGTGTAGCCGCTGTGTTTCTATATTATTTCTATAAGATGGCTATAAGATGTGATAAATAATATAACAATATAGCAATAACAAGTGACAAAACAGATGCACACTGCGGTCTTACTAAGCCCTCAAACGAGTCGGCCTAATACATTCCTGTAATTTCGCCCATTGGCCCCTGGTATTGCCCATATGGCACAGGTAGGTAAGTGTTAGGTCCCGAGCTACTTGAGAAACCTTGGCGCGGTGCTCAGGCTTGAGCCATGTCCTCCACTGTAGGACATGTTGACTAATCTCTCAATTTTAACATCAGTTTGAGGGCTTAGTAAGACCACAGTGTGCACCTGTTTTGTCATTTGTTATTGCTATATTGTTATATTATTTATCACATCCACACAATTGCCATCTTGTGTAGGATGCCTATTGTGGTACTTGTGGTCTGCTGCGGGCTTCCTCCACTGTATGCATTTGTGCTGGAGATCGCCATTAGCAGCGGGCCACAAGTGCAGGATCTGCTCCCCTGTATATATATGCATAACTGCATTTTTGGGTTGAGCACATCCTGCTTCAGACCACCTTTCAGTTGTTTTGTGGATATATAATTTTTCGGAGGTGTATAATCTCCAATATAAATGTAGCCTGTTTTCCATCCACAGCCTGCATTTAGGTGCACCTGTGAGGCCTGAGCCATATCAGCCAGTCTTGGGTGGGGCTCACAGCCCTCTCCCTCCTCCCATTGCAGGCATGGTTACATGCTGGAGGTAACTGAGGAGTCTGCTGCGAGTCGGCCTAATACATTCCTGTAATTTCGCCCACTGGCCCTTGGTATTGCCCATATGGCACAGGTAGGTGAGTGTTAGGTCCCGACTCGGCTACTTGAGAAACCTTGGCGCGGTGCTCGAGCTTAAGACATGTCCTCCACTGTAGGACATGTTGACTAATCTCTCAATTTTAACATCAGTTTGAGCGCTTAGTAAGACCGCAGTGTGCACCTGTTTTATCATTTGTTATTGCTATATTGTTATATTATTTATCACATCCACACAATTGCCATCTTGTGTAGGATGTCTATTGTGGTACTTATACTGTACACTACTCACAAAAAGTTATGGATATTTGGCTTTTTATGGAAAACGTAAAAAGTTCACACTACAGTGATATTATATAATGAAAGTAGGGCATTTAAGTAGAAGCATTCAATGGGAATTTCCTCATCTCAAACAACTTATTGAAACAAAAGCCAACAACAGTGGTAGGTATGCCCCCACAAAAAATGTCAATGTCTCAAAAACTTGTCATGTGGCCTTGAGCATCAATTACAGCTTGACAACAATGTCTCATGCTTATATATAGACATACTTATTGGCATATGGCGTATAGATTTGTTTCCTGGCACCGCATTCCAATATCAATGGCTGCGGATGGGGCAGAGGAGGATGAGTCAGGGGGGGAAACGACAGAAAGCGAGGACACTTATGTGAAAGACACTATACTGCCTGTAGATGCGGCCTGGCTGCTGCAAGGGAGACCGAGAGAAGGAGGAAACTGTTGTTGCAGTAATTGGCTGCCACCTTTGTTTGTCCATGGGATGGGGTGATGCTGCTTCATGTTTGTCAATAGAGCTTTGGTGCCTATTTTTATGTTTGGCTGCCCACAGCTTATTTTAGTCCTGCAGAGCTTGTACAGGGCAATACTTCTGTCTTCTGGGCCATAAAACTGCCAGATGGGAGATACTCTTGCAGAGCTAGAGGCACCTGAGCTTGGCTTAGCTCTTGCACGTTTTGGACCTTTTGGACAGAGTCAGTGGCATCACCAGATCCCGGAGCAGATATGCCCCTGGCAGTACTTTGGGAGATACGTGGCCTCTGCTCTTTATTGCTGCCACTACCACCCTCCACCTCTGATGTTGCCTCCTCCTCAGCACCCCGTTCCAGCTCCAAGGTCCTGTCCAACACACAATCATCATCAGAGTCCTCACCCTCCCTGTCATTTTTATTAGACTGTGAAATATTATGGTGGGCTCCCCTGCTCTACATTTGCTCCCACAGCCATTGCCGTGGCTACGGGTGCCACTATTAATACCACCACCCCAGCTATACATGGGGTCACCATCCTCCTCCTGAATATTCTCCTAATGGCATTCCAAACATTGGCTGCTCTCACACTAGTTACGAACAACTAGACTCTCTTGACTCTTTGCCATAAGGCGTGATGGGGTTTTCTTGCCACTTCTTAGGGAAAAGGAAGGCTACTCACTAGGAAGAAGCAGTGAAGACAGAGAGGACTCCACTGAAAGCTTTCTCTGGGGCTTTAAGCATGAGAAACGCTGTGAACCCTGACTCTAAGGCACAATTTCAGACTCAGAAGTTACCTCCATGTCATCCTGCTGTGACTGAGAGGAGGAGCCATCCAATCAACAATCTCAATATTTTTCTCCTCAGTGACAATATTGTGTCTTTCTAAAGCCAGGGACAACTGCGTCCTACTACTACTACTACCAGGGCCGTAGATATATATTTTTTCCTGGGGGGGGGGTTCAGCTTTCTCAAATTATAAGACTTTATCTAGCAGACACACCAGGGTTTAAAAAAAAAAAATACCAGCCATATCATTCCTAAACCAATCCTTTACCTTGAGCAATACCTATTTATTTGTTTGACACCATATGTGCAGCATGTGTGACTGTGGACTCAGTCTGGAGTGACAGTCTATGGCACGCATGACACATCACATGCTAGCTTAATCTTGTAATTTCCATACGAAATTGCGTTTCTTTAATGTTGAGGAAAGCTGGCCGGCATCAGCGTCATCCCTGCCTGGCTGCCCTGTGTGTGTCTGTGAGTTACTTGTGCCACCGTACCTGCCCCCCTGCGCTGCCCGCCCTGCAGCCTCCATCACCTCTCTGTGTGCCGCGCTGCCTGCGCCGCTATTGCAGGCAGCAGCATGCCCGGGCTGTTCTCTGGCAGGTTAGGAGTACAGACACTCTGGGGGGGGGGGGGTTTGAACCCCCCCATCCCCCCCCTTATCTACGCCCCTGACTACTACTACTACTACTACTACTACTACTACTACTACTACTACAGCCAGATAGCTGCTACCACCCATATTCTGTCTAAGGGAGGACAAGGCCTGGCACTGGGTCTTTGGTTTGGAACTCTTCCCTATTCCTGACAATTTAGAACCTAATGTACACAGTCACCAAAGTAGGGAACTGTTTCCAAGTCTGTTTTCTGGAACCTAAAGAAAGAGAGGCGCAATAAAATATCCTCCCCTTTCCACAGACACACTGAAGATACTGCTACTGACAGTCGACCTTGAAAATAATGCAGTATCTGCGGCACTAACAGATTTTGGCCTAAAGTCTTGTGTGCATTGAAATATGCAGATTTAGAAAAAAAGCCTTCTCTGGTGTAAAAATTGTCAACCTATCATGAGATTATTTCCCCTTCCCCCCACATCAGCACTTAAACTGCCTGGAGATGTCCTGACATGGAATTTGGCCTAGTATTTCACGTTTTCAATCAGAGATTTAAACCATTATCCTCTGTATTGTAAGACACATGTATTTCACGCTATAACGCAGAGATTTAGTAATTCATGTTATTATCATGCAGAGATTAAAAGAGCTACCCTCTGTATTATAAGGCACACATACTGTATATTGCTATTTTCCAAAACACAAAAAAAAATCTAACTGTCTGAAGATGCAGCGACAAAAAATTTCAGCCTAGTATTTCACGTTACTAATCAGAGATTTAAAACACTACCCTCTGTATTTTAAGACACACATATATTAATATCTGCCCCCCCAAAAAAAAATCCCCCCCAAAAAATAATAATAATAATTTTTATAGATGCACTGATATGACTCAGCTCCTTACTTCTCACTCCCCGGCTAAAAGCTTTCCCTGCCGTTCCCTATTCTACACAATTCCTATTCTTTCTAGCCTTTCCCTTCACACTAGAATAGACGTTTGATTGGGACTATACACCGTCTCTAAGATCATTTTCTGTCAGATACTGCATAGACCTATCCACCCTCATTCACAGCCCAAAACAGAATGACCTTCTGCTCATTTTGCAAGGGCACCTCCTTGCCTACTGCAGCACTGATTGGTTCATCTAGGCTGTGTCAGCCTGTGAGCCAATCAGGGCAAGCCCTCCATCCTCACTTCCTCTTGTATGTGAGCCTCCTTCTTATAATTCTCTCATGCTTTTTCTTGACAACCCGCTTCCCGCTTCCCTTCCGGGTGTAGCGGTGACGTAATCGGCGCAGGCGCACTGAGGATGGAGCGGCAAAGCTCGCGTCCTTCACTCAGAGCGCCTGCGCCGACTACTGAGCGGTACGGCGCAGGCGCGGGATTTCATCTTCAGACAGGGCCAGCGCGAGGAGGAGAAAGCGCTGGCCCTGTCTATCAAACGAGGAAGGGGGCGTTCCTAACTAATCTAGATGCGGCGGCTACCAGCAAGTACACGTCCAACTTGCTGGTAGCGAAGATGATTAGCATATTATAAAAGTGGCTTTTTTACAGAATTGACAACTTCAGAAAAGGTAAAAAAAGATATATTTCAACTCAGCTGACATTAGCAAATAGCTAATGTCAGCTAGTGAAAAATGGGTTAAGGGGAGTGACAGAAGCCCTTTAAGCATATCTGACTGTTAATACCCAATGCTAAATGCATCGGGACACTTGAATGTATTATCAATATCAAAATGACTTCTGATGATTTATGGACATAGAAGCACATAGGGTTATGACTTGAATGATGACTGGTCTCCAAGTTTAGAAGTGGTGGCTGTCAGGAATTGCTCCTAGTGTCGCCTCTAATGCCATTTGGTATTGGGAGCAAGGGTTCCTTAGTTATAGTACAGCCACTTCCTTGAATGGTCTGGGAAACACCCTGTCCTTTCCTTGTCTAAACCCACACTTTACCAGGTGGCTTGGAAATTGTTGTGTCTTTTGACAGTGACAGACTAGCTATTGTACATAATAGCATTATTGATGCTGAAAGATCACCTAAATACATAGTTGCGTAAAATTCAACTTGATGAGTATATTGTTTCCAAGCTGTGGTTTTTTTTGCATTGGTCAGTGTCTCTTTTTTAATTTTATTATTTCTTTGGTATGGTTATGGACTTTTAATGTATATTAACAACATTTATATATTTTAATTTCACTTACTTTTCAGTGAATAGTATTTAAATTTTGGATGGACGTACTCTGATGAGATCAGTGAATTACTTTAAAGGGATACACAGCACCTGAATGTTCAACAGTAGCCTGCACAGTATAACAAACATAAAACTTTTCCTAAAAGAAGGATAATTCTCTGACACCTTTAGTAAAAAGCCTTTGCTTCTTCACTTTTTAGGATGATATATACTCATTTGCAAAAAATAAATAAAACTAACACACACAGAAAAAAATGTCTGGTTGCAGTAAAGCTCGGCATTTAATTATGTCTTAGGTAGATATGTAAATTATTATAGATGTGGTCTGATTAGACACTGGGTATTGCCAAAAGAGGACTTAGGTTCTTTCCCTCCTGTCCTTTAAAAAAGCTCTCAGAGGCTAACGTTTGATAGTGTTCCTCTTGGTCAGAGATCATTGACTGCTAGACAGACCTCTACAATGCACAAAAATACATTTTGCCCAACTAATAGACTTTGAGGGGATGCATCATTGGACTGAGAGAAACCATATGGTGATTTCAATGAGTTGCCCACTGCCTAAACCATTATGAACTAGTTGTTAGGAGGTGTTGGGAGCAGTGGTAAAGTGAAGGCAGGAACACACGGTCAACAGGCTCCAGACAGACCAGGATCAGACCAGATCAGGACAGAGAGGATTGGTTATCCACGAACAAGCACAAGCAGCTCCCACACTTTCCTTGTCCACCATCCAGGCACACATGGCACCTTCATTACACACTCGCGTCTCTGCCCGGCTCATTTCCAGACACTTAGCAGAAGGAAATTTATTGTCATGGTGCCCATTATATATCCTGCCATTGATACAGTAGCCAGCCACCATAGCCTTTGCTTGCAGTGGTCTCATGAATGAAAAACTTGGATTGCTACAGGCTAGAAACATGTTGTCTTAAAGGGGTTGGCCACTTTGTTATATATTAAGCTTACTTACATGTATTCTATGCCTACTTCTGTTGTCTTGTGTTGATTTGCATCGCAAACTCTTAGAGTTAAGCGAACCCAAACTGTATAGTTCAGGTTCATACCGAATTTTGGGGTGTTCGCAGTTCGGGACATGGACCCGGACCCGAACATTTTCAAAAAAGTTCGGGTTCGGGTCCGTTGTTCGGTGATTTCTTCCCACTTTCTGAAGCTGAAGCTAGCGTTATACTTCTTGACCTAAGAAGCCATCACAGACATGCCTACTAATGGCATGGTTATGATTGGCCGAGTGCAGCATGTGACCCAGCCTCTATTTAAGCTGGAGTTACGTAGCGCCGCATGTCACTCTACTCTAATTAGTGTATGGATAGGATGCAGCTGCTGTGAGGGCTAGATTAGGCAGGGGAAAGTCAGCAAAAACACCTAATGAAGTGATCGATCTACAGCTGTGAATCATTCAACTTCTGCTAGTTAATTGCTCACTGGTTTTTAGGCAGCAAAGAGCATTTTTCTGTCACTTTTTTCTGGGGTGTTCGGCGGCCATTTTGTGTCTTGCGGTGCACCAGCACAAGCTACCACCAAGTCCATCAATCCATGAATAGTAGTTTTTTTTTGCAATATTCTACATCAGCTACATCAGGGGCTTGGCTGTGCGTATTGTTGTCACCCCTAGAAACTCAGGATACAAATTTCTATATTTTATTGAGGGGTGAAATTCAATTGCCAAAATAGCAATCCCCTAAATCTGGTGTTCCAGCTGTGGCTAGCCAAGTGTAATACTGTCTGCAGTCTGGCAAAGGATAGATTTTTTCCCTGGAGTGAAATTCAATTGCCAAAACAGCAATCCGCTAAATCTGGTGTTCCAGCAGTGGCTGGCTAAGTTTAATACTGTCCGGAAAAGTACAGATATTTTTCTGGAGTTAAATTCAATTGCCAAAACAGCAATACAGTAAATCAGTGGTTTCAGTTGTGGCTGGCCAAGTTCAATAGTGTCCGGCAAAGGATATATTTTGTTCTGGGGTGAAATTCAATTGCCAAAATAGCAATCCCCAAAATCTGGTGTCCCAGCTGTGGCTGGCCAAGTTTAAAAGTGTCTGGCAAAGGATATATTTTTTTCTGGGGTGAAATTCAATTGCCAAAATAGCAATCCCCTAAATCTGGTGTCCCAGCAGTGGCTGGCCAAGTTTAATAGTGTCTGGCAAAGGATAGTTTTTGTTCTGGGGTGAAATTCAATTGCCAAAATAGCAATACCGCAAATCAGTGGTTTCAGCTGTGGCTGGCCAAGTTTAATAGTGTCCAGCAAAGGATATATTTTTTTATGGGGTGAAATTCAATTGTCAAAATAGCAATACCATAAATCAGTGGTTTCAGTTGTGGCTGGCCAAGTTTAATACTGTCCGGCAAATGATAGATATTTTTCTGGGGTGAAATTCAATTCCCAAAATAGCAATACCATAAATCAGTGGTTTCAGCTGTTGCTGGCCAAGTGTAAATCTGTCCGTAAAAGGGTATATTACACTACAGCGTGTTAGCGTCTAAATACAAGGCCTGATATCTAAATCCTCTATATTTGCACACGCTATCGTGCATCTCCAAGTGTATTTCTTTCTGTAAAAGGGTATATTACACTGAGTGTTAAAATACAAGTGCTGAAAGCATAATCCTCTACATTTGCACACACTATTGTGCATCTCATAGTGTATTTCTGTCTGTAAAAGGGTATATTACACACAAGGTGTAAATACAAGTGCTGATAGGGTCATCCTCAATAACTGCACACGCTACCATGCCTCTCTAAGTGTATTTCTTTCTGTGAAAGGTTATATTACACTAAGTGTTAAATTAGAAGTGCTGAAAGCATAATCCTCTACATTTGCACACACTATTGTGCATCTCCAAGTGTAATTCTGTCCGTAAAAGAATACCTTTCATCCAGAGCCTAAATACTAGTCCTACAATTGATATTCCCCTAAATCTTTGGTTACTGCTGCGCCTGTATTAGTGTAATACGGTACATAAATAGATAGCCAGATAGTGTTAGATGCCTGTAAAAAAAAAGCCTAAATTTGAACTCAATACATTGGGCCTAATAATTTTTTTCTTATTTTGTTGAACGGTAACAATGAGGAAAACGTCTAGTAAGGGAAGCAGACGCGGACATGGTCGTGGTGGTGTTAGCGGACCCTCTGGAGCTGGGAGAGGACGTGGCCGTTCTGCCACAGCCACACAAACTAGTGAACCAACTACCTCAGGTCCCAGTACTCACCAGAATTTACAGTGATATTTGGTGGGGCCCAATGGTGTTCAAAGGATGGTAAGGCCTGAGCAAGTACAGGCGCTAGTGGATTCAGCATGTTCACAACATAATCTCCAACCCAGTCTTCTGCAGAAAGCGCACAGGTGGCGCCTGAAAACCAAGCCCATTAGTCTATCACATCACCTCCATGCATATCAGGGAAACTGTCTGAGCCTCAAATTATGCAGCAGTCTCTTATGCTGTTTGAAGACTCTGCTGGCAGGGTTTCCCAAGGGAATTTACCTAGCTCTTCCCCAGCGGTGGAAGACATAGAATGCACTGACGCACAACCACTTATGTTTCCTGATGATGAGGACATGGGAATACCACCTCATCAGAGTCTGCACGTCTCTGATGATGACGAAACACAGATGCCAACTGCTGCGTCCTTCTGCAGTGTGCAGACCGAACAGGAGGTCAGGAAGGAAGACTTTGTGGAAGACGATGGAGGGGACAATCAGTTCCTAGACCCCACATGGAATGAAGTTCATGCCACTGACTTTTATAATTCAGAGGAAGAGGCAGTGGTGAGACCGAGCCAACAGTATAGCAAAAGAGGGAGCAGGGGGCAAAAGCCGAACAGCCGCCACCAAGAGAGTTCGCCTGCTCCTGGCGACCGCCACCAGGGACCGAGCACCCCAAAGGCACCTTCAAGGAGTTCCCTGGCATGGCACTTCTTCAAACAATGTGCTGACGACAAGACCCGAGTGGTTTGCACGCTGTGCCATCAGAGCCTGAAGCGAGGCATTAACGTTCTGAAGCTTAGCACAACCTGCATGACTAGGCATCTACATGCAAAGCATGAACTACAGTGGAGTAAACACCTTAAAAACAAGGAACTCACTCATGCTTCTCCTGCTCCCTCTTCTGCTGCTGCCTCGGCCTCTTCCTCTGCCTCGAGGGGAACGTTGGCACCTGCCGCCCACCAAACAGAGGATGTGCCACCAACACAACCACCTCCGTCACCAAGCATCTCCACCATGTCACATGGCAGCGTTCAGCTCTCCATCTCACAAACCTTGGAGAGAAAGTGTGATTTCCCACCTAGTCACCCTCGAGCCCTGGGCCTGAATGCCAGGATTTCTAAACTACTGGCCTTTAAAATGCTGTTATTCAGGCTGGTGGACACGGACAGCTTCAAACAGCTGATGGTGGTGGCTGTCCCACAGTATGTTGTTCCCAGCCGCCACTTCTTCTCCAAGAGAGCAGTGCCTTCACTGCACAGCCAACTATCCGATAAAATCAGGTATGCACTGCGCAACGCCATCTGTGGCACGGTCCACCTAACCACAGATACGTGGACCAGTAAGCATGGCCAGGGACGCTATATCTCCCTAACTGCACACTGGGTAAATGTAGTGGCGGCTGGGCCCCAGGCGGAGAGTTGTTTGGCGCATGTCCTTCCGCCGCCAAGGATCGCAGGGCATTATTCTTGGAGTTTCAGCTGCAGCACGCACAGGTGAGTCGCACTGAGGAACAGCAGCACTTCATCACCAATGACTGGTCCTCTATGCGAGACCTGTGTGCCCTCTTGTGCTGTTTCGAGTACTCCACCAACATGGCTAGTGGCTATTACGCCGTTATCAGCGTTACAATACCACTTTTTTGTCTCCTTGAGAATGAACTTAGGGTGATGATGGAAGAGTATTTGGCCCAGGAGGAGGAGTAGGAGGAAGAGGGGTCATTTTTAGCACTTTCAGGCCAGTCTCTTAGAAGTGGCTCAGAGTGAGGTTTTTTGCAACAGCAGAGGCCAGGTACAAATTTGGCCAGCCAGGGCCCACTACTGGAGGACGAGGATGA
The DNA here is from genome assembly GCA_033119425.1 of Bufotes viridis. Taxonomy (NCBI): domain Eukaryota; kingdom Metazoa; phylum Chordata; class Amphibia; order Anura; family Bufonidae; genus Bufotes; species Bufotes viridis. The sequence goes on along the minus strand of CM065592.1, from coordinate 320,358,593 downwards.
GGAGGAGGTGGAGGAGGATGAGGATGAAGCATGTTCACAGCGGGGTGGCACCCAACGCAGTTATGGCCCATCACTGGTGTGTGGCTGGGGGGAAACGGAGGATGATGACGATACGCCTCCCACAGAGGACAGCTTGTCCTTACCTCCTGGCAGCCTGGCACACATGAGTGACTACATGCTGCAGTGCCTGTGCAACAACAGCACAGTTGCCCACATTTTAACGTGTGCGGACTACTGGGTTGCCATCCTGCTGGATACCCAGTACAAAGACAATGTGCCCACCTTACTTCCTGCACTGGAGCATGATAGGAAGATGCGCGAGTACAAGTGCACGCTGGTAGATGCCCTCCTGAGAGCATTCCCAAATGTCACAGGGGAACAAGTGGAAGCCCAAGGCGAAGGCAGAGGAGGAACAAGGAATCGCTAACGCAGCTGTGTCATGGCCAGCTCCTCTGAGGGCAGGGTTAGCATGGCAGAGATGTGGAAAAGTTTTGTCACCACGGCACAGCTAACTGCACCACCACCTGATACGGAACGTGTTAGCAGGAGGCCGCATTTCAATAACATGGTGGAACAGTACGTGTGCCCACGCCTCCACGTACTGACTGATGGTTTGACCCCATTCAACTTCTGGGTCTCCAAATTGTCCACGTGGCCAGAGTTATCCTTTTATGGCTTGGAGGTGCTGGACTGCCCGGCAGCCAGCGTTTTGTCTGAATGTGTACTCAGCACAGCACGTGGCATCATTACTGACAAACGCAGACTCCTGTCCACAGCCAACCGTGAACAAGCTGACATTCATAAAAATAAACCATGCATGGATCCCACAGGACCTGTCCATCCCTTGTGCAGAATAGACATGTATAAATACCTCCCCTTAACCATATATTCTTGTACTCCAGGGCATTTCTTTATTGAATTCTCTTTTTTTAATTTTACCAATATTTAGCGGGGCAACCCAAGGTTGAATGAACCTCTCCTCAGTCTGGGTGCCAGGGGCCTAAATATCTGAAACTGGCCTTCTCCATTGGTGGGTGACATGAAGCCTGATTCTCTGCTTTGGGACCTCTCTCCTCTGTCTGGGTGCTGGGGCCTAAATAACTAAAAGTGGCCTTCTCCGTTGGTGGGTGACATGATGCCTCTTTTGCTGCTATGGGACCTCTCTCCTCTGTCTGGGTGCCGGGGCCTAAATAACTGAAAGTGACCTTCTCTGTTGGTGGGTGACATGATGCCTCTTTTGCTGATATGGGACCTTTCACCTCTGTCTGGGCGCCAGGGGCCTAACTTTCATGTCTTTCTGTCTTGGTGGCAGACATTTAACTCTTTTTACTGTCTAATGACCGCTCCATTGTCTGTGTGTCAGGGGTCTATATGTCATTTAATCATTTGTTGTCTTGGTGGGAGATATTAAACTCTTTTTACTGTCTAATGACTGCCCCATTGTCTGGGTGTCAGGGGCCTAAATTTCATTTAATTGCTTGCTGTCTTGGTGGCAGACATTTAACTCTTTTTGCTGTCTAATGACTGCCCCATTGTGTGGGTGTCAGGTGCTTAAATTTCACATACTTCCTTGCTGTCTTGGTGGCAGACATTTAACTCTTTTTACTGTCAAATGACTGCCCCATTATTTGGGTGTCAGGGGCCTCTATGAGGTTTAATCATTTGTTGTCTTGGTGGGAGACATTTAACTCTTTTTACTGTCTAATGACTGCCCCATTGTGTGGGTGTCAGTGTCCTATATTTCAATTAATTGCTTGCTGTCTTGTTGGGAGACATTAAACTCTTTTTACTGTCAAATGACCTCTCCTCTGTCTGGGTGTCAGGAGTCTACATAAATGATGATGGCCTGTTCCATTGCAGCTTGACCTGAGGCCTGTGTTGCTGTTACGGGACAGCTCTCCTCTTTGTGGGTGCCATGGCCCTGAGTCTGTGAATGAGGCCTGTGGTACTGCAGGCAGACATGAATCCTTTTTGGCTGTGATGAGAACTTCAACTCCCATAGCATTCCCACCTGACGCCACCCCAACCTCCTATTCCACCTGCTCCTCCTCCAAGTTGCCAATTGATATTGGTTCATTTTTATTTATTTTATTTTATTTTAAGTCATTTCCCTATCCACATTTTTTGCTGGGGATTTACCTACATTTTGCAGCCCTTTCCTGGGCTATTTTACCGCCTTTTTAGTGCCCAAAAGTTCGGTTCCCCATTGACTTTAATGGGGTTCGGGTTCGGGGTGAAGTTCGAGTCGAGTTCGGATGCCGAACCCGAACATTTTCGCGGAGTTCGGCCGAAATTCTCGAACCCGAACATCCAGGTGTTCGCTCAACTCTAATCGCAGTGTTTCTGCTGTGCTGTTCTTGGCTGGGGCTTCTGTGCCTGTATACAGTGCCTGTGGACTGTTTTGGCAGTGTTGGCCCCTCTAATTAATATCCCTCATTCTGTCCAAAGCCCTGTCCTACTGGCTATGCATGCTCCCTTTATGTGTTCTTTTGCACAGGCTCTATATCCGGAGTGCTGTGCCAGTGCAGTTGAAGATTTTCCTGCCTCTGGTGAACGCTCCTGTCTTCCGTCTTCAGACTGGAGCATGTGCACTGGCATTCTGTGCTCAATTGCCTGTCCTTATTCTGCACCTGGGGATCTTTCCCCTGTTCTTTATAATGCTTCAGTTTCAGTCAGTCCAGGTGTCTCCTTTTCCCTGTGCAGTACAACCTGTCATTGGCTTTTTCATTAATCTCTGCAAAGTTGGTGAGGTTCTGCATTATCATACTTTTTTTTTCTACTCAAAGTATATATTTATTTGGTTATTTACTACTGTTTATATCTGACATATACACCTGCCAAATAAGCCTTTTGAAAATCATTAATTTGAACAATTGCATGTGCAAAGGTATCAATATACCATTTTCTCAAAGCTTATTTGAACCCACCATCAAGAACAGCTATTTCTCAGGTGCAATAACTAGTGATGAGCGGCACGTGCCATATTCGATTTCGACGAAATTCGTGAATATTCGATAGAATATTCGTTTCATATTCGTCGAAATCGAATATTCGTCATTATTCTAGTTATCGCGATTAATATGCGATTTAAATAATCGCGTATTGCGATTTTAACTAAACTGGCTACTTTCCTATTGGTTTCATATCTAGAATTATAGCGAAGATGACGAATATGACGAATATATTCGTCATATTCCTCAAAACGAAGATAACGAAGTATTCTCCATCTTCGTTTTAGCAACCTATTCGTCAACTTTGCTAATTCTAGCAATCAAATAGGAAGGTTGACTATAGAGACAGCTGTGTTTAATTCGCTATGCGATTATATTACTTTGCTTTTTTAATAGAATAATTATATTATTTGATAATTATTATAATTATTCTATTTATAAAAAAAAAAAATTATATAATAGCATAGTGAATTAAACACAGCTGTCTGTATAGTCAACCCTCCTATTTGATTGCTAGAATTAGCGAAGTTGACGAATAGGTTGCTAAAACGAAGATGGAGAATACTTCGTTATCTTCGTTTTGTGGAATATGATGAATACATTCGTCATATTCGCTAATTCTAACAAGCCAAGAACGTCTCCATACTAAAATGTACTGTCGGATTTGAGAATTACGTTAAAATCGCAATGCGATTAATATAACTTGAATTAATCGCATTGCGATTTCTACTTAGACCTGGTTTACTATGGTTGGCTTGGTAGAATTAGCGAATATGACAAATGTATTCGTCATATTCCTCAAAACAAAGATAACAAAGTATTCTCCATCTTCGTTTTAGCAACTAAAGTAAACCATGTCTGTTCAAATCGCATTGCGATTACAACTTAGGCTAATATTAGGCTAGAATTAACGAATATGGAATATAGCAGCAGTGCTAAGTAGAAATCGCAATGCGATTACTTCCAGTTATATTAATCGCATTGCGATTTCAACTTCGAGCTGGGTTTATAATAGGTCAGCTTGCTAGAATTAACGAAGTTAACGAATATGGAATATATTATAGCAGTGCTAATTGAAATCGCAATGCGATTAATGTAACTTGGAGTAATCGCATTGCGATTTCTACTTAGCACTGCTGCTATATTCCATATTCGTTAATTCTAGCCTAATATGTAAGATAGCAGTGCACTGCTAAGTTGTAATCGCAATGCAATTAATATAACTTGAATTAATCGCATTGCGGTTTCAGCGTAATTCTCAAATCCGACAGTACATTTTAGTATATGGAGACGTTCCCATGGTAATGGGGACGTTCCATGAGCACGGAAGTCGGCAGAAGCGGCAGCGGGCACTGACTGGAGCAGCCAGGAAGCCAGGAATCCTCAGGACAGGTAAGAACTACTTTTGGGAAGTGGGAAAGAAAAAAATATAACAAAAAAAAACCAAAAAATAATGAATATTCGAAATAGCGAATTTATAGCGCTATATTCGAAATATTCGCGAATTAGCGAAGTGCCGATATTCGCAATAAAAATTCTCTATTCGAATATTCACGCTCAACACTAGCAATAACCTGCTACCACCCCCTGGCCAAACGAAAAGTTATGTATACCAGCAAAGTAGAAGTAAAAAGTTGTGAAAAGAAGATAATCCACAGGTGAAAAAGAGGAATAAAAATACTACTATTCCAAATCATTTCAATGCATAAACAGTTATTCATGGACATTTATACAATACTGTTCTAAATAGTAGGGATAGGTCATTGGTAATTCCAGATGGATATGTATGTCCATGTTGTCAACAGACAGTGAAAAGGAATTTGGAAAAAAATAAGGGCAACATGGTTGATAAAGGGGTCAACACTGAATTTTGCAAAAAAATAAATAAAGATTGCTAGTTGGCACTGAACCCATATTTTGCCAAAAAACAAATGCAACTGCATGCCAAGCCTCAAACAAAAACATGCAATATTATGTGCACTTTATTATGACCAAGTTCTTCCTTAGAGGATACAGACTATACATTCAATATTCAGTCACCCGAGAAAATTTGTTATATCCTTTGCCCAGATTTTCTAAATGACAACTCAGACACAGAATCTAACCAACTAAAAGAAGCACTCTACAATTGGGCTACTTTAGAATATCTAAACGGTGCTGGATAAACTGTTGATAACGAAGATCTTGAAGATATGGACACTACACCCATCATCCGTAGTCACATACATTTTCACCAAAACATTGCATACATTGGACACCTATCAGTACTGAAATCACAAAATTCTACTTGTCAACCCTCCAGCAAACAAGCAATTGTGCAATGCCAACCACATCTGGCCCTCAAACAGACATAAGCATTTGCCAAGATGTGACATTTCAAAACATCAGTAGTTCAGAATGCAATTTTTCCGCAGATGTTGAAACAGATTCAAGTTTCAACATATGTAGATTACATGGATAAAACTGATGTAGACTCCCTTGAGCAGGAGAGTGATTTAGAAGAAGAAATGTTCAAAGAAAGATTTATTTGAAGGAAGATTTTTTTAAAGAATTAGTGAAGTGTAATGGCGACCCAGTTTCTGATCTAAAAATTTTAGTTTTTAAGCCATGCTTACGTTCACTAATCAAGAAAGTACCTTGCCCGGGGGCGTGGCTAGCCGCTGGTCTGCTAAGACGTGCCATTGTAGAGCTCCTGAGCTCATCTTGTAAAGCTCTTTTCTAGCTGAGATCGACTAAACCATCTTACTGCCTGGTCTCAGAGCCAGTTTGACGGTACTGAACCCCGAGAGGGCCGCTCCGACACTGAACTCTGTCGCCACATACGCGGGCCCGCCTAAGGCACAAACATCTGGTAACCTATAGTGAACTCACCGCCCGGAGCAGTCCTCACCCAAATACCGGGGAAGACAGGTAACCCACCTGTCTTCATTACAGACTCCGGGCAGGTCTAGGCCCAGACCACGGCCTCTAGTTTATTTCTTCCAGCTGGAAGTGAAAGAGACGCTCTCTTAGACCAACCGCACTACCGCTGCCACGCCACTTCGCCTCACCCCACTAGGCCCAGGCTGATTCCGCTCACCAAGCCTATCTGTGTGCATGACCCCTGGAGCGACACCATATACCCTGTAAGAGCTTTGCTCTAATTTTGTCCTGGACTGTTCATATAGTCTCTCCCCAGCCGCAATATACAATTGACTTACTGCTGCACAGGAGAACGTGGTGTTAGAGATGTGTGAATTTTATTCTATGTTTGTATCTTTTGGACTCTAACGGGTTAAACTTTTCTTTGAAGCTGTTACAAACTTCTTCTTCTTCTTCTCTTATCTCAGGGGCCTCCCCCCTCCCCTCTCTGCTGTTCCAGCTTTCTGTCTATGCAAGGCCATGAAGAGAAGGGGGGGGGGCAGTGTTTGTCTTCTATCTCCTCACAGGTGCTTTGAAGGATGCCTAAGCCAATCACGTAGCTTGATGATATCTATACACATATTATTCACTGCCTATAGAGAAGCACCTCCTTGAAGTGTCACATATGATGTATGCAGTATTGTTGTTAGGATAGCCGCCATTATAAGATGGCGGACACTTTGATGTTTACATTAAGTTCACATTCTAAAGTAGTGCATACTGCGCAGATGCTTCTCTTATCTTTTCTTATCTTTTCTTCCTTCTTAACCAATGAAATAATGCCTGAGCCTCAGGGGAGAACCGCCCTCTTCAGAAGATGTATAATTGCTTTTACTTTTTGTAATAAAGGTAGAGATTGCATTGATCAGCTATGTGTCAGCGTCTAGTCTCTCATCCACGCGTGGATTTTAACTCCTTGGGGGTACTTTGATTTGGAGCACCAGAGTGCATCTCAAATGCTCTGATTAGAGTGTCTTTAACAGTTGGTGCCCGTAACGAGGGCCCCCAAGGTGAAGGGAGCATGAACCACCGACACACAAGAGGCCCCAGGACTTGATGAACGGCAGAGAGGAGATGGTAGGTAAGAAAACTATCTTACCCGCCTTTCTGCCATTTAGTTCGTCACTTCATGGTGCCTTAGTCTGCTGTGAGGTCATACCCAAGTATAGTAGTGGGCTAATATGCTGAAAGCCTGGGGTCCATAGAACCATAGTCTGAATTTATAGATCACTCTGGTGTGTATATGTTTTATGTGTGTCTGTGAAGGTCCGAGGAGTGAATTGAGCATGGACGGCAAGGCCACAGACAAATGGAGGGGACCAGTAACCTCCTGGTTTGGACTAGAGGACATGGTAGTGTCAAGGTGTGGGACAAAGTAAATTCCGGCCGGCCTGATCAGGGGCGGATGATTGGTCCGCCTGACCTGAGGTGCGGGGGAAGTCCCTGGCTGACTAGTCGTTGACGCGATTGATAGTCACCAAGGTGTGGGACAAAGTAAATTCCAGCCTGCCTGATCAGGGGCGGATGATTGGTCCGCCTGACATGAGGTGCGGGGGAAGTCCCCGGCTGACTAGTCATAGACGCGATTGATAGTCAGATTTGAGCCAACCAGAGGGGAAGGTGAATCCTTTGTCTGTGGAGAAAAAGGTTAAAGGTGCCTCTTTACTCCTCTGTTTTCTGTGCGTCAGTCTGAAATACTGCTGTTGAAATGGGCCAGTCCCAGTATTATAAAAAAGGAGAATATACAGCCCCCTAGCTAGTAGCGAGGGAAGAGGGAGATTATAGGAGGTGATATTAATGGAGAACTGAAAGTTGAGTGAGGAAAGTTAACTTTGCTAGGTAAAGAGAAAATGTGGCCCCGGACAGCAGGTAGCCTGGCTGATAACAGGGATGAAAGTCTGTAAGACTCTGTGAAGTTAGAGCTCGCAGACTGTGGACATCAGAGCTCATGTGATGTTGAGAGGGGGCTCTAATGAGTGTGGAAACAGAGGAGTCAGGATGTTAATTGATGGCACTAGCAAGAAAGAAAGCGGCTGAGTGTCTACAATCAGAAAGGTGTTAAACGTTCAGAAATGAACTGGTTAAGTTTTGTTTTGTTACCATAATAATATGTGTGTCCAGATAGGAAAGATCCGTAGCTCTAGAATTAGAGATCACAGCAGTAAAAGGATGGTCAGTTAATGGATAGGTATTGTACCTAGTGTGTGCCAATAGATGTGTTGTTAGCACTAAGAAGATGAAGGCGTTAGAAAGATATCTCTGTTGAAGTAGTTCTGCTTTTCAGAGTATGAGAATCTGTAGAAAGCTTAAAGAAAGTCTCGTATAGTCCCGTCCCCCTGTGTTTATCTCAAAGTCTCAGGAAAGCTGAGTGAATCCTTGGGGCTGTGGTGGGATTCACTTTCCCCCACCTTACCAGAGAAACATTCCTAAGATAAGAGAAGCAGGCAAAGAGAAGGGGGAGGGATCATGCAGAGTAAGTGAATCCAGCTTTTAATAAAAATTATTATACAGTTGTGTTCAAAATTATTCAACCCCCACTGAAATTGAGTGTTTTGGCCAGTTTGACATTGATTTTGATCATTTCAGTCATCTTGTTTACAATTAAAGCGAACCTGTCACCTGCTTTTTACCTCTTAAGCTGTTAACTGTACCTTATAGATCTTTGTAACCTTGTTTCCAAACAGGTTTTGTTCGTTTTTCTGGGCTTTATATTACTGAAAAAATCACTTTATAATCTGCTCTGCTGCGTCTGAAGTCACCAGACAAGTCAAGGAGGCAGACCCTCCTTGACTGCTGGATGCGACTCCCCCGCCCTAACCCCGCCTCTCATCCCTATGATTGACACTAGCTCTTCTGCCCGGGACCGCGCTGGTCTCGGCGGCGCATGCGCCGTCTGCCTTCATAGCAGCGCGATCCCGAGCCTCGCACTCAGTGAAGCGCGATCCCTTTGCTTGATCGCGCTTGCGCAGTTCCCCTCTCGCGGTCCTGTCGGTCTTATGCAGCGCACGCCGCCTTTGCCCGTTCCTCTGCCTCTGCCTTTCAAGGAGAAAATACCTGCTGAACAAGAGAAAGTGGTCCCGGTGATCACTGCTTGGCGATCCGGCAAGTCAGCAGTGATCACGTGGACAAGGCAGAGGCAGAGGAGCGGGGATCGCGCTGCTATGAAGGCAGACGGCGCATGCGCCGCCTGAGACCAGCGCGGTCCCGGGCAGAAGAGCTAGTGTCAATCATAGGATGAGAGGCGGGGTTGGGCAGGGAGTCGCATCCAGCAGTCAAGGAGGGTCTGCCTCCCTGACTTGCTCTGGTGACTTCAGACGCCAGCAGAGCAGATTATAAAGTGATTTTTTCAGTAATATAAAGCCCAGAAAAACGAACAAAACCTGTTTGGAAACAAGGTTACAAAGATCTATAAGGTACAGTTAACAGCTTAAGAGGTAAAAAGCAGGTGACAGGTTCGCTTTAAATCAAAGGGGCACTTGTAAGTCAGACAAGTATTAAGCAAGTATTGCTGTGTTTGTGGGAGGAGAGGCTCATTACAAGGCTATTAACGTGCAGCTGTGGGCCCAGGCTGACTGATTGCTAGGCTATTTATAAGCACCTGTGGGCCCAGGCTGACGTCGATTCAGCTGATTTCACTACCTCTGGGTCAGCTCTAGGATACAGCAGCATGGTGTGGAGGCTCCTTACAGCTGGGCGACGGCAGAATCTCTCAGGAAGGCACTGGTATTCATGGTAGGATCAGAGTGGTTTGCACGGGACCCACGCTTTGGTCCGCGACATGTAGCATTCTGGGAGGAAGCAGAGTTTGGGCGCTAATGCTCGAGCGGTGGCATCAGTATTGTTTGTCTGGCTTTTCAGAGGCCTGCGGGGGCCATTGCATACAGTTATCGGGGTAGCATGCGCCTAGAGTAGGCATGGTTCTATGTCTCTGATACCTGGTTACATTTGGGGTGCGTGTCTACAGTTGGCTCAAGCCATGTACGCTGTGTTTAAGTGTTGTGTATCAATGGTCAATGAGGCAAAAAGAAAAAAAAAAAAAACACGCAGCTGCATCGTGTGCAGGCTCATTCACGCCTGGGCAGCGACAAAATGCCAGGCGAGTGCTGGCATTCACTGTAGAATCTCACTTGTGGGCACGAGACCCACACTGCAATATGCGATCCGTAATACGCAAAGTTGGGCGCTAATGGTCAAGTGACTGTTAGTATTTTTTTTTTCTGGCTGTTTAGGGGATTGTTGGGGGCTATTGCATACAGTTATTGGTGTTGAATGCGCCTAGAGTAGGTATGGTCGCATGTTTTCTGATATCTATATCACACGGGACACGTGTCTCCAAGCTACGCAAGCTGTGTTTAAGTGATAGTGTTATTTAGTTGACTCTCTGGAAGGGTCATGTATCAAGGGTCTTTAAAGAGGAAAAAATAAATAAAGAAAAAGGAAAGTGCATGTTTTTCTGTCACCTGTTGTACATGTGGGGCGCACAGCTGCAGTTAGCGCCAGACATGCAAGGTGTTGGTGAATGTGTATCAGTGGCCCATATATGGGGGCACTAGCAGGTTGATCAAGGCGCCTGTATTTGAGTACTGATGCTCTGGTAAGTGTGTTTAATCTATAAACTGTATATTTTAGGCCCGCACGTGTCAGCGGTTCTGTGCTATTGTGTTGATTAATTGGCGTTGCATCAGGGTTCATGTTCAACCACGGGTATGTTTTCTTACAGGAACACGATGGGGTGGTGGTGACCGTCATTTAAAAAAAATAAAAAATAAATCCTGCAGCATTATGTGGAGGTTCATTAGCACCTGGGCAATGGCAGAAGGTACCAGGCGAGTGCTGGCATTCACGCTGGGATCGGACTTGGTTACACGGTCCGTGACTTGTAGCGCTCTGGGGCGAAGAGGGTTGGGCACTAATTTTTTTTTAAAAAGAGAAAAAACAGTAAAAAAAAAAAAAAGTTTCAGTCCTGGTTAGCGTTTACTTAGACTGGTCTGCTTTACTTCTGGTTCATATTCACTCAGATTGGTCTCTTGCCCTAGTTAACCAAATAGCTTCTCAGTGGTCAGTGGGCCAATTGGAGTACGTTTCCTACTATATTTTCATAAATCCTTCATTGTCAAGATAAGGGTCTTCTCTTAGCGAACTGCAAGGGCTCTGGCTCTTTTCTCTCATCTGTTCAAATTCATGGATGGTTAATGTTTATTTATGCACGTGGTCCGCTTCACTAATGTCTGTGCATATCCCATCGGGTCTGGCTCACATTTAATTACTTATCGTCACTGTACAGTCATTCAGTTCAGTCTCATGGCTTTTGAGGGCCCGATGATCGCTTCGGCCTCATGGCTTCGGGGGGCCCTTTGACCGTCCTTTGTGTTGTTCATTAGGGGTACCATATGGTTGTAGGCTGTTTAGTGTCTTAGATTCCCTGTCAGGGGTTCATGGTTACGCGAGTTCCCAAGACATATTGGGGCTGCATAAGTGCTTTATAAAAAAATAAATAAATCTGCCATTAGAGTCTTGTATGCATGGCTCCGCCATTAGTCTCCCACGCATAGCTTCTCCGTTTATGTTTTACTCACATGACTCTGCCATTAGAGTCTCACGCATTACTTCATCCGATTAAGTGTCTGCCATTAGAGTCCCTCATGCGTGACTTCTCTGATTTAAGGGTTTGACACATGACTTCGCCGCTAGAGTCTCTCACGCATGACATCGCCATTACATTCTCTCATGCATGGCCTCTCCGTTTTATGTTTTACACACATGACTTCGCCATTAGAGTCTCTCACGCATGGCTTCTCCAATTAGGTGTCACACATATGATTTCGCCATTAGAGTCTCTCACGTATGGCTTCTCTGTTTATGTTTTACACACATGACTCTGCCATTAGAGTCTCTCACGCATGGCTTCTCCAATTAGGTGTTACACATATGACCACCATTAGAGTCTCTCACGTGTGGCTTCTCTGTTTATGTTTTACACACATGACTCCGCCATTAGAGTCTCTCACGCATGGCTTCCCCGATTTAGTGTCCGCCATTTGAGTCTCTCACGTATGGCTTCTATGATTAAGTGCCCATTAGTCTCCCACACATGACTTGTCCGATTTACTGTTACACATATGACTCCGCCATGAGTTTCTCACGCATGGCTTCTCCAATTAAGCGTTTGACATATGACTTTGCCATTTGAGTCTCTCACGCATGGCTTCTCCAATTAAGCGTTTGACATATGACTTCGCCATTAGAGTCTCTCACGCATGGCTTCTCCGTTCGTTTTACACACATGACTCCGCCATTTGAGTCTCTCACGCATGGCTTCTTCAATTAAGTGTTACACATATGACTTTGCCATTAGAGTCTCTAACGCATGGCTTCTCCGTTCGTTTTACACACATGACTCCGTCATTAGAGTCTCTCACGCATGGCTTCTTCAATTAAGTGTTACACATATGACTTTGCCATTAGAGTCTCTCACGCATGGCTTCTCTGTTCGTTTTACACACATGACTCCGCCATTAGAGTCTCTCACGCATGGCTTCTTCAATTAAGTGTTACACATATGACTTTGCCATTAGAGTCTCTCACGCATGGCTTCTCCGTTTGTTTACACATATGACTCCGCCATTAGAGTCTCTCATGCATGGCTTCTCCAATTAGGTGTTACACATATGACTCCGCCATCATAGTCTCTCACACATGGCTTCTCCAAGTAGGCGTTTTGACATAAGACTTCGCCATTTGAGTCTCTCACGCATGGCTTCTCCGATTAAGTGGTTCATATAAGACTTCATCATTTGAGGGTGTCAGTCCGTCTTCCAGTAGGAAGTACAGTAATAGGCGCAATTCACAATGTCTCACGTCTACAGACACGACAAGTCCAATCACGAATACAGGCGCAGCATACATAGTTATCACGACCTTAAGCTTATTTCCTGTCACAACTGCAGGTATGGTGTGTACGTTCTCTGTCCCCATTACAAGCAACATTAGCTCGTTAATTGAAATAGCCATGTATTCGTGTTGATGGTTCCCCAGGCCTGGTGAGGTTATACATTCCACCTAATCTACTAGTAGAGAAAGACGGCATACGCCATCTTCTAACTTTTTGGCTCCTTATATATACATATAAAAGGTGTGGCCTGGGAAATAAGTAGAGGTGTAGTAGTTCGCAACCAGGAACAGTTGGTGCCCGATCAGGGCCCTCGGCGAATGCTTGGAATCCATTTAGGCCGTCCAACAGTTTCACCATTGTTTGTTTTAGTCTGCAGCTCTCAGGATTCAGACCTTCTCGTAATATGTTCACTCATTGTTAGTATACATAGGAGTAAATAGTTTCTGATTACCGGCCACTCCTTCAATCGCATCAGCCACCTCCAAGAACGATGTGCCGTTTCACATGACAGAGTTAAGGTAGATGGTAGTCACTGTGGAATGTACAATATATTTCGCACCTTCATCGGAAATGTCTTTTACGTGCAAAGTGGGTGTAGTAAGGGTATGTGTATATGTAACTCTAACCTAAGGTCTGCTCTTATTCGCCCCTTCTCGCTACCCTTCCGCAGCAGTTATGGCACAATTCTACTGCTTGTTATAGATGGGGTTAGATAGGTTAGGTACACCTTTCTGATAGCCGTTCCGACCACAAGTATTAAGCAAGTATTGCTGTGTTTGTGGGAGGAGAGGCTCATTACAAGGCTATTAACGTGCAGCTGTGGGCCTAGGCTGACTGATTGGTAGGCTATTTATAGGCACCTGTGGGCCCAGGCTGACGTCGATTCAGCTGATTTCACCCACCCACCCACACCATCTTACAGTCATTTCATATCAGGGTGGCCCCCTTCAGGCTACCCTTCCGCAGCAGTTATGGCACAATTCTACTGCTTGTTATAGATGTGGATAGATAGGTTAGGTACACCTTTCTGATAGCCGTTCCGACCACAAATATAACATAACATTTATAATGAAATAACCACAAATGTCTTTTCTGTGCTCACATCATTATCAGTTTTATTCAACCCCCAAGTGACATTCAATCTTAGTACTTAGTACAACATCCTTTTCCAGTTATAACAGCTTTTAAACGTGAAGCATAGCTTGACACAAGTGTCTTGCAGCGATCTACGGGTATCTTCGCCCATTCTTCATGGGCAAAAGCCTCCAGTTCAGTCACATTCTTAGGCTTGCGCGCTGCAACTGCTTTCTTTAACCAGTCCCGGACCTCCGTACGCAGGATTGCGTCCTGCGGGCGGCCGGGATCTTCTGAGTGGACGCATATACGCGTCCTCTCGCGATGCGCGAGATTTCGCGTATATGTGCCCGCGCAGTAAATTCAGAAGAACTTTGTCATCAGCCTGCCAGCCAATCGGTAGCGCTGGCGGGCTGATGACATTCAAAAAAACGAATCAGGAGCCATTTAACCCACCATATTTGTAAATATGATGGATTAAATGGCTTCTGTGCTCTCTCCTGGGTCCTTTTCGTCGGTTGGACCCAGGAGAGAGCACACCTTACTGTGAGTACACACAAGCACCACACATTAGCCCCCTGATCAGCCCCCCATCACCCAAATTAACCCCTTGATCACCCCTTTCAGCACCTGTCAATCATCCAGTGAAAGGGAAAAAAGTGATCAGTGTAAACTGTCACTTTTTTTTTTTTTCACTAAGATTGACTGTTAGGTTTAGCTTAGTTTAGTCCCCTTTGGTAGGTAGATAGTGTTAGCGCCAAGCCCACCGCACCGCAGTCACTGGTTCGCTGATTAGCGTAGCGCTAATCAGCGTTTGTACTTTTATAGTATCTGTAAGTGATCAGAACTGATCACGGTTAGATATATAATAGTACTAGTGTCACCTTAGTTCACCCTCCACCCCAAACGCAGTGTTTGCCCAATCAGGCCTGATCGGTTGCCCACACCTGCGTTCACCCACGCCCACCCCGCCGCAGTGACAAAAAAAAATTTTTTTTTGTAATCACTGCACAATCCCTTCACAAGCGCTGCGGCGATAAAAAATCAGTTTTGATCTTTTTATCAATCGCAGCGGCTTCTGTACTTCGCTACCCTCTCAATTGTAAGACAGGCTTGCTTTTTTCTTGGGTAGTCTCAGGGAATACCCCTAAATTTAGACGCCCAAATGTCAAACAAGGGGTATTCCTCTGAAGAGGCCTACAGGATTCTGACCCAGTCGGATGAGGAGTGGGAACCCTCATCTGACGAATCCAGCGGGTCAGAATACCAACCTGTAGAAAGCAGTGGCAGTCTGACCCAAAGTTCTGACGAGGAGGTGGAGGTCCCTGATAGAACCAGACGTACCCGGCCCCGTGTCGCTAGACCACAGGTTGCGCAGGATCCGTTTCAAGGGCAGCAGAGTGGGGCTGGCGCTGCCGGATTACGTGGTGAGGCATACACCAGCAGCGCAGCCCATCCTGGACCTTCTACCAGCACTGCCGTAAAACATGGTGAAGTGGCGAGCACCAGAAGGGCAGTTGAAGCTGGTACGGTGGCACGTGCAATAGTTTCCCCGTCGCAGCCACCGCAAAGACAACAGGCCCGTAGAGCCCCTAGAGTCCCTGAGGTGCTGGCAAACCCTGATTGGCAGCCCCCATCTTCAGCCGCACCATTAGTTCCCCCTTTCACCGCCCAGTCAGGAGTTCGGGTGGAAACAGCTCAGATCGGATCGGCGCTGGGGTTTTTTGAGCTGTTTTTCACTGCGGAGCTCTTTGACATAGTTGTGGCAGAAACAAACAGATATGCCACTCAATTTATCACCGCCAACCCGGGAAGCTCTTATGCCCAGCCTTTCCGGTGGAAACCAGTCCAAGTTTCCGAATTTAGAACTTTTCTGGGCCTTCTCCTCAGCATGGGCATAACCAAAAAACATGAATTGCGGTCATATTGGTCCACTAACCCAATTCATCACATGCCCATGTACTCTGCTGCCATGTCCAGGACACGTTTTGAGACCATCCTGCGTTTCCTGCACTTTAGCGACAACACCACCTCCCGTCCCAGAGGCCACCCAGCTTTTGACCGGCTCCATAAAATTCGGCCCCTCATAGACCATTTCAACCAGAAATTTGCAGATTTGTATACCCCTGCTCAAAACATCTGCGTAGACGAGTCCCTTGTACATTTTACCGGGCGAATTGGCTTCAAGCAGTACATCCCGAGCAAGTGCGCCCGGTATGGGGTCAAATTGTATAAGCTCTGTGAAAGGGCCACATGCTATACACACAAATTTCGGATCTATGAGGGAAAAGATCAGACCCTGGAGCTGGTCGGTTGCCCTGACTACCTGGGGAGCAGTGGGAAGATAGTCTGGGACTTGGTGTCACCCTTATTTGGCAAGGGGTACCATCTTTATGTGGACAACTTTTACACAAGTGTGCCCCTCTTCAAGCATTTGTTCCTAGAACAGATTGGCTGCTGCAGCACCGTGTGACCTAGTCGCCGGGGCTACCCCCAACGGCTCATTACCACCAGACTTGCAAGGGGGCAGAGGGCTGCACTGTGTAACGACGAACTGCTCGCGGTGAAATGGAGAGACAAGCGTGACGTTTACATGCTCTCCTCCATTCACGCAGACACGACAGTACAAATTGAATGGGCAACCAGTGTCGTTGAAAAGCCCCTCTCAGTCCACGACTATAACCTCCACATGGGAGGGGTGGACTTCAACGACCAGATGTTGGCCCCTTATTTGGTTTCCCGAAAGACCAGACGCTGGTATAAAAAAGTGTCTGTTTATCTGATTCAATTGGCTCTATATAATAGTTACGTTCTCTACAGTAAGGCTGGGAGAACTGGATCTTTCCTAAAATTCCAGGAAGAGATCGTCGAGAACCTCCTGTACCCAGGAGGTTCCGTGGCCCCATCCACCAGTGTAGTTAGCCGTCTACACGAGCGGCACTTCCCCAGCGTTGTGCCGGGTACCTCAAACCAACCGCCTGTCTGTAGCAGGAGTGGAATAAGGCGTGACACCCGTTATTTCTGTCCTGACTGTCCTGACCACCCTGCCCTATGCCTTGGAGAGTGTTTCCGGAAGTACCACACTCAGGTACACTTAGGGACATAGGGACAGCACTACACAGGTAGTTTTTTTTCCACTCAGGCTCTAGGGTCTCTCAGGACACTAGGTTTTGAGAGACCCTAACACATAGGGACGGTGCTGGTGTGCTACAGCAGAAGTGTGAAACGGTAGAAACGTCTCCTTTCACTTGTGATAACGCGTATAATGTACTTCGCACCATCTCTGTGTGATTTACACTTTACACATTGTCCCATGGGAAAGGAGAGGTTTCTGCTAGGAAAATAAAGAGTGACATGGAAAACAAAAAAAAAAAAATTAAACAGGTAGCAAGAAAAAAAATCTTGAGTTAGTTCAGGTTTTTATGTTTATGTTTTATAAAAGTTTTAAAATGTTCTGGTTTTATAAAGTTTGCAACGTTCAAGTCATGTGCCTGCTGCCTGTTTTTTCTTCTCCCCCATAACCACCCTTTATTTTCCAGGTATACCAACAGACCAACGGACCAACCGACGAAAACGCCGCAGCACTGATGTGAATTCTGAGAGAAGCATTGCTGCTATCAGAAGACACGTGAAGTTAGTGTATGCGGCGCTGCAAGACGAGATTTCTCCTCTGCAGGACAGGTACGTTTGCCCTGGCATGTGAGCTGAGGAGAGGTGTTGGAGTTCATATGCTTTGGCAAACACTTTGTATCAAAAATCTGGCAAAGATGTCTTCCTCCACACCGATCGATTGATCGATGTGAATGGAGAAATCACGTTTGCCAGGACATAGGAGCTGAGTGGGTATGGATGTTTGGGCGGAGCCCCTATGTCCTGGCAATCGCCAGGCCCCTCTTTTTTCTTGCATATTTTTGGCAGAGATTTTTTCATCCACATCGATCGATGCGAATGAGGAAATCTGTGCCGTTCATTTTTTCTTTCAGCCCAGAGGCTGAACGGAAAAAAAATCTCATTACCTGTATGCTCCATATAAGGAGAATAGCAGAAACTCCTAATGCTGGCCATACATGTAATGATTGCGGTGACCCTCAAATGCCATGGCAGTGGAAGAACCTCACATGTGACCCCATTTCGGAAAGAAGACGCCCCAAGGTATTCGCTGAGGGGCATATTGAGTCCATGAAAGATTGAACTTTTTGTCACAAGTTAGCGGAAAGGGATACTTTGTGAAAAAAAACAAAAAAAATCAAATTCCGCTAACTTGGGCAAAAAAAAAAAATCTTCTATGAACTCACCATACCCCTCACAAAATACCTTGGGGTGTCTTCTTTCTAAAATGGGGTCACATGTGGAGCATTTATACTGCCCTGGCATTTTAGGGGCCCTGAAGCATGAGAAGAAAAAAGTGTAAAAATGCCATCCTAAAAGGTACTCCTTGGATTTAGGGCCCCTTTGCGCAACTTGGCTGCAAAAGTGGCACACATGGGGTATCTCCGTACTCGGTAGAAGTAGGGCAAAGTGTTTTGGGGTGTATTTTTACATATACCCATACTGGGTGTGAAAAATATCTCTGTAAATGACAACCCAGTATGGGTATATGTAAAAATACACCCCAAAACACATTGCCCTACTTCTCCTGAGTACGGCGATACCACATGTGTGGCACTTTTTTGCATCCAAGATGCGCACAGGGGCCCCAAATCCAATGAGTACCTTTAGGATTTCACAGGACATTTTTACGCATTTGGATTCCAAACTACTTCTGACGGTTAGGTGCCCCTAAAATGCCAGGGCAGTAAAAATACCACACAAGTGACCCCATTTTAGAAAGAAGACACCCTAAAGTATTCTGTGAGGGGTATGGTGAGTTCATGTAAAATTGTATTTTTTGGCACAAGTTAGTGGAAAATGAGACTTTGTAAAAAAAATAAAGAAAAATAAATAAATTTCCATTTCCGCTAACTTGTGCCCCTCAGTGAATACCTTAGGGTGTCTACTATCCGAAATGGGGTCATTTATGGGGTGTTTCTACTGTCTGGGCATTATAGTACGTCAGGAAACAGGACAGATGCTCAGAAAGTCAAAGTGCGGAAATTCACTTTTTTTGCACCATAGTTTGTAAACCCTATAACTTTTACCCAAACCAATAAATATACACTTATTGCATTTTTTTTTTTATCAAAGACATGTAGAACAATAAAGTTAGAGAAAAATTTATAGAGAAATGCAGTTTTATTTGATAAATTTTCCAACTTAAATTGAAAAATGTTGTTTTTTTGCAAAAATTTCATCAAAAAAAGTAAAATAGGAAAAAAAGTTAAAATGTCAGTAGCGATGAAATAGCACCAAATGAAAGCTCTATTAGTGAGAAGAAAAGGAGGTAAAATTCATTTGGGTGGTAAGTTGTATGACGGAGCAATAAACGGTGAAAGTAGCGTAGCGCGTAATTGTAAAAAGTGGCCTGGTCTTTAAGGGTGTTTAAGGTAGGGGGGCTGATGTGGTTAAGTCCCACCAGAGGTTCTCAATCGGATTTAAGTCTGGTGACTGCGATGGCCATTTCAAAATGTTCCAGCCTTTAATCTGAAACCATGCTCTAGTGGACTTGGAGGTATGCTTGGGATCATTGTCCTGTTGAAAGGTCGAACGTCTCCCAAGCCTCAGGTTTGTGACGGACTGCATCACATTTTCATCCAATATCTCCTGGTACTGAAGAGAATTCATGGTACCTTGCACACGCTGAAGCTTCCCTGTACCTGTAGAAGCAAAACAGCCCCAAAGCATGATTGACCCCCCGCCATGCTTTACAGTAGGCAAGGTGTTCTTTTCTTCATAGGCCTTGTTCTTCCTCCTCCAAACATAGCGTTGATCCATGGGCCCAAACAGGTCTAATTTTGTTTGATCGGTCCACAGAACACTATCCCAAAACTTCTGTGGTTTGTCCACATGACTTTTGGCATACTGCAGTCAACTCTTCTTATTCTTTGGAGACAGCAAACGGGTGCGCCTGGGAGTTTTGGCATGGAGGCCTTCATTACGCAGTGTGCGCCCTATTGTCTGAGCTGAAACTTCAGTACCCGCATCTGGAAAATCTTTTTTCAGTTCCTCAGCAGTCACACGGGGACTTTTCTCCACCTTGCGCTTCAGGTAGCACACAGCAGTTGAAGTCAGCATATTCTTTCTGCCACGACCAGGTAGCGTTTCAACAGTGCTCTTTGCCTTGAATTTGCGAATGATGCTTCCTATGGTGTCTCTTGGTATGTTTAACATCTTTGCAATCTTCTTATGGCCATTGCCCTTCCTATGAAGAGAAATCACCTCTTCTCTTGTCTTCCTGGACCATTCTTTTGACTTCACCATGTTTGTAAACACACCAGTAAATGTCTAGAAGGAGCTGAGTATCACAGTCATTTTACATCTGCCTAATTGGTGCATATTATGCTTGATTGCTGCTCCTTGACATCCACAGGTGTTTTCAATACCTGATCGAAAACACTTGAATGAACCTCTGTTCTTAAGAGTGCTAGTCTTTAAGGGGTTGAATAATTGTGTCAGTGAAATCACAAAAAAAAATTTAATACTGAATTACAAAAACAATTGATGTCATTTTAGTTGCATTTGATTCTTTAAAAAGTCCTTGTAAGATTTCATTCTGAACACAATTACAAATGTACACTAAATTCCCTAAAACCCTTTACAGCATTGGGGGTTGAATAATTTTGAACACAACTGTATATGTGCAACACTAACTAAGACCACATGGCATATAAGAAGATTTAGGTTTAACAAAATTACTGTATGATTATAACTTCATGCTGTCTTGTTATAAGATTTGATTAATCACAGAGTGAAGACCAGAAAACATTGGAAAACACCACACAACAGCAACATAGACCATGAGCAATTCTGGGTGTGGTGTGTCTATCTGTTTCCAGGAAAGCTGTGTTTGTTTGTGCTGCAAATTTGTGGCTGGGTTGGAAGACGTAAATGATTCAGTGGAATGTGAATGGGTATGGCTCTGAGTTGTAGTTATGTCGAATATGTGTGAAAACTGATGGATATTTTAGCAGAGCTGTGTATGCAATTCATATTTTATTTTATGTAAGGGAGTGGTTATGAGCTGTTTGTGAAAATGAATACATGAAAAAGTGAATACGTATGGAGCACGATATTTGTTTTCATATAATATGCGCATTGACAATTTTATTTTATTTTTCTTGGAAGATTTTTGATTTTTATTGGTACCAATAGTGTTGATTGAGCTCTACATTTCTTTAAATTGAAGTCAATGAAACGTTTCTTATGGGCCCTTCATGTGTCTATGCCTGTATTGTCAGATCTGTTTGTTTAATGTTTGTAGTTCAGTGTTATATATTAAATGTTTGTGCTAACATCAGAGATCTGTCCACACAGATGGTTCAGACAAAATTGACCAAGCAAGAGAAGATCAGAGAGTCCGACTTGAAAGGGTGGACAGATGACTCAGAGGGGAGGGAGGAGGATAGGGGTGGATGTTACAGACGACAGCCCTTATGCCCATCCCCTGGTTATAAGACACTCCCATGAAAGATGAGAAGTCACGTGTTCCAGTCTATTAGTTTCTGTATTAAGGAAAGCTCGGTACTTCTGTAAACTAAAATGCAGAATAACATCAAACAGCACTGGTGATTTATTGATGACAACCACACATAGTGTTCCTCTGGCATTGCTTCAGCCCTGATGCCAAATGCCTCACTGAAGTGGGGAAAAGTAAGTTTGCCACCTTATAATGGTTCTGGGAGATGGACCTGCAGAGTCTGCGGGACCCAGAACTCAGGAGAGAGAGAGTTGTGCTGTGTGTGGTACTCCTCGTCCACACCACATGGGAGGATTGTATTCTGTGTTGACCATGCCCGGATCACAGTCCATCCCCACAGACACCCATAAGCACAACACAAAGACAGGTGAGTGGGAAAAGTTAGATCAAGATTAGAAAACAGGAAATCCAGTATTGGCTGTGCTTTTAAACATTTTTGGCAGATTCAGTCTGGCCCCGAGGATATCCCTCACTCTGGGTGATAAAGAAGTAGTCCCGTTATTGATTGATACTGGAGTAGCCCAGACTGTTGTGCACAGCAAAGATGGACTCCCCTGATTTAGTCTCCAAGGACACCAGTCTTTGGGTAGAAGTGGATGGGAAGGTAGTACTGTCCCCTTTCAACAGAACCCATCCATATTAGATTTGCCCCTAACCAAGAAGTGCTTGCCCGGTTGCTGGACAGTGGTAACGCCCCCTGTTGCCTCCTGGGTGCAGACTTGCATGCAAAAGTACATGCGAACTGTGAAGCTTATAGGTGCCCTCTGTTTCCAGGAACCCTGTTTGTTTGCCGTTAGTGATAATATTCCCTGGTCCATGTTTGTGTAAGGACTCCCAGAAGATGAGAAAAGAACCCACCCAGCATCGGATGGTACATGCCATTAATGAAGCCACAGTTTTTAACATCCACATGGTGCCCAATCCACACACCTTGTTGGCTCAGTTTCCCGTTATCTCTACTCACTCCACTGTGATTGATTTTACCAAAAGTTTTCTTTTCAGCATCACTACATCCAGATAGTTGGTACTTGTTCGCCTCCACACATGAGGGTAAACAGGATACCTGGGTGGTGGTGCTGCCGCAGGGGGCCCAGAACTCACCCAGTTCGTATACCGCAGCCATGACACTCCTGTCCTTTTAAGCTAATCAAGGCTGCAAGGTTAAGAAAAAAGAACCATCTGACCCCTGAATGTTAGAAGGCTGTGGAGGACATCCATTTGCCCAGAAACATGGGATATTTTTGGGCCTGTTTCTCATTACAGACCTTGAATATGCAAGTTTGATGCAGCCTTTTTATGATTGTTTGTCCTTTAGTCTCTACCACCTTATAGGTGGTAGAGGTCTTTGATGCCAAAACCTGGCAATTTTGTGTTTTCCCACACCGGGTCTATCAAATTATTACATTTAGATTATGTTGTACAGAAGTGTATGGCCATACCCCAGCTGTCCTCACTCAAGGGCAATCCCAGCAACAACAGGCCGTGGCCAGAGGTGCCCCTTTCTGCATCAGATTTGTAGTAGTCGTGCAAGCTATGCTTGATAAAAGCTCTGAGATAGTTCTGAACCAAAAAGTTACGGTGATATTACTTCTATCCTCGTGAAACTACACTTCAAAAGATTGTTTTGTTGCCCGTTATTTGAGAATGCAGTGTTCCAGGTGTAATACTTTGCCTCCAGTCGTCCTGTTGCCTCTGGAACAAGGGGGGGAGGGAAGAGTTAGGGCACCTAAACTTTTCTTCCAGATCCAAAGGAAGAGGCTCATGACTGTTGTAGATGATGTCACAAGAGACAGTTGGTTATGGTAAATCAGCCATTAGGTAATACAGATAATGTGCTCTTTGTGGATGGATCGAGGTATGGCCAGGATGGCAGGTACTACACAGGTTGAGCAGTGGTGGTTAATCGGGACACTCAAAACACAGCATAGTCCTTACCACCACTACCACACATGTCTGCTCAAGAAGTGGAGCTAAAAGACTCTGAAGATGGCTTGCAGATATAAGGAGGAAAAAAAAAAAAAAAAAGCCAACCTTTACACTGATTCGAGGTATGACTTTGGGATGGCCCATGACTATGGCCCCATTTGGAAGCACAGAGACTTCCTGACCGCTTTAGGTAAACCCTCATGTCGCTAACTTGAGTGGAGGTGATAACAATGAAAGGCCACTGTAAAACAGATTCAGCGGAGGCAAGGGAAAAAGCCATGGCAGATCAGGCGGCCAAAATGGCTGCCAAATTGCCTAGGCAGATTCCTTCCTTAAGTGGCCACAGGTCAGGTCCCTGAAATAACTCCTCCTGTCTCACTGGAAGTTCTTAAGACCTTACAGAACCAGGTGGGGAAGGAGGAAAGGGACTGGTGGATGGAAAAGGGGGGACTACAAAGGGGAAGGCCTAAAACAGTTCCAAGGGAAACTCTGCCTTCCCAGGTCCCTCTACCCCACGATGGCACAGTCAACCTGTGGAGTGACGCACCAGTCAGAAACGGCTGTGTGTCATTTAGTACATAGCACATGGTACGCCCCAGGGTTCAGCACTGTAGCAGTCAGATATACTCAAGGATGTATGATTGGGCAAGGTGATTAAGGTACCCCAGAAACACACGTCTTGTCTTCTGTATCTGTTTCAACATTTGCAAACTACCTTCAACTACTCAAGGTGGGCATTTATGAGTATGTATTGATATGTGATGACTTGTTTTCAGGATGGCCAAAACAGTACCCAAAGAAGTAAAGAAGATTGTATGAAGACTTTGATCCCGAAAATCAGAAGCACTTATGATCTCCAGTCTACCCCCGTATGATGTCAACGCCAGTTATGGAAAGAACATCTGACTTTCCTATGCTTGGTCCGGTGTTATGGGAGGCTATTCATTAAGGATAGCTTGTCAAGTAGCCGGTGAAGAGACATGTGAAGCATTGGGACAGATGTTTAGGTTTAGGGAGGGAATTAAAATTCAAGGGGGGACTGTTAGAGATGTGAGAATTTTATTCTATGTTTGTATCTTTTGGACTCTAACGGGTTAAACTTTTCTTTGAAGCTGTAACAAACTTCTTCTTCTCTTATCTCAGGGGCATTCCCCTCTCTGCTGTTCCAGCTTTCTGTCTATGCAAGGCCATGAGGAGAATGGGGGGGGGGGGGGCAGTGTTTGTCTTCTATCTCCCCACAGGTGCTTTGAAGGATGCCTAAGCCAATCACGTAGCTTAATGATATCTATACACATATTATTCACTGCCTATAGAGAAGCACCTCCTTGAAGTGTCACATATGATGTATGCAGTATTGTTGTTAGGATAGCCGCCATTATAAGATGGCGGACACTTTGATGTTTACATTAAGTTCACATTCCAAAGTAGTGCATACTGCACAGATGCTAGAGTGTTATCTCTTCTTCTCTTATCTTTTCTTCCTTTTTAACCAATTAAATAATACCTGAGCCCCAGGGGAGAACCGCCCTCTTCTGAAGATGTATAATTGCTTTTACTTTTTGTAATAAAAGTAGAGATTGCATTGACCAGCTATGTGTCAGTGTCTAGTCTCTCATCCACACGTGGATTTTAACCCCTTGGGGGTACCTTGATTTGGAGCACCAGAGTGCATCTCAAATGCTCTGATTAGAGTTTCTTTAATAGTGGTCGTAATTTTTCAGGTGGCTGTTTATTCAGTAATTATTGCCCCTGTAACATTTAACTATATGTAACATCACCCTGCAGTACCGCAAGACCCAACCACTTGGCACACAAACTGTCTCCACTCTCCTGCCAAAATAGTCAAAATTAGAAACACCAAGGAGGCCAGTAACACGCAGAAAACTATTAACGCCAAAGGAGATATGGATAAATACATGAAGAAGAAAAATACTATGACAACTACACATAAACTGATAATTCCATCTTAAGACACATTGCCGCTGGCACAAGTTGACACAGGAGAAGACACAGATAGTGAAATGGAAGCCTCTTTTCATCAGGACTCTTTACCAATATCACGCTCTTTCATACAGAAATCATTAGATAGAGCCCTGAATCCAATCTCTAAAGACCTGCAAGATATCAAGCAGGACATGAAACATATTGGCACCAGAGTTGAACATCTAGAAAGAACTCAGGCGGCCCTCTGTCATTTCAATACAGCCATCTCTGAAAGCCGCTCTACATGCCAAAGATACCTTAATGTGGCCTTTGAAGCCCGGAAGACCAAGAAAGCAGAGGGCGCAGAAATAATTTAAGAATCAGAGGCCTTTGAGTCTGTTAACGCAGCTGCCCTTCAGGCAACAGTTTAACGAATATTTCAAGGCCTACTGGGGGACTCCGTCTCCGGAGAGATCATCATAGAATGAATTCACAGAGCCCTCAGGTGAAAACTAAAGGACTCTGATCCCCCATGAGATGTTATCTGCTGCCTTCTCAATTACAGTATCAAAGAAGAAATTCTGCGTAACACTAGATCTACAGATCCTGTGGAATTTGAGTAAACACAGATACACATCTTCCAAGACCTTTCACCTCAAACTCTTTAAAAAAGAAGAACCCTGACACCTCTTACAGATGTACTCCGCACTAAAGGAATACCATACAGCTTGAAATTTCCCTTTGGCCTCCTGTTCATATGTGAAGGGAAGAGACATCTTATCAGATCTATCCAAGATCTTTCGAACATATACACTGCTCTGGACATTCCAGATCTCCAAATCCCTGATTGAACTACAGTTAGAGAAATCTCAGATCTCCCACATCTGCCACAGCCCATCCCATGGGAAGAAGTGTCCTACAGCAGAAGCTCGAGACAAAGGCAAAAATCAGGGAAGCTATGCTAACACAGAAGAGCATCGTTTATGTTGACACCTGAGCTACTATATCCTTTCTAAGAATGGTGCTCCTTAATTGGCATCCATAAGATGTGACCCCCTTCTTCTGCTATTCTATTGTTCCTTTTCTTTTTCTTTCTATTTTGTTTTCTTTTTTTTCACAGCTTTCCCTCTACCCTCTCATTTACCTTCGACTCTTTAATACGTGCTCTTATCAGTGGATAATACCCACTCTCGGCATATTGTAAGTTAGGTCTCTGAGGTCATGCACACAATGGCCTCCACCTTTGTTCCTCCCAGCACCGGACAGGAATACAGTCTGGAAATTAGGAACTTCAGCTCCTTATTTTGTTATTTAATGTTATGCACTTTTATGTTTGTAATTTGCCGTGCCTACGGCATGCGGACAAAAGTCTGATATTAAGAAAAATTACTATGTCTACAAGTTTTGTACCCTTCCCCCCCTCTTCCCTTCCCCTCATTTCCTCCCCCCTGTACGTTACAGAAGCAGAAACAGAAACAGATGAAAAACTGTTGAAAAAAACTGATGAAAAACTGGATAAACAGCATGGTCCACACTATTTCTGCCAACATCTATGGCCCATTTTAATATTGTGACTTACAACACGAAAGGTATGAACTCCCCGTCAAAGAGAGGACAGGTAATTCATTTCCTGAGGAGAAACAAGGCAGATGTCTGTTTTCTTCAGGAAACACATGTTTAAAAAGGTCATATCACAACCATGAATAGAACTTATTTTTCCAATTGGTACCACTCTGGATCCACTAATAATGCCTCCAAGGGAGTCAGCGTGGGAATCAGTAAGCATACCCCATTCACATTTATAGATAAATGTATAGACTCTGTAGGCCGATATATATTTCTGAAAAGGAAAGTTGGATATCTAATGACATTTGGGAACCTTTACGCCCCTAACACAGGAAAAGTATCTTGGCTTCTTTCGGCTCTAAAGATCTTTAGCAAATTTTCGGAAGGGATTACATTCCTGGGCGGGGATTTTAATGTAGTGTTAGACCCCCTATTGGATTCATAAACAGGGAAATCTGTACTTCCTTATAGGTCTCTAGCCAGACTTAAATCCCAGCTATGCTCTCTACAATTGGCAGACACATGGCGCACACTCAACCCTACAGAAAAAAATTACTCCCACTTTTCCGCCCCGCACTGCTCCTACCAGCTATTAGACTTTATTTTTTTTGCCTCTAAAACACATATACTACACTGTATCTCCTCAGATATTAAATCTCAGGTTCTTTCTGACTACTCCTTGGTAACACTTAAATACCAAGTTCCCTCTATGCCTGGTAGATTATATAGATGGAAACATAATGATCTCCAAGAAATTGCATCCAGACCTGTTTGATGTCTAGATAGCCAAATGGAGAGCCCTGGCTTTTCATCAAAATTTTGCTCCTAGACTAAAATGGAACTTACCTCTAAGAAAATCTGCTCTTTTACAGTTGAACAACTGACACTACAAACTCTTGTTGTTCTTGAGAAATTAGCTTTTGAATGAACCATCCAAGATGTTCTCTCCAGAAACAAACATGACAATGCTGCTGACAGACTGACATGCAACAATCTGAAAAATAATTTGGATGAAATACCATGGTGTGATTCAAGAATTTGATGTGTGGCACATTGCTAAATTGAATTGGCAGCAAAGTATCAGTGGCCTCTAAATAAAAAAAATTGTGCAATTCTGGCCAAATGGGTGCAGCCACTGAAGAATACCTTGAGTTGGTGCTCTCAGACATGCAATAAGGATGAAGAAAATTTGATTTAAAAATGGAAGTCATTATGCTTTCATGTGACCAATACTCACCAGTGGACAGAAATGAGTAATTATAATTCTTGTCAACACCCACCACTTAGCGTTGAACAACAATCTACCACTAAGTGGATTGGTTATTGTTTCACAAAAGCTACAGGACTATTTCAGTCTCACTTCAGGATGGATAGTTTGTAGTCACAAAACAGGCCTGGAGGCTGTATGAAAGTATTGCTTTTTATTAAAAAAGCATTTTGGGGTACATAGGACCCCATTAACAAGTCTAAAAACTATATTTGGGTGAGACAAGGGTGATAATAACAATAATTCCACAACTGGGAATACAAGAAAACATCAATCTTGTCAAAAGAAAATTCCTTGGGTATTTGGTTCACAGAAGGGTGACTAGGTGTATACAAAAAGAATGATATCTATGTGTATCTCAGGTTATAAAAATCAAGTGAAAAATGCATAAAAACAATATGGATGAATAAATAAATATTACGGTAGGTCCACCTTGTTTAAGAGATAAGCAATTCTATTACACCTTGATTCTCAAATGGGGGTGAATATGTTGTCTAATTTTACTGTTATTGGGGTGTCTACCTTGCTTAATAGATAAGCAATTCTATTACGCCTTGATTCTAAAAATGGAGGAAATAAGCTGTGTAGTTCTACTGTTATTGGGGTGTCTACCTTGTTTAATACATAAGAAATTCTATTAGACCTTGATTCTTAAATTGGGTTGAGTAACCTGTCTTATTCTGCTGTTATTCAGTGGCCGTGTTTTGATAACCAATTTCGCTTTCCTGGAATGGTTGAATCTTTTTTCCGCAAGAAAGATATTATTGAGGTCAAATAGCAGCTACTGACCAGCCCAGATTTGAAGTAGAGGTCTGCAGGTGTTGCCAGCAGTCAGGGGTGCGGCCATGAGACTGGTGAGGGTGACTTAAGTGACGAGAGGATAGTAGTGGATGATGATGATGTTGCACGTGGGAATTGGGTAAAGACAGAGGAAGCTTCATCATCAACATCAGGAGGCGAGGTGGGCAGCTTGCCTGTGAGATAGCGGCAGGGTGGTTGTAAAGGTGGCACAACCAGTGTAGTATACGAGCGCAGGAACTAGGCAGGCAGAAGATTTTACACAACTTTACTTCAGTAATTAAATATATAAGTCTGGGTTGTACAGTGACATAAGATCAGTCCGTGCACATCTCTACTCACCAATGACACCAGTCTCCCCTCAGTCTTCAACTGCCACCTCTCAATAATAAAAGTCCCATCCTCTCTCCTGCTGTCTTTAACTCTCACCTCATTGTCTCTTCTCTCTCTAGATGCCGCTCTTCCCGGCGACTCTCCTCTCAGGGGAGTCTCTACAATTCTCTCAGGCTTTCCTCTCATCACTCTCCATAACCGATCCTCACAGCCCTACATCCTGACAGCACCAAACTCTGCCCCCTCCTTTGTACAAAGACTTACTCAGGCTGTCTGAGCATGCTCAGTGCACTCACATATGGTAATTTATTCATTCTACATAGATGCATAACTTAAAACCAACCTCCATTGCATATCAAACATAGTAAACGGTGGAACACAGAATATACAAATAAGGCCTCATGCACACGAAAGTTTTTTTTCCATTTACGTTCCGTTTTATGCGTTCCGTATAAGGACCGTATACGGAACCATTAATTTCAATAGATCCGGAAAAAAAGGAAGGTACTCCATATGCCTTCTGTTTCTGTATTTCCATTTTTATGTTTCGTTCAAAGATAGAACATGTCCTATTATTGTCCGCATAACAGACAAGGATAATACTGTTCTATCAGGGGCCAGCTGTTCCGTTCCGCACAACGGTGACATAGTGCATTTCTGTAGTTGTGGAAATAAACCCATACTGTCGTACCACAGAGCATGTTTGCATACACCGCTGAAAAACCTATTTTAAAATTTTGCGGTGACATAGTGCATTTCTGTAGTTGGGGGCAGAAACCTGTACTGTCGTACCACAGAGCACGTTTGCATGCAACGCTGCAAAAACAGTTTTAAAATTTTGCGGTGACATATAGCTTTTCTGTAGTTGGGGGAATAAACCCGTACTGTCGTACCACAGAGCATGTTTGCATACAAGTTTGAAAAAACTGTTTTAAAATTTTGCGGTGAAAAACTGCATTTCTGTAGTTGGGGGAATAAACCCGTACTGTTGTGCCACAGAGCACTTTTGCATACAACAATGAAAAAACTATTTTATAATTTTTGGGGTGACATACTGCATTTCTGTAGTTTGTTGCAATAAACACTGGTTTTGTGCTACATAGCAGATCTGAGGCCTACCCTGTATTTCAGTCATTTTAAGTAACCTGTGGAACTCCACATTTACATAGTTGGTTGCAAAAACACCGGTTTTGTGGTAGATAGCACATTTGTGGTGTACGCTGCATTTCTGACAGTCAAATTAAACCGTTAACCTCTGCTGTTACATTGTTGGTTTTAAAAATTAAATTTTGGTTGATAGTGAAGTAATTGTATTGAATTGCTCCGTTACACTGTTGTGTGACCTAAAGAAATGTATTCTGTTTATGACACGGCACTGCCTTATTGTTAGTGAACTTAATTGTTGACTTTTGGCAGTTAAATTGACAAGTATAGGCGATATTAGATTGGGTGGCTGCCAGTGTCTCCAGTTCCTTCACAGCATCTCCCACCCAGTCCTTTGCAGGAAGCTCAGAGTTGGCACCTGCAGCCCATGTCCATCAGTCTTTCACCTCACCCCCTTGCAAATCATCCAAGCAGTCTGAGCTCCAAGTTATGCAGCAGACTCTTATTCTTTTTGATGACTCTGCTGGCAGGGTTTCCCCAGGCCATCCACATAGCCCTGTCCAAGAAATGGAAGACATTGAATGCACTGATGCCCATCCACTTATGTTGCAGGATGAAGACATGGGAATACCACTGCAGTAGGTCTCTGATCACGACGAAACACAGGTGCCAACTGCTGCTGCTTTCTATAGTGTGCAGACAGACTAGGAGGGCAGGGGTCAAGAATGGGTGGAAGATGATGTGGAGGATGATAAGGTCCTAGACCCAGACTGGACTCAAGTTCATGCTAGTGACGTGTGCAGTTCTGAGGAAGAGGCGGTGGTCACACAGAGGCAACAGCACATCAAAAGAGGGAGCAGGGTGCAAAAGCAGAGCGGCCTTCCCCGAGACAGTATGCCTGCTACTGCCAACCGCACAAGGGACCTAGCACACCAAAGCCAGCTCCAAGGAGTTTATTGGCGTGGCAGTTCTTCAGACAATGTCCTGACGACAAGACACAAGTGGTTTGAACATTGTGCCATCAGAGCCTGAAGCGAGGCATAAACATTTTAAACCTGAGCACAACCTGCATGACCAGGCATCTACATGCAAAGCACGAACTTCCGCTTCTGCCGCTGTCTCTTCCTCCACCTCTGGAGTCACAGTGGCACCTGCCACCCAGCAAACAGAGGATGTTCCACCAACACCACCACCTCCGTCATCAACACCAAGCATCTCCACCATGTCACACACAATCGTTCAGCTGTCCATCTCCCAAACACTGGAGACTGGAGAGAAAGAGGAAATACCCACCTACCCACCCTCGATCCCTGGCCCTGAATGCCAGCATTTCAAAATTTCTGGTCTTTGAAATGCTGTCATTCCGTCTTGTAAAGACAGACTGTTTTAAACAGCTGATGGCGGTGGCTGTCCCACAGTAGTGTTGATCACGAATTTTCGAATTGCAAATTTTAATCGCGAATATCAGCACTTCGAGAATTCGCGAATATTTAGAATATTTTAAAATATATTCGTATTCGCGAATATTTGTTTCTTTTTTAAATACCAGTCTATGCGAATTTTCGCAATCAAGAAAATAATGTCTGAAGATCAGGAATTTGCAAATATATTGCGAAGATTCGCCCAAATATTCGTGAAATATTGCAAATTCGAATATTGCCCCTGCCGCTCATCACTATTACACAGTACGTCGTTCCCAGCCGCCACTACTTTTTAAGGTGAGCTGTCCCTTCCCTGCACAACCAAGTGGAGGATAAAATCAATTGTGCACTGCGGAACGTCATCTCTGGCAAGATCTACATAACCACAGATACATGGACCAGTAAGCATGGGCAGGGATGCTATATCTCCCTAACTGCACACTGGATAAATGTAGTGGTGGCTGGGCCCGAGGCAGATAGTGGCTTGGCGCATGTCCTTCCACCACCAAGGATCGCAGGGCATTATTCTTTGCCTTCTGTTGCCTGCTCCTCCTACTTCGCTTCCTTCACCTCCTCTTCTACCACCTCCTCATCCGGTCAGCGAAAGACCTTCACCACCAACTTCAGCTCAGCCCCGGGTAAACGTCAGCCTGCGGTTTTAAAACTCATGTGTTTGGGGGACAAACCTCACACCGCACAGGAGCTTTGGAGGGGCATAGAAGAACAGAGCGATGAGTGGTTGCTGCCAGTGAGCCTCAAGCCCGGCCTGGTGGTGTGCGATAATGGGCGAAATCTCGTAGCAGCTCTGGGACTAGCCGGTTTGACGTACATCCCTTGCCTGGCACATGTGCTGAATTTGGTGGTGAAGAAATTCCTTAAAAACTACCCAGACATGTCAGAGCTGCTGCAAAAAGTGTGGTCCGTCTGTGTGCACTTTCAGCGTTCTCACTCTGCTGCTGCTCGCCTGTCTGCACTGCAGTGTAACTTCGGCCTTCCCCCTCACCTCCTAATATGCGATGTGCCCAGCAGGTGGAACTCCACCTTGCATATACTGGAAAGACTGTGCGAGCAGCAGCAGGTGATTGTGGAGTTTCATCTGCAGCACGCACGGGTCAGTCGCTCTGCACCACTTCACCACCAATGAGTGGGTCTCCATGCGAGATCTGTGTGCCTTGTTGCAGTGTTGAGAGTACTAAACCAACATGGCCAGTGCCGATGACGCCATTCTTAGCGTTACAATACCACTTCTATCTCTCCTTGAAAAAACACTTAGGGCGATAATGGAAGAGGATGTGGCACAAGAGGAAGAGGGGGTATTTCACAGGGCTTCAGACCAGTCATTCAGAAGTGGCTCAGGGGGTGGGTTCATGCACCAGCAGGGGCCAGGTATACATGTGGCCAACCAGGGCACAGTTCTGGAGGACGAGGAGGATGAGGTAGAGGAGGTGGAACCGGGTCCACAGCAGGGTGGCACCCAACGCAGCTCATGGCCATCACTGGAGCATGGCTAGGGGGATACGGAGGACACAGACGATACACTACCTACAGAGGACAGCTGATCCTTACCTCTGGACAGTCTGCCACACATAAGCGACTACATGCTGCAGTGCCTGCGCAATGCAGGCATAGTTGCCCACATTTTAACTTGTGCTGACTACTGGGTTGCCACCCTGCTGGATCCCCGTTACAAAGACAACGTGCAGTCCTTAATTCCTTCACTGGAGCGTGATAGGAAGATGCGGTACTACAAGTGTAGGCTGGTAGACGCGTTCCTGAGGGCATTCCCAACAGATACCGGGGGACAAGTGGAAGCACAAGGCGAATGCAGAGGCGGAGGAGGAGGAGGACGAGGTCGCCAATGCAGCTGGGTCATGGCCAGCACCTCAGAAGGCAGGGTTAGCATGGCCGACATGTGGCAAATCTTTGTCCCTACGCCACAGCAACCGGCACCACCAGCTGATATGGAACGTCTTAGCAGGAGGCAGCTTTTGAACAACATGGTGGAACAGTATGTGTGCACATACACTTACTGACTGATGGTTCTTCCCCATTTAATTTCTGGGTCTCCAAAATGTCCACATGGCCTGAGCTTGCCCTTTATGCCTTGGAGGTGCTGATCTTCCCTGCAGCCAGTGTATTGTCTGAATGTGTATTTAGCATGGCAGGGGGCGTCATTACAGACAAACGCAACCACCTGTCCACAGCCAACGTGGACAAGATTACATTCATTAAAATTAACCAGGCTTGGATCCCACAAGACTTGTCTGTACCTTGTTCAGAATAGACATTTATACCTGCCTCAACCATACATTATTGTACTCAAGTGCACTTATTCTTTGATTTCTTTCTTCTATTTGTCCCATTATTTTGGGGGCTACCCCAGCTACCCCAATAAAAAAAAAAACAAACACTGTTAGCTGGCTACCTCCTCCATCGCCGCTTCCACCTACAACACCACATTCATGCCTCCTCAACCTCCGACTCCACATCCACCTCCTCCTCAGAGTCGCAGGTTAATAATTTTTAATTTTTATTTATTTTATTTTATTTTTAGTTATTTCCCTATCTACATTTGTTTGCAGGGCACCACAAACTGCACTTTTCTATGCATTTTATAGCTGAGGTGATCTGTTATATACTTGCACATCGCACATTACTGTGAGTTGTATTGCTGTGGAGCTATGTAATACACTGAGATACGCTTAACGTAACTTCCATGCAACAGTCATGAGCACAGCTACAGAAGGGAAGAACAGACAAAGCATGGAAGTACAGCGAGAGGAGGAAGGGGATTGGTGTGGCTCTGCTGCATTAGTTAGATGCCTTCTGTGGGAACTTTGCATCTGTAGTAAGTTAAACAGCATGCTTGGCTGTAACATCAAACTTTGAAATACAAAAATCCTATTAAAATATATGCATTTTCACTCTATTGACATTTATTTACTGCAAGTGTCAATCACGTGTATTTATTCAGGAGCCTGGCTGCCCTCAACATGTCCAAACCTCTAAGTGGTGCTCAGAAGTTAAAGAAGAAGCAGGAGTTGGAAGAAAAAATATGTAGAATTCCAAAAATAACTGGTTTTCTTGTACCTACAAGTGGATCTTCTGCATGGACTTATGCGTGTGGATCTTCTCAAGAACATGCAAATGCATGTTCTCAGGAAGAGATTCCTCCTCAAAGTATATCTGAATATGGCTCTGAAGCCGACACAGTGGATTCTTCTGATCAGCCCATGCCACTAGAAACCACTCCAGTTCCCATGAAAGTTGAGAAACCTAGCTTCTATACTGTTGAAATACAAGACGCTGCTGCTGAAGCAGTTGTTATACTGCATTTGTGGCCCAACTTATCTACTCTGGAGATTTGGGAGTATTGGTCCAAAAATGGAAATTCGTCAGTAAGAAAACATCTGGAACAACTGCACAATAAAGAATTTCCAAAACCATTTAGAGATGGACGTTGCTCTACAGCAGATATGTTTTTTCGTAACTGTCCCAATGGGGACAAAGTTGAACAGAAGTGGCTTTGTTACTCAAATAACAGAACCGAATATACTGTTTTGACTGCAAATTATTTAGTTCATCAACAAATGCATTTTCCACTGATGGCTTTAGTTACTGGAAACATTCCAGTGAACAAATTTCATCCCATGAACAGTCTCAACATCATATACACGCTATGATTTATACAGCCAAATTTTCAAAACTGGAAGGTGGGATTGACTATAAAATGCAACAGCAGATTGAAGAGCTGACCACCTATGGGCAAAACCGAGGATTGGCTTTTAGAGGTGATGATCAGACTATTGGATCCCCACACAATGCCAACTATTTCGGTATTTTGGAATTACTGTCAGAGTATGATGCTTTGCTAGCACAACACATCCAAACAAAGGCAAACAAAAGAAAAGGATGTACAAGTTATTTATCAGCAAATGTTTGCGAGGAACTCATAGAAATTACTGGGGATAAGATCTTAGAAGTTGTCATCAACCGTAAAATGGCAAAATACTACTCTTTTTCTGTGGGTTCAGCGGAAGATTGTTCTCATACTGACCAACACACAGTGATTTTTCGATACTTAGAAGGAAATCAACCTGTGGAGCGTTTTGTAAATTTTTTACCCTCAACAGGGAATAAAGGAGAAGAAATGGCAGATGCACTCCTAGCATTTCTTAATAGTGTTGGACTTACGATACAAGAATGCCGTGGACAAAGTTACGACAATGCAAGCAACATGTCTGGCCACTACAAGGTTATGCAAGCAAGAATTATTAATATGTATAAATATGCTAAGTACATACCTTGTTTTGGACACTCGTTAAATCTTGTCGGAAAGAATGCTGCAAATTCGTGTAGTGAGGCTATAAGATTTTTTAATTTTGTACAAGCTGTTTACACATTCTTTACTGGTTTAACTCGGTGCTACAAGAAGCTTAAAGACAAGCTTGAAGAGAAAGGCCTCTCTGTATCCATGCCAAAAAAGCTAAGTGACACACGCTGGTCATGTTGTGCAGATGCTTGTCAAGCATTAGTCCATGGCTATGACAATATAATGGACATTTTGTTTAAATTTTCATCTGACATTGAAGAAAAATCTGAGTGCCGTAATAAGCAAACTCAAGACAGTGATTTTTGAAGAATTCTGGAACACTGTTTTGCAGCGTTTCGACAGCAGCAGCAAAACTCTACAGTCTGTTCAGCTGAACCTAAATGCTAACTGTTGGCGTTTTGAAATCATTAAAAGATTTCATTTGTGAACAACGTACTAAATTGTATGCATTTGAAGAAGCTAGCAACCATCTAACAGATACTGAGGAGTATATTGTGGAACACCGCCATCCTCAACGCAGAAATGTCTGTTAGCAGCCACTTGTCTATGGACACAGTGAAGAAGCTCAATTAATGTCAAAGGAGGCCTTTTGTTTAAAGGCCTTTCTCCCATGTGTTGACAAACTTTTAATGTATCTGAAACATCGCCTAGGAGCCTACAGTGAAGTGTGTGATTAATTTGGTTTCTTTATAAACTTTCCAGCGATGGACTCAAAATCCATTAAAATTGCAGGAGAAAAGTTGTCTGCTTTCTACAAGCATGATCTGGGCACAACATTTGGTGATAAGCTAATTAAATTTAAGTCATTCATTTCTCTTTTCCTGGATAAAAAAAAAAGGATTGCAGCATAGAGCAATTTATGTACAGTACAATTAATGACAAGGATGTAAGAGATAACGTAATTCTCCCAACATGGAAACTTCTTTAAAAATCTACCTCACTTTAATGATCACTAACAGTTCAGGTGAACGATCTTTTTCAAAAATGAAATTGATAAAAAAACTTACAACGCACAACCATGAGCAAGAGCCGTCTCACCAAACTATAATGTCTGCTGAATCTGATATACTTTGCGGTCTTGATTTTTCAAACATTACAAAGACCTTTGCTGCTCAGAAAGCAAGTAGACTCATTGTTTGAATTGAATTAAAATATCTCTTTATTATTTTATGTAAAAGTTCTCTGCACTTTACGTTAATGGTTTTCAAACTACGTATTCTTTTATAATAGTCTGCTACTGCAGCAGTTGGTGCCTAAAAGGAATTATAATAAGGTTGACCATGTAACACTGGTACTTGATTCCCTATTCTGCATATTGGAAAGGGAAATGTGCACTCGGATTCTACAAATTGTAAGGTTTAAGGCCTCTTTCACACTTGCGTTCTGAGGATCCGGCAGGCACTTCCATCCCGCCGGATCCATCAGAACGCAAGTCGCATGAAAGCATTAGAAGACTGATCAGGATCCTGATCAGTCTTCGAAATGCTTTGAGGTTACTATGACAGCCAGGACGCTATTAAAGTCCTGGTTGCCATAGAAGTAGTGGGGAGCGGGGAACCAGTATACTTACAGTCCGTGCGGCTCCCGGGGCGCTCCAGAATGACGTCAGAGCGCCCCATGCGCATGGATCACGTGATCCATGCGATCACGTGATCCATGCGATCACGTGATCCATGCGTGTAGGGCGCCCTGACGTCACTCTGGAGCGCCCTGGGAGCCGCACGGATGGTAAGTATACTGCTCCCCCGCTCCCCACTATACTTTACCATGGCAACCAGGACTTTAGCGTCCTGGTCCTGAACTGAAGACATCTTGATGCATCCTGAACGGATTTCTCTCCATTCAGAATGCATTTGGATAATCCTGATCAGGATTTTTCCAGCATAGAGACCCGACGACGGATCTCTATGCCGGAAAACAAAAACGCTAGTGTGAAAGAGCCCTAATACTGTTTATTTAATTCTATTGTTTAGTTGCATTGTTAGTTGTTGTTGTTTTTTTTTTTTTTTTTGTGATATTACTAGCCAACAGGTTATTTGTTTTATAATTTAAACATAACAATGTTTATTTGCACTGTTACTGAAAGTTATTTAGATATTGGCATGCTTGTTCTTCCATCAACATATAACTGTTAATAAAAATATACTATAAGACTGAGGTTAAAAGAAGCTACAGGTGGTAAATGGGTCAAGCTAAGGACTTATTTTGGAACCAGTTCTTTATGTTTACATTAAAGTTTACTACTCTTCAACATATGTGGATTTTTTTCTGTGTGTGTGTTGTGGTGGAGGGTGTGATTGCATGCTAGGGTGTGGGAAGGCGGGATCCAGGGGGCCCAAGTAAATTCTTGCCCAAGGTCCAATCAATATTAAAGATGGCCTTGCTTGGCTGTATTCCCTCACCTACCACCAGTGACTATAAATGCAATAGTAGCAATTTACAATTTTGAGTGGTTCCCTCTGGAGATTAGATAACAGGAGCAGTAGCACTACAAGTTGTCTTCTGTCCACTTGATAGCTACACAGGAACTCCATCTCCTGGCCGGAAGCAGGACCAGCCTACTCCTACCAAGAGGGCAGGAAAAAAGTTGTCCAACCTCTTCCTGCCAACATTTGACATCCTTTACTTGCTGGCAATATCAACCAATAAACAAACAGTACAACATCACATAACAATACAATTTGTAGTACTCCCAGATCTAGGGAACTACACTTTATACAAGGCACAGATCTAAAGGATGTTCCAAAATCCTGTCCCCTGATTAGGATCAATAGTCCCAAAGTAAACTATCAATAGCAGATTTTTCTAAAATGACGGCTACACATGTTACAAAGTGAAAGTAAGAAGCCTGGGAACATGAGATCACCCACAATGCAGTGCAGAAAGGCATTCTGCAGCTAGCCAGCCCCTGTGATGTCACTGCCCTTTAAAAGGCTCATCCCGCACTGCTATTTTACTGTGACCTGAGCATAGGGAGACGTGACAAGAGCTAGGGATAGTGTTCAAGAAAGCTAATTGTAGAATTTTTGATATGGACAGTGCAGGAACAGTGTAAGGAGATTGTAGGGATAGTTTTCAGACCATGTAGGGACATCATAGGGAGAGCATATGGAGTCTTCAGGGATAGTGCAGGGACTGTAATCTGAAGGAATCCATAGGAGACAGCACAGTTTCAATCCCTGAGAGCTATCTAAATTAACATTGTCTGCTCTGTTTAATAGATAAGCAATTCCATTAGGCTTTAAATCTCAAATTGGTGTGAATAGCCTGTCGTATTCTACTATTATTGGGTTGTCCATATTGTTTAATAGATAAACAATTCTATTAGGCCTTCATTCCCAAATTGGGTTAAATAACCTCTCTTGTTGTACTATTATTGAAGTGTCCACCTTGTTTAATAGATAAGCAATACTATTACTCCTTGCTTCTAAATTTCGGGTGAATAAGCTGTCTAATTCTACTGTTATTGGGGTGTCCACATTTTTTAATATATTAACAATTCCATTAGGCTTTGATTCTCAAAATGGGGTGAATAACCTGTCGCCTTCAACTGTTATTGGGGTGTCCACGTTGTTTAATAAATAAACAATTCCATTAGGTTTAATTCGCAAATTGGATTGAATAAGCTACTTTTACTGTTATTGAGGTGCCCACCTTGTTTCATAGATAAGCAATTCCATTAGGCCTTGATTCTCAAATTAGGGTAAATAAGCTTTCTAATTTAACTGTTATTGGGGTGTCTACCTTGTTTAATTGATAAACAATTCTATTGCGCCTTGATTCCCAAATTGGGGTAAATAAGCTGTCTAATACTACTGTTATTGGGATGTCCAACTTGTTTAATAGATTAACAATTCCATTAGGTCTTAATTCTCAAATTGGGGCGAATAGCCTATCAAATTTAATTATTATTGTGGTGCCCAGCTTGTTTAATAGATAAGCAAATCTATTATGCCTTGATTATCAAATTGGGGTGTATAAGCTCTGTAATTAAACTGTTATTGGTGTGTCCAACTTGTTTAATAGATAAGCAGTTCTATTATGCCTTAATTCTCAAATTAGACTGAATAAGCTGTCTAATTCTACTGTTATTGGGGTGTCTACCTGACGGTCACAGTACTGTTTCACTACCAGAAAGGGCTAGCTTTGCATTTTGCTGCAATACACAGTGATGTACACTGAGATACACTCTGCCTGCAGGCCAGCATTTATTTTTGGAAAAATTGACGAAGCGTCCAAATCGAATTTTTGAAAACTTCGCTCACCTCTAGCTACAGGACTAAATAGCAGAGTGTTTACGACACCTGAACACCTGATGTTCAGACACACAGACCAGGGAAACAATCAGGACTGGATCATAAAAGGATATAAAATATAAAGGACAGCTTCTCCTCTTTTTTAAATTCACACCTGGTTTTAGCTTCCAAAACTGACCATGTTGCCATACCCTTTCATGAACGAACATAGAGAGCATACAAATCACAGGGAACAGTTCACAAACACTCACAGAAGTCTGTAGCCAGCACAAACAACACAAGCAGTCAGCCTACACAGCAACTCAGGGGAGACTCAGGAACAGATATTCATCTCCTGTGTGAACAAACTAATCCTGCCTCAAGAAAATGCTTGAGAGACAAGACAGCAGAGTGATCAGCAAAATACAGTTTTACAGATACTGCTGCAAGATTAGGGACACCAGCTCAGACACCATCACCTACCTAAACCCCCACTAAGCCAGGCTAACACTTAGCTTGTATTACATTGGACACCTAGATCCACAAGTGCTTACTAGTGCCATCCTATTGCCATCCAATCTGCCAGCATACATGCTCATCTGGTGCCAGAAAAACTGGAGTTTTTATTTATTGCTGCTGGATGTGCAACACGTTATATTTTGTAAGTAAAGAGAGACTGTATACATTTACTTCTAGCCTGATTCTTCAATTTACACTTTCACTGCCCTGAAACTCAGGGAGCGAAAGCATGACACACTGTGACACAACATCTGATCAGGGCCACTACCACTTTCATTCTCTGCACCAGCTCCTCAGGGACTCACTTTGGATAGTCATGATAGTCTACCTGTTAATGACTTGTGTGAGAGCAGACAGCAGTTGGTGGCGATCCTCTGCTTAAACGCGTTTCGGGAGACTCTCCCTTCATCAGTAAGTGGAGGATTGCTTGTGGATGTCAGACTTATATAGTGTGAGGTTCATCATCTCATTGGTAGTCTCATTACACATTATGGCACCAATTGTTTCCACCTGGTTCATCATCTCATTGGTAGTCTCATTACACATTATGGCACCAATTGTTTCCACCTGGTTCATCGTCTCATTGGTAGTCTCATTACACATTATGGCACCAATTGTTTCCACCTTCCAAACAAAATGTGACAAGCTAACAGAAATCATCTATATTTTCAGATATACATTTATATCTACTTCCTATTATTATGTCCAACTTATTAATATGGAAATGTCACTCATTGATGTTTGGATAATATCACATCACCAATTACCCAGCTTTCCTACTCTTTTGACATCAGTCATCAAACAAACACCAAACTATCCCATTCACCATTCTATCAGGTGGAAACAATTGGTGCCATAATGTGTAATGAGACTACCAATGAGACGATGAACCAGGTGGAAACAATTGGTGCCATAATGCGTAATGAGACTACCAATGAGATGATGAACCAGGTGGAAACAATTGGTGCCATAATGTGTAATGAGACTACCAATGAGATGATGAACCTCACACTATATAAGTCTGACATCCACCAGCAATCCTCCGCTTACTGATGAAG
Organism: Bufotes viridis; assembly: GCA_033119425.1. NCBI lineage: Eukaryota > Metazoa > Chordata > Amphibia > Anura > Bufonidae > Bufotes > Bufotes viridis. The sequence continues at coordinate 320,316,719 of CM065592.1, read as the reverse complement.
GGAGAGTCTCCCGAAACGCGTTTGAGCAGAGGATCGCAACCGCTATTGAGAGAGAGGATCACCACCATATATGTATACAAGGATATCTATGAGCCAAGAACTTAAACAACTATTGAAAAAACCCGCTCCAGATAGGAATATCCACTACCGCACCGGCAACGCTAACATCTGTGAGATCTACACCCCGTGACCGGTGACAACACACAAGCGCGCGCATTTTACCAGAGAAACCACGAGGGACGCCGAGATCTCCAACACAGGACGCAGGATAGAGCGATCAGAAGCCCATAGAGACCACAGCACCGGCCGGTGAGTAAGAGCCCTCTGAGCCAGAGACAGCACGGGTCGCCGCGCCGAGGCTCAGAGTACCGCACTCCCATCTACTCATATTTTACTTTCAGGACTAACAAGCACTTTGTATCCAGCCTCAGACTCTAACTACTATATTGCTGTTTTTGCACAAACAAATGACTATATAAGAACTCTCTATTGCTATTAATTACAACCAGTTCAGCCCCTTTTTTTAAATTTCATTTTCACCTATATTATTTTTCATTATTGTTTTTATTTTTATGAGGTAACTACCAACACTTCATTGTAGAGAACCAGCCCACACCTTGACAGCAGATCAAGTCTATTTACACTTTCTACATATTACCTCTATATCATTGTACACAAGGCAACATATATCTGCTATACTGAAATATTTTATGTACTATATGGGGTATATTCCCCGGTATTTTTAACAATCTTATTTTCAACAATCTTATTTGTATATTTTTACCTATCCCACACTCACTCACAATTTATCCAAGTTTCAACTAAAACTACCCCAACCAACACACCAAGCTCCACCTAACCACCAGCCACAGCACTCGCACCCACAGACCTAACTCCCATCACTTTTACCTTATTTATTACAACACCATTTTACCTTCTTTTAATCGAATAAATTACAATTTACCCCAAATAAGAGTGTGCCTGCAACCTGTTATTTCTAATTATCTCTACCTGACTGGGTGAGTCAGCACTGGCAGTTCTCTTGCACCTCTACCATCCATATTGATTGCGTGGAGCCGTTTATCTCACTTGTATCTAGGGTGAGAACTATGACGATGATTGTGTGTTGGACAGGACTTGGGAGACAGATTGGGGTGCTTAGGTGGAGGAGACATGAGAGGAGAAGCGTGGTGACTGTGGTGGCAATAAAAAGTGCAGAAAATGTATGGCCAAAACCTTCAAATGGACTGTTAGGCTCAGATCTGCTTCTGTTGTGGTCTGCTTGGAAACTGGTGATGCCGCTGTTTCTGTGGGCACAGGCTCAAAATATCCCAGACCTAAGCCAAAGTCATGCTGCCTTTAGCTCTGTGCAAGAATCTCCCGGATGGCAGTTTTTCCATATAATACAGGCACACAAAACAACTGCCATTAGAAGACCTGCAGGATTAAAGCAAACCTGTCCTCAACTTTATGCTGACCCCAGTGAGGGTAGAATAAATTAGTGACAGACATGTTGATTTCAGCAGTGTGTCACTCATGAGCTAAAAGTAAGTGATTGCTGAGAACCAGCATTGCGGCACAGGCCTTGAAAAGAGTTAAATCTACCTGAAAAGAGTTATGGTTATTCATAATCTCCTGCTCTCCCCTCCATCTGCTGATGATTGGAAGTTCTGTCCTAGAGAGAAAGGGAGAAAACTAGGTAGAAGCCTGTCAATCATCAGCAGGTAGGCAGGGAGAGCAAGAATTCATGAATAACCATGACTCTTCTCAGGTGGTCATGACTCTTTTCCAGGCCTAGTCTGCAATGATTGTGCTTTTGGTTCTCAGCAACCACTTACTTTTAACTTAAAATGACAGACCACTGAAATCAACTCACCTGTCTCTACTTTATTCTACCATTAGTATGCGCAGCATAAAGTTGATGACAGGTCTCCCTTAACATAAGCCATGGACATTCTCAAACACAAAAATGAGGCGGCATCTTCGGATCCTGTGGGAAAACAGAACTGGACAGAATTCTCAATAAGATCAAGTCTGTCCTCCTTCTCCTGACATTCTTTGTGGCAACCAGCTCAAATCTCCAAAAAGTGCAGTTTTCTTGTCATCATCATCAGCTGCTTCTTCTCCTGCTCAGACTCCTCCTCCTTGTCCTCCACTCCATAATGGGACACCATAATACTGTAGAATGTGTGACTATGAGAAAACAATTCTAGACCAGCAATTAGCTTATGTGTAAGCTGACCTTCCATTTGGCCAAGTTGCTGGTGATTCTTTGCTGCTATACCACTTAGTTGTAGTAAATGTGCGCACTTCCACAACTTCGCCTACATTTTTATTTCTCTTGGTGTGGCCCAGGTAGTGTGCAGGGACTGACTCTTGGCTAGGCATGCAAGAGTACCACTGCTTTACCCAAAATTTTGACTCCTTGGTCTTACATACAAAATTTTACTCTCGTTGTACCTTCACCTAAATTTAATTTATCTGGAGTGTGCTGAGACTCTTGACGTGTGTGTGTTTCATATGGGTAGGCATCATGTTTGAATGCTTAGTCCCCCAACAACCCCCCTTTTTTATGTCAATAAATAGGGGTTTTATTATACTCACAGACAAGTTAAAAATATTTGCATATATATAAAATCCAAAGTACAGATCTTGTTCCTTCGCAGCCCAACCCGGGTTTCGCACTCAAGCTTCGTCAGGGGCGAAATCAGATTTTATATATATGCTAATATTTTAAACTCGTCCCTGAGTATAATAAAACCCCTATTTATTGACCTATATCGAAGGTGCTTCACTATTGTGTGATTTTTCGGTGCCCTACAGAGGAATGCATCAAAAGGTGATTGGAATCCGAAGATAGGAAGCATCGGTATCCTGTGTTAGTCCGGTGGTTTTACTGCATGGATGGATAGTACCTTCTGCTGAAGCAGCGCGGTCCTTAATTAAATACATTGGAACTTGGTGTGAATAGACCCACAACACTTCAAGGACCTGCAGCGCAAGTATACGATTCTACCCAAAGGAACTGAATCTTTTTATATACCATATACTCTTTCTGAATCCGTGGCACTTCTCTGTCTGACATAGGGTTAGATCAAATAATCAAATGTTAGATCAAATATTTTTTCTTTCGCCACTAGTACACGGCAAACAGGGCTTTAGAATCCATCACTGCACCGCTGAACGGCAATTAGGCCCCAATTTTTTTCTACTTTTACACAACACAAATAGTGATGAGCGGGAGGTGCCATATTCGATTTCGCGATATTTCGCGAATATTCGATTGAATATTCGTCATATATTCGTCGAAATCGAATATTCGTCATGATTTTATATATTGCGAATTTTACGCGAATATATATTCGCGTCGCGAATGAAACTTAGATCTGAGTTCCTAATGGTTAACTTGTATTACTAGAATTGACAAAGATAACGAATATCACACGAATATAGCACTATATTCTCAATCTTCGTTATATTCTAGCAATACAACCATTAGGAACTTAGCTCTAAGATCAATTCGCAATGCGAGTATATGTTCGCCTCGCGAATGAAACTTAGAGCTGACCGAGTTCCTAATGGTTGTATTGCTGGAATATAATGAAGATTGAGAATATAGTGCTATATTCGTGAATTCGAGATATTCTCAACCTTCGTTCTATTCTAGCAATACATACAACCATTAGGAACCCAGCTCTAAGTTTCATTCGCAATGCGATTAATATAACCTGTATTAATCGCATTGCGATTACAACTTGGATCTGAGTTCCTAATGGTTGTATTGATAGAATATAACGAAGATTGAGAATATAGCGCTATATTCGTGAATTCGAGATATTCTCAATCTTCGTTCTATTCTAGCAATACATCCATTAGGAACTCAGCTCTAAGATCAATTCGCAATGCGAGTATATGTTCGCCTCGCGAATGAAACTTAGAGTTGACCGAGTTCCTAATGGTTGTATTGCTGGAATATAACGAAGATTGAGAATATAGTGCTATATTCGTGAATTCGAGATATTCTCAATCTTCGTTCTATTCCAGCAATACAACCATTAGGAACTCAGCTCTAAGTTTCATTCGCGAGGCTAACATATACTCGCATTGCGAATTGATCTTAGAGCTAAGTTCCTAATGGATGTATTGCTAGAATAGAACGAAGATTGAGAATATCTCGAATTCACGAATATAGCACTATATTCTCAATCTTCGTTATATTCTAGCAATACCACTATTAGGAACTCAGCTAGCTCTAAGTTTCATTCGCGAGGCGAACATATACTCGCGTTGCGAATTGATCTTAGAGCTAAGTTCCTAATGGTTGTATTGCTAGAATAGAATGAATATTGCAATGCGAATAATTCAGGTTATATTAATCGCATTGCGATTACAACTTAGTCAAATTTGTGAGATCGTGATTCTCACATCCGACAGTACATTTTAGCATGGAGGCGTTCCCATGCACATGGGAAGTCAGCAGAAGCGGCAACGGGCAATGACTGAAGCGGGCAGGGAGCCAGGAATCCTCCGGACAGGTAAGAACAGCTTTTGGGAAGTGGGAACTGGGAAGACAACCAGAGAGCAACAAGAATTAACAACTAAAAAAAAAAAAAAAAACGAATATTCGAAATTGCGAATATATAGCGATATATTCGCAATATTCGCGAATTATCGAAGTTGCGATATTCGCGATAAAAATTCGAAATTCAAATATTCGCGCTCAACACTAAACACAAAAGGCTTTTCAACAGATAAGTGCAATGCTGAACGGCGAATATATTTTTATTTTGCCACTAATACACAGCAAACTGGGCTTTACAATATATCACTGTACCACACTTATAAATCGGTTTTTCACCACAATCAAGTCTTTCCTATCACTGTCCCTAGCGCCTAGAGACGTCTAGCCCTGCACTAAATACACTGGTAAATGGCAGAATCTAAGAAGGCTGACGCTATTTATAGGGCTGTGACATCACAGGGCTGGCTGCTGATTGGCTGCATGCATGGCATTATGGGTGATCCCGCCTTGCCAGAGTTCCTTTCTCCATGTCCTCATACGTGCAGCAGCCATTTTAGGAAAAAATGTGATTCGTTACCATGAAGCGTGAGGAAATTCGGCTTCGGTGCAACTAAAATTTTTCCTGAAATTCGGATCAAAATTTACTTTGTCAGCTTCGATTCGCTCATCTCTTCTGGATGTTAAATGACCCTTGATGTTTGTTAAGGCTGTCAAACATGCATTTACCTATACCTATGTATGTCAGTGTCACTTTGAGAACATTTCTATTGCTGTCATTGTGTTCAAGAGCTTATGGAGGGGGAGTGAGGAGAGAAAAATCAAAAAATCATTACAAATTAACAAAAAAGATAGCATATTTTTCTAAAAACCTGAGTCATAGGAGACTGGAAAGTGCTATACCAATTTTCAGGGCAATTGAAGCCACTTTGGTTGAGGTAGAATCGATTCAGGTCTGAAAAGGTTTGCTCATCTCTAGTTCTATATTAAAAACAAAATGTTTTTCTCTATGTGATTATTATGGTGGTAATTTTCTGTGTTTGCAGCTGTAATGGTTGACAGTTGGAGTACGTTCTATCCAGCCACCCACGTGGCTCATGATAGCACTGCTTGGTTATCATATTGTCATGGCCAGCACAAGCTCCAGCTGCAGCCTAGAGAATGAAAGTAATCTCTATAATGATGTCATTAAGAAAGTGAAACGTCAGGTGCATGTAGAGCTCTAACACTAGCCAAAGACTGAATTTTCAGGTATTACCCAAAGCTACAATTTAATAAAAAATAAAATGTTAACATTTTTATAGATGTAGCAACAAAATGAACAAATAAATTGATAGAAGAGATACCAGGAACCATTACCACAGATAAAAAAGTAAGAGATACACATAGAGAGTGTCCTATAAGCATATTACAATGTTAGATACTTATAAGCTTGCAGGAGATTCTGCATTTTGAGCAAAAGTTGTAGCATCAAACAATGTAAATTGAGAGCAAAGTGCAGCACATTCTTATTTTATCCCTGGCATCTGCTGTAAGAAGAGCTGCCAAATTATACTTAAGTTTTAACTGCATGGTTGGTTTAAATAATATTCAGCCTACTTTTCTAGTTATTGTTTATTTGATCTAAGATCAGTATACGTTTAAGATACACAAAGAGGAAAAACAATATAAAAGTAAAACATCAGCTGAAAATAAGAAATGTCCAGTGTAGATAGCAATTATACCTGAATACAATGTGGAGTTTCTACATAGTGTAATATAGCTGACTCTATGGTACATATTTGGTTTAATGATATGAAGGATGAGAAAAGTAGAGATAAGAAGAAATCACTTTGAAAACATACAAAAATTTGGAAAAATGAATTATTATGAAAGAATTTAAAATATAAACTGCCACACAGAAAAAATACAATGTTAATGGGTCTCGCAGATTGGATGCAGTCTGCATCTTTCTCCCTCTCTCTGATGTTGGAGATTTAATGAAGTAGCTTGTGAGAGAATGGAAGGGATGTTCCACGCTGCACAGATGGCTCTTTGTCACTGCTGACACCTGCCATCTGCTTGTTTGTGTAAATTATGTTGGAGGGGGATCCTAAGCTTCCAATCTGCTAAGCTGCCTCAGCCAGCTTCCATTGACCTTCTGACCTCAAGTGTCAGGCAGGTCCAGAGAGTTGGTTTTTTCAGCTCAGTTCGCAATCCGTTTCCAGCCAGAGATATTCACTACTGGGCCAGCAGCTGCCCCTAGCCCATGGCTCCTCTCACTACAGGGTACTGTGCATTAGTTTATACATTACATGTCTTAATGTTGAAGACTCATCTTCATGAAATCCCAGACAATTTCTAAAAACTATGATTCCATTACTAATAACTATGATGCCAGACTTACCAGTCAAACCATGCCACACACTCACTTCTAGTCTTTGGTAGTTTTATTAAAGAGTACCTAAACTTTATTGTAAAATACATTTTCCATCCCCATTATCATTCTATAACTCCTGCTATTTATGTATCTTCATTCATGCCTAAGGGCTCTTTCACACTTGCGCTTTTGCTTTCCGTCCTAGAGTTCTGTCCTCGGGGCTCTAGGACGGAAAGAAACTGATCAGGATAATCCTAATGCATTTTGAATGGAGAGAAATTCGTTAAAGATGCATCAGGATGTCTTCTGTTCAGTATGTGAACGTGTTTTGGACATTGACAAAACTGTAGCATGTTGCGGATTTGTCTTCGTCCAAAAATCCGGAAGACACGCCGTAATGCCGGATCCGGAATTAATGCCCATTGAAGTGCATTAATCTGTATCCGGCATTAAGCTAAATGTCGTTTCAGTTCCGATCGGGGCCCCAGAATTTTGGACGGAGAAAATACCGTAGCATGCATGTATTATCTTCGTCCTGAAATGTCAAAAAGACTGAACTGAAAACATCCTGATGCATACTTAACAGATTTCTGTCCATTTAGAATGCATTAGGATAAAACTGATCAGTTCTTTTCCAGTATAGAGCCCCCTAGGATGGAACTCAATAAGACGCAGGCAAGTAGCCGACGGGCAAAAAGTGCATACTTATGCCACATACTCAAATCTTATACATATATACAACACTACATTATTTACACATACACAAATCACATACATATCACTACACAGAATAAATGCCGCCAGTGCCCATAGACAGCCACAACATCGGCACTCCAGGAGCTGGCAGACATTACACCGGAGGTGATGTATGTATACGGGGTTAATAAAAAAAAATCTAAAACTGTACAAGTCACAACACTGAAAACATTATCCAGAATGCTTGCGCAGTTTAATACATCACAAGTTGCAGCATATGTAGCCAGCCTAAATTTGCAAAGCTATAACCCTCAGCATGCCCTGACAGCAACAGATTATAAGAGAATGCTGAGGATTGTAGTATCACAGGGATATAGGAGCACATGGTAGATGGAGCAGTCACAGATCTTATATGATGTCATTCTGGCCATTTGGGGCCACTGGGCAGGCTATATCCCTGTGATACTACAATCCTCAGCATTCTCAGATCCATCTGTACCAGAATACTGTCCTCTTCCATGTTAATTACTTTAAACAGATTAGTGTCATCTCATGCTCGGCCGAATACCGCATGTTCTCGAGCGCAATGCTCGAGTCTCCTCCCCACACGTTTCTTGGCTGCTATGCAACCTGCTCTAAATTGCTAAAACTTTACAGTCCCAAAAGTCCTTTTAAGGACTATTGTTTGTGGCAGCAGCAATATATTTTTTTAGGGCATCCTGCACTAAAAAGCGTCTAATAGGCTACTGCGGACAGTTATATTAACTGTGCCACATCTCCTTTGTAAAGTGTGCGCATCCCAAAAAATATGTGTGAAATCCAGTGTACTTTTTCCGTAGATGGTGTCCGCTGGGGACAGTTAAATTATCTGCGCCACATCTCCTGTGTAAAGTGTGCACATCCCAAAAATATCTGTGACATCCAATGTACTTTTTCCGTAGATGTGTCCGCTGCGGACAGTAAAATTATCTGCGCCACATCTCCTGTGTAAAGTGTGCGCATCCCAAAAATATATGTGACATCCAATGTACTTTTTCCGTAGACATGTCCACTGCGGACAATGATGTTAGTTGCTCCACATCTGCAGTGTAACGTATGTGCTGAAAAAATGTATCAATGACATACAGTGTACTTTTTGAGTAGATGATGTCCGCTTCTGACAGTGACATTACCAGGGGGGAATCTAAAGTGTTACGTGTGCGCTTAAAAAATGTATTTGTGACATACAGTGTACTTTGTCAGTAGACGGTGTCCTCTTCTGACAGTGACTTTATCAGGGGTACATCTCTAGTGTAACGTGTGCGGTTAAAAAATGTATCTGCGACATACAGTGTACTTTTTCAATAGATGGTGTCCGCTTCTGACAGTGACATTACCGGTGCCACATCTCCAGGGTACTGTGTGAGCTTAAAAATGTATCTTTGACATACAGTGTACTTTTTTAATAGACGATGTACGCTTCTGACAGTGACATTACCAGGGGGACATCTAAAGTGTAACGTGTGCACTTAAAAAATGTATCTGTGACATAGAATGTACTTTGTCAGTAGAGAGTGTCCGCTTGTGACAGTGACATTACCAGGGGTACATCTGTAGTGTAACGTGTGCAGTTAAAAAAAAAATTCTGTGAAATACAGTGTCCTTTTTTTAATAGGCGGTACCCGCTTCTGACAGTGATATTACCAGTGCGACATCTCAAGTGTACCGTGTGCGCTTACATTTTTTTATCTGTGACATACAGTGTACTTTGTCAATAGATGGTGTCCGCTACTGACAGTGACATTACCATGGGATCATCTAAAGTGCAACGTGTGTGGTTAAAAAATGTATCTGTGACATACAGTGTACTTTTTCAATAGATTGTGTCCGCTTCCGACAGTGACATTACCAGTGCCACATTTGCAGTGTAACGCGTGCGAAGAAATTTTTTATCTGTGACATACAGTATACCATTTCCTTCAAAATAGAAAGAACAAGTAGCATCACTCACAGTTGTATATACTTTGCAGATTTATTGTAAGTAAAAAAGGTCTGACACAGGCACTGCACAAAGGGTCAGGCAACAGCCGTTTCAAGCACCTCGCTCTTTGTCAAGCCTACAATGATACGTGTTGGCCTGGGATATAACTCCCCACCACCACCCTGGTCACGTGACCATATGCAGGTGGGTAATTAATGTGACAATTAAAAAATAACACAAAACCACAATTAAATACAGATTCATATATCAAATTCTCTCACCCATAAAAGCAAATCATACAAAGACAGAGTCCTAATGGACCCATGAGTTTTGATAATCCAAGCTGCTTCCCTCTGCAGGAGGAGACGTTTTCTATCCCTTCCTCTTACCGGCATATGAACTACCTCTAATCCTGCACATTTTAGGACATTTTTGTCACCTCCATGCTCCTCATGTACATGATTAATCAAACGTGTGGCCTCCACTCCTGTGTCAACAGATTTCTTGCATTCTCTAAATCTAATATATAGGAGTCTAAAAGTGTTGCCAATGTAGAATCTTCCACACGGGCAAAAAATGTCATACACGTTTTGCATGATATAAAACTTTTAACAAAATTCTGTACCCCCTTTCCTAGTGTAAGATATTTAGACTTATGCATAAATCTGTTTAGAAAGGATCATCAAAACCGGAGAGATGAAGTGGTCTGCTTCTATGTGAAGTCCTGTCTAAATCCCGGAATTCGAGAATACATCTGTGAGGGACATGAACATGTGGAGTCACTGTGGGTGGAAATACATGGAGCAAAAAAAAATTATAAATTACTAATAGGAGTGTATTATAAACTACCTAATATACCAAAGTCCACAGAAAATCTATTACTAAACGAGATAGACGAGGCAGCAAATCATAATGAAGTCATTATTATGGGGGACTTCAAATACCCAGAGATAGACTGGGAAACTGAGAGCTGTACATCCCAAAAAGGAAACAGGTTCTTGGCAATAGCCAAAGACAATTACCTTTCCCAACTGGTTCAGGACCCCACTAGAGGGACGGCCATACTGGACTTAGTATTAACCAATAGACCTGATAGAACAACAGATGTGCAGGTTGGGGGACACCTAGGAAATAGTGACCATTAAGTAATAACCTTCCAATTATCCTTCAAACGAGAGTTTCTAAAGGGAGGAACAAAAATACCAAACTTCAAAAAAGCAAAATCTAGTCAACTAAGCGAGGCCATAGGCCTAACTAACTGGGACAAAGTCCTCTAAAATAAAAATACAACCACAAAATGGGAGATTTTTAAAAGCATTGTAACATCAAATTGTGAGAGGTACATACCTTATAGAAATAAAAGGCTAAGAAAGAATAAGAAACCAATGTGGATAAATAGAACCGCAAAGATAGCAATAAATGACAAAAAGAAAGCATATAAATCACTAAAACAGGAGGGGAGCCAGGAAGCACTGATAAACTATAAGGAAAAAAATATAATATGTAAAAAACTAATAAAAATTGCCAAACTAGAGACCGAGAGATTAATTGCCAAAGAGAGTAAAACTAACGCTAAAATGTTCTTCAATTATATAAATAGTAAAAAATCAGACCTTTATTTCTGATATTTACGGACTCTATACTGACAGGGAATGTTCCACAGAATTGACGCATAGCAAATGTGGTGCCAATATTTAAAAAGGGTCCAAAAACAGAGCCTGGAAATTATAGGCCGGTACGTTTAACATCTGTTGTTGGTAAACTGTTTGAAGGGTTTCTAAGAGATGCTATTTTCGAGTATCTCAATGAAAATAAGCAAATAACGCCATATCAGCATGGCTTCATAATGGGATCAGTCATGCCAAACGAATTTAATCAGCTTCTATGAACAGGTAAGTTCTAGACTTGACAGCGGCGAATCAATGGATGTCGTATATCTGGACTTCTCCAAAGCATTTGACACTGTACCTCATAAAAGGTTAGTATATAAAATGAGGATGCTCGGACTGAGAGAAAATGTCTGTATGTGGGTAAGTAACTGGCTGAGTTACAGAAAACAGAGGGTGGATATTAACAGTAGATAATTAGATTGGGTCAATGTCACTAGTGGGGTACCTCAGGGATCAGTACTGGGCCCTATTCTCTTCAATATATTTATTAATGATCTTGTAGAAGGCTTGCACAGTAAAATATCTATTTTTGCAGATGACACTAAACTGTGTAAAGTAATTAACACTGAAGAGGACCGTTTTCTGCTACAGAGGGATCTGGACAGATTGGAGGCTTGGGCAGAGAAATGGCAGATGAGGTAACACTGGTAACACTTGGTAACACTGACATGGAAAAGGATCTAGGAATTTTAATAAACAGCAAATTAAGCTGCAAAAACCAGTGTCAGGCAGCTACTGCCAAGGCCAATAAGATAATGGGTTGCATCAAAAGGGGCATAGATGCCCGTGATGAGAACATAGTCCTACCACTTTACAAATCACTAGTCAGACCACACATGAAGTACTGTGTACAGTTCTGGGCTCCTGTGAACAAGGCAGACATAGCAGAGCTGGAGAGGGTTCTGAAGAGGGCAACTAAAGTAATAACTGAAATGGGGCAACTACAGTACCCTAAAAGGTTATCAAAATTAGGGTTATTCACTTTAGAAAAAATACAACTGAGGGGAGATCTAATAACTATGTATAAATATATCAGGAGTCAGTACAGAGATCTCTCCCATCATCTAATTATCCCCAGGACTGTGACGAGGGAACATCCTCTGCGTCTGGAGGAAAGAAGGTTTGTACACAAACATAGAAAGGGATTCTTCACTGTAAGAGCAGTGAGACTATGGAACTCTCTGCCTGAGGAGGTGGTGATGGTGAGTACAATAAAGGAATTCAAGAGAGGACTGGATGTATTTCTGGAGTGTAATAATATTACAGGCTATAGCTACTAGAGAGAGTCGGTGATCCAGGGAGTTATTCTGATTGCCTGATTGGAGTCGGGAAGGAATTTTATTCCCCTTAAGTGGGGAAAATTGGCTTCTGCCTCACAGGGGTTTTTTGCCTTCTTCTGGATCAACTTGTAGGAAACAGGCCGAACTGGATGGACAAATGTCTTTTTTCGGTCTTATATACTATGTTACCATGTTACTATGTTAATCTGCACATGGATCATTTTCCACATGCAAAATTACCATTAAGGACACATTTTCCTAACCAGTCCACATCATCTACAGTGTCTGTAAATTACTTCTCACAATGGCATTTCCTATAGTTCCACTTCTCCTAAAGCTAATGATGGGATGCATCATAGTTTTAGACTTCAGAGATTCGTCCTGCACCTGCATCTGCCAGTTACTCAGGATAACGTTCTTAATATGGGGAGCCATCGGCATATAATCAAATGTGAATATAGCCCTAGTACCTTCTTAATTACTGTGGCGATCCCTACTCTCGGGTGACGTCACTGGGGTGAATTATACTAAGGACCTAATCAAGTTACCACATAAATTCCCACTCACCTATTCAAGATGACGGAATTATGCTAACTTACTCTCCTAGATTCTAACATCCCCAATATTTTCTATCACAATCGCTGCCACCACCTATACTATAAGGCAATAGGGGCCTATACTCATACTATATTCTATAAACCCAAAATTAACACCGTAACACAAGTTATCTATATGGAAACACTACCGATAACGCTATTCCCTTCGAAAGAGCAAGTTCTATAGGACCACCAGGAAGGGACTTATTAATGTTTAAATTTAATACACAATAGTGCAGTGCAATAAAAAAGAAAGTGTCAGATAAAAGATAAAAACTAAAATATACATACAATAACAATGCAGTAAAACAGATAAAATAAAAGGGATAAGATACAGAATATTGGCTTACTGAGATGCAGCAGTTATATTCCGGCTGTAGGGACAGCTGAAGATATGGGCAGTCACTCTAAACGATGTGGATCCCCAAAATGGCTGACAGATACCTGTTCTCAAACACCCATTTTTATCCCCCCTCAGCCGAGGGGTGGGCTGTGAGGGAACCTCCCGCCTTTTCGGTCCGGCCTTCTGGGCCGTCTGATATTATTCAGGCTTTTGCCCCACCTTCCCACAAGGCTGACCGATGTGGCAAAATTAATCACGGTGATTCCTCACCGTATGATAAGGACTGCACGTACAGATAAGATCCCATAATCTGAGTCGCACCGTCCCGGTCATACAGACACCAAATATGATCGGGTTATGATTTTCACAAGGCCATATCCTGAATACAAAGAAATGACTCCTGTCCAGTATGGGGTGTCTGGATTCTCCCGGAAGCCAATGTTAGGCTGAACACAATTATTAGGGTTCTGAGGATGTGGGTGTTATGAGGTCGGATATTATTTCAGTCATCTATTGAATGGGTTAGACCACCCGCTAGTCTAGCAGACAACATGTCTGGGGTTGCTCCGCATTTTTAATATCTCCCTTCCAGGTCTTCATTAGTAGGCCAAATGGCTTCTAATTAGCCGGCTAGTGTTAAATAGAGCTTCCCCTGAGAAGGTGAAGTGGTCTAACCTATTTTTCAGACTGGCTGGCACCTGGAGGACAATTTGGATTTACTTACTAGATCAACAGTCACTGCTATACAATCAGCTATTGATAATACGTTTAGGAAAATATAAAATCTATCTATCTATAAATCTCAGTATCAGGACAGGATGCAAGGAAACGCAAATAGTAAAGTAAAAGTTATTTTAATAAAATGACAGAAAATCTACAACATGCTGAAATATAAACATGAACATAAACCCCACGCTAAAACTTTACAAGTAGATGGCGTAAAAATGCGGATGTAACATTCATGGAGTAACAGAATAAAAATACTGACAAAAACGGCAATGGAGTCTCCTCAGTGGATGTAAATTGCTGTAATGGTGTTTGCTGAGGTCCAATAACCCCAAGTTCTCACTTGGAGAATATACTAGAGTCCCACATTATAAAAAAGAGGTGAATAGAGTGGGGTGGAAACATATAAAACCTGTTTTGGATTGCTTCTTTTACCTTTCTGAAAGGTCCACATAGAAAAGGGGTTATTAAATATGTGGACCTTTCAGAAAGGTAAAAGAAGCAATCCAAAACAGGTTTTATATGTTTCCACCCCACACCTGGAGAACTGATGACTGCCCTATAAAAGCCAACCATTATGCCCATTGCTGCATACCACTGAGGAAGGAGGAGGACCTCCGAAACGCGTATGGTTGAGCAGCATTGGGCGAACTATCTTACGTGGATCTTCTGTTGATTTTGTGCGGATACAATATTATCCAGTTAAGGATTCAAAGGCTCCACAAAATTCCCTATACAAGGTGGACTTTAGGACCTGGTCTCCACTCAGAGAACACTTCACCTGGTCGTATGACACGTTATGTGGGACGCTGCATGCAACTGTGTCTGAAGCATTACAGGAAAGTGGATGCCATTTACAGCTACATCTGGAGATCCAGCCGCCATCTGCAACATTTACCACTGGAGCGATAACGTTTTTTCTGCACATTAGTACCACTAATACTCTATTCACCTCTTTTTTATACTGTGGGACTCTAGTATATTCTCCAAGTGAGAACTTGGGGGTTATTGGACCTCAGCAAACACCATTACAGCAATTTACATCCACTGAGGAGACTCCATTGCCGTTTTTGTCAGTATTTTTATTCTGTTACTCCATGAATGTTACATCTGCATTTTTTCGCCATCTACTTGTAAAGTTTTAGCGTGGGGTTTATGTTCATGTTCATATTTCAGTATGTTGTAGATTTTCTGTCATTTTATTAAAATAACTTTTACTTTACTATTTGCGTTTCCTTGCATCCTGTCCTGATACTGAATGCCCACTCTGTTATCTACTTACATACGCATTTCTCCGTTTTTTGGCCTTTTGCGAGGTGGCCATTCAGAGTGAGAACACCTTTTCCATGAGATCCTGATTAATTGAGCCACCTGACACATTACTCCTATCTATAAATCTATTTATCTGTCTATTTACCTCGGATTTCGTTACAATTACGTTGTGTGTTGTTTTTCTTTTTCTTACTACAGTCCCATTGCTTCAATCTTATCACCTTCTGATAAGCTGTGGTGATGACATAATCGGGGTAACCCCTCTGTAGAAAACGAAACTTAATATCCATACACTGCTTTTCAAATTCTTCATCATCTGACACACTCCTCCTCAATCTAAGGAACTGCCCATAGGGGACTGCCTTTTTGACATGGGGTGGATGAAAAGTATCATATCGCAGTAAAGAATTTGTGGAGGTCGATTTTTTAAAGACATTGGTGCAGATGTCACATATTTAACACTTATTTTAACATCCAAAAAATTCAATTCACTGCAATGAATATGGCTAGTGAACCTCATATTCATGTCATTAGTAGTGTTAAGGAACTCCACGAATTCAGAAAACTGCGCCTTCGTCCCTGTCCAAATTATAAACACGTCGTCGATGTATCTAAGAAATAACCTGATATATTGGACAAACGGATTATCAACTGTGAACACAAATTTTTCTTCAAAAGCAGCTAAGGATAGGTTGGCACAGGTACACGAGATGGGTGTCCCCATCGCAGTTCCAGATACTTTGCGATACCACTTGCGATGAAATGTGAAAGCATTATGTGTAAGTATAAATCTCAAAGCTTGCACAACAAAATCATTATGGTCCTTACTACCCCAGCTGCAAATACACTGCACCCCCATTTCCTGGGGAATCCTAGTGTATAAACTTTCTATATATGCAAATAGATATTCATCTTGCCACTCAACATCTCTCAATACTAGAGATGAGCGAACACCTGGAAGTTCGGGTTCGGGAAGTTCGGCCGAACTTCCCGAAAATGTTCGGGTTCGGGATCCGAACTCGACCCGAACTTTATCCCGAACCCGAACCCCATTGAAGTCAATGGGGACCTGAACTTGTAGGCACTAAAAAGGCTGTAAAATAGTCCAGGAACAGGCTAGAGGGCTGTCAAAGGCAGCAAAATGTAGGTAAATCCCCTGCAAACAAATGTGGATAGGGAAATTAATTAAAATAAAATAAAATAAATAAAATTTAACCAATATCAATTGGAGAGAGGTCCAACTGCAAGGAATCATGCGTCATATCACCCAACACTAGAGAAGGCCACTTTCAGTTATTTTGGCCCAGCACCCAGACAGAGGAGAGAGGTCCCACAGCAAGGAAACATGCGTCATATCAACCACCACCGGAGAAGGCCACTCTCAGTTATTTCGGCCCAGCACCCAGACAGAGGAGAGAGGTCCCACAGCAAGGAATCATGCGTCATATCAACCACCACCGGAGAAGGCCACTCTCAGTTATTTCTGCCCAGCACCCAGACAGAGGAGAGAGGTCCCACAGCAAGGAATCATTTGTCATATCAACCAAAACCGGAGAAGGCCAATCTCAGTTATTTTGGCCCCACCACCCAGACAGAGGAGAGGTTCATTCAACTTTGGGTTGCACCGCAAGATCATGGTAAAGTTAAAAAATGAGGATTCAATAAAGAAGTGCCCGGAGTACAAGAATACATGGTTGAGGGGAGGCAGTTATAAATGTCTATTCTGCACAAGGGAGGCACAGGTCCTGTGGGATCCATGCCTGGTTCATTTTATGAGCGTCAGCTTGTCCACGTTGGCTGTGGACAGGCGGCTGCGTTTGTCAGTAATGGCGCCCCTGCCGTGCTGAATACACGTTCAGACAAAACGCTGGCCGCCGGGCAGGCCAGCACCTCCAAGGCATAAAATGCTAACTCTGGCCACGTGGACAATTTGGAGACCCAGAAGTTGAATGGGGCCGAACCATCAGTCAGTACGTGGAGGGTGTGCAGGCGTGCTGTTCAACCATGTTAGTGAAATGCTGCCTCCTGCTAACACGTTCCGTATCAGGTGGTGGTGCAGTTAGCTGTGGCGTGGAGACAAAACTTTTCCACATTTCTGCCATGCTAACCCTGCCCTCAGAGGAGCTGGCCGTGACACAGCTGCGTTGGCGACCTCTTGCTCCTCCTCTGCCTTCGCCTTGGGCTTCCACCTGTTCCCCTGTGACATTTGGGAATGCTCTCAGGAGCGCCTCTACCAGCGTGCGCTTGTACTCGCGCATCTTCCTATCACGCTCCAGTGCAGGAAGTAAGGTGGGCACATTGTCTTTGTACCGGGGATCCAGCAGGGTGGCAGCCCAGTAGTCCGCACACGTTAAAATGTGGGCAACTCTGCTGTCGTTGCGCAGGCACTGCAGCATGTAGTCGCTCATGTGTGCCAGGCTCCCCAGAGGTAAGGACAAGCTGTCCTCTGTGGGAGGCGTATCGTCATCGTCCTCCGTATCCCCCAGCCACGCACCAGTGATGGGCCTGAGCTGTGTCGGGTGCCACCCCGCTGTGAACCTGCTTCATCCTCATCCTCCTCCACCTCCTCCTCATCCTCCTCGTCCTCCAGTAGTGGGCCCTGGCTGGCCACATTTGTACCTGGCCTCTGCTGTTGCAAAAAACCTCCCTCTGAGCCACTTCTAACAGACTGGCCTGAAAGTGCTAAAAATGACCCCTCATCCTCCTCCTCCTCCTGGGCCACCTCCTCTTCCATCATCGCCCTAAGCGTTTTCTCAAGGAGACATAGAAGTGGTATTGTAACGCTGATAACGGTGTCATCGCCACTGGCCATGTTGGTGGAGTACTCGAAACAGCGCAACAGGGCACACAGGTCTCGCATGGAGGCCCAATCATTGGTGGTGAAGTGGTGCTGTTCCGCAGTGCGACTGGCGCGTGCGTGCTGCAGCTGAAACTCCACTATGGCCTGCTGCTGCTCGCACAGTCTCTCCAGCATGTGCAAGGTGGAGTTCCACCTGGTGGGCACGTCGCATATGAGACGGTGGCGGGAAGGCCGAAGTTCCGCTGTAGCGCAGACAGGCGAGCAGCGGCAGGATGTGAACGCCTGGAGCGCGCACAGGCGGCCCGCACTTTATGCAGCAGCTCTGACATGTCGGGGTAGTTGTGAATGAACTTCTGCACCACCAAATTCAGCACATGCGCCAGGCAAGGGATGTGCGTCAAACCGGCTAGTCCCAGAGCTGCGACGAGATTTCGCCCATTATCGCACACCACCAGGCCGGGCTTGAGGCCCACCGGCAGAAACCACTCGTCGGTCTGTTGTTCAATACCCCGCCACAACTCCTGCGCGGTGTGGGGCCTGTCCCCAAACATATGAGTTTCAGAATGGCCTGCTGACGTTTACCCGGGCTGTGCTGAAGTTGGTGGTGAAGGTGTGTGGCTGACTGGATGAGCTGGTGGAAGCAGAGGAGGAGGAAGCCGAGTAGGAGGAGGAGGCTACAGGAGGCAAGAATGATGCCCTGCGATCCTTGGCGGCGGAAGGACGTGCGCCAAGGAACTCTCCGCCTGCGGCCCAGCCGCCACTACATTTACCCAGTGTGCAGTTAGGGAGATATAGCGTCCCTGGCCGTGCTTACTGGTCCACGTATCTGTGGTTAGGTGGACCTTGCCACAGATGGCGTTGCGCAGTGCACACTTGATTTTATCGGATACTTGGTTGTGCAGGAAGGCACGGCTGTCTTGGAGAAGTAGTGGCGGCTGGGAACAACATACTGTGGGACAGCCATGGACATCAGCTGTTTGAAGCTGTCTGTGTCCACCAGCCTGAATGACAGCATTTCAAAGGCCAGTAGTTTAGAAATGCTGGCATTCAGGCCCAGAGCTCGAGGGTGGCTAGGTGGGAATTTACGCTTTCTCTCAAGGTTTGTGAGATGGAGAGCTGAACGCTGCCGTGTGACATGGTGGAGATGCTTGGTGGCGCAGGTGGTGTTGTCGGTGGCACATCCTCTGTTTGGTGGGCGGCAGGTGCCAACATTCCTCCCGAGGCGGAGGAAGAGGCCGAGGCAGCAGCAGAAGAGGGAGCAGGGGAGCCAGAGTGAGTTCCTTGCTTTTAAGGTGTTTACTCCACTGCAGTTCATGCTTTGCATGTAGATGCCTGGTCATGCAGGTTGTGCTAAGGTTCAGAACGTTAATGCCTCGCTTCAGGCTCTGATGGCACAGCGTGCAAACCACTCGGGTCTTGTCGTCAGCACATTGTTTAAGAAGTGCCATGCCAGGGAACTCCTTGAAGCTGCCTTTGGGGTGCTCGGTCCCTGGTGGCGGTGGCCAGTAGCAGGCGAACTCTCTTGGAGGCGGCTGTTCTGCTTTTGCCCCCTGCTCCCTCTTTTGCTACGCTGTTGGCTCGGTCTCACCACTGCCTCTTCCTCTGAACTATGAAAGTCAGTGGCACGACCTTCATTCCATGTGGGGTCTAGGACCTCATCGTCCCCTGCATCGTCTTCCACACAGTCTTCCTCCCTGACCTCCTGTTCGGTCTGCACACTGCAGAAAGACGCAGCAGTTGGCACCTGTGTTTCGTCATCATCAGAGACGTGCGGACTCCGATGAGGTGGTATTCCCATGTCCTCATCATCAGGAAACATCAGTGGTTGTGCATCAGTGCATTCTATGTCTTCCACCACTGGGGAAGGGCTAGGTGGATTTCCTTGGGAAACCCTGCCGGCAGAGTCTTCAAACAGCATAAGAGACTGCTGCATAACTTGAGGCTCAGACTGTTTTCCTGATTTGCATGGGGGTAATGTGACAGACTGATGGGCTTGGTTTTCAGGTGCCACCTGTGCGCTTTCTGCAGAAGACTGGGTGGGAGATAATGTTGTGAACATGCTGGATCCACTGTCGGCCACCCAATTGACTAGCGCCTGTACCTGCTCAGGCCTTACCATCCCTAGAACGGCATTGGGCCCACCAGATATCGCTGTAAATTCAGGCGGGTACTGGAACTTGAGGTAGTTAGTTCACTAGGACGTGTGGCTGTGGCAGAATGGCCACGTCCTCTCCCAGCACAAGAGGGTACACTAACACCACCACGACCGCGTCCGCGTCCCTTACTAGATGTTTTCCTCATTGTTACCGTTCAATACCGGCCCAATGTATTGATTTCAAATTCAGGCCCTTTTTTACAGGCACCTAACACTATCTGCCTATTTATTTATGTAGCGTATTACACTAATCCAGGCACAGCAGTAACCACTGATTTAGGGGAATATCTCTTTTAGGGCTAGTATTTAGGCCCTGGATGAAAGGTATCATTTCATGGACAGATTTACTATTGGCCTGCAACAGCTGGGACACCAGATTCAGGGTATTGCTATTTTGGCAATTGAATTTCACCACAGAACAAAATATATGTTTCGGCGGACACTATGAATCTTGGCCTGCAACAGCTGGGACACCAGATTCAGGGTATTGCTATTTTGGCAATTGAATTTCACCCAAGAATAAAATATATGTTTTTGCGGACACTATGAATCTTGGCCTGCAACAGCTGGGACACCAGATTCAGGGTATTGCTATTTTGGCAATTGAATTTCACCCCAGAACAAAATATATGTTTTGGCGGACACTATTATACTTTGCCAGCCACAGCTGAAACCACTGATTTATGGTATTGCTATTTTGGCAATTGAATTTCACCCCAGAACAAAATATATGTTTTTATGGACACTATGAATCTTGGCCTGCAACAGCTGGGACACCAGATTCAGGGTATTGCTATTTTGGCAATTGAATTTCACCCCACAACAAAATATATGTTTTTACGGACACTATTATACTTTGCCAGCCACAGCTGAAACCACTGATTTATGGTATTGCTATTTTGGCAATTGAATTTCACCCCAGAACAAAATATATGTTTTTGCGGACACTATGAATCTTGGCCTGCAACAGCTGGGACACCAGATTCAGGGTATTGCTATTTTGGCAATTGAATTTCACCCCAGAACAAAATATATGTTTTGACGGACACTATGAATCTTGGCCTGCAACAGCTGGGACACCAGATTCAGGGTATTGCTATTTTGGCAATTGAATTTCACCCCAGAACAAAATATATGTTTTGGCTGACACTATTAATCTTGGCCTGCAACAGCTGGGACACCAGATTCAGGGTATTGCTATTTTGGCAATTGAATTTCACCCCAGAACAAAATATATGTGTTTTGCGGACACTATGAATACTTGGCCTGCAACAGCTGGGACACCAGATTCAGGGTATTGCTATTTTGGCAATTGAATTTCACCCCAGAACAAAATATATGTTTTGGCGGACACTATTATACTTTGCCAGCCACAGCTGAAACCAATGATTTATGGTATTGCTATTTTGGCAATTGAATTTCACCCCAGAACAAAATATATGTTTTGGCGGACACTATGAATCTTGGCCTGCAAACAGCTGGGACACCAGATCTAGGGTATTGCTATTTTGGCAATTGAATTTCACCCCAGAACAAAATATATGTTTTTGGCGGACACTATGAATCTTGGCCTGCAACAGCTGGGACACCAGATTCAGGGTATTGCTATTTTGGCAATTGAATTTCACCCCAGAACAAAATATATGTTTTGGCGGACACTATTATATCTTTGCCAGCCACAGCTGAAACCACTGATTTATGGTATTGCTATTTTGGCAATTGAATTTCACCCCAGAACAAAATATATGTTTTGGCGGACACTATGAATCTTGGCCTGCAACAGCTGGGACACCAGATTCAGGGTATTGCTATTTTGGCAATTGAATTTCACCCCAGAACAAAATATATGTTTTGGCGGACACTATTATACTTTGCCAGCCACAGCTGAAACCACTGATTTATGGTATTGCTATTTTGGCAATTGAATTTCACCCCAGAACAAAATATATGTTTTAGTGGACACTATGAATCTTGGCCTGCAACAGCTGGGACACCAGATTCAGGGTATTGCTATTTTGGCAATTGAATTTCACCCCAGAACAAAATATATGTTTTGGCGGACACTATTATACTTTGCCAGCCACAGCTGAAACCACTGATTTATGGTATTGCTATTTTGGCAATTGAATTTCACCCCAGAACAAAATATATGTTTTGGCGGACACTATGAATCTTGGCCTGCAAACAGCTGGGACACCAGATTCAGGGTATTGCTATTTTGGCAATTGAATTTCACCCCAGAACAAAATATATGTTTTGACGGACACTATGAATCTTGGCCTGCAACAGCTGGGACACCAGATTCAGGGTATTGCTATTTTGGCAATTGAATTTCACCCCAGAACAAAATATATGTTTTGAGGACACTATGAATCTTGGCCTGCAACAGCTGGGACACCAGATTCAGGGTATTGCTATTTTGGCAATTGAATTTCACCCCAGAACAAAATATATGTTTTTGTGGACACTATGAATCTTGGCCTGCAACAGCTGGGACACCAGATTCAGGGTATTGCTATTTTGGCAATTGAATTTCACCCCAGAACAAAATATATGTTTTGGCGGACACTATTATACTCTTGGCCAGCCACAGCTGAAACCACTAGATTTATGGTATTGCTATTTTGGCAATTGAATTTCACCCCAGAACAAAATATATGTTTTGGCGGACACTATGAATCTTGGCCTGCAACAGCTGGGACACCAGATTCAGGGTATTGCTATTTTGGCAATTGAATTTCACCCCAGAACAAAATATATGTTTTAGCGGACACTATGAATCTTGGCCTGCAACAGCTGGGACACCAGATTCAGGGTATTGCTATTTTGGCAATTGAATTTCACCCCAGAACAAAATATATGTTTTGGCGGACACTATTATACTTTGCCAGCCACAGCTGAAACCACTGATTTATGGTATTGCTATTTTGGCAATTGAATTTCACCCCAGAACAAAATATATGTTTTGGTGGACACTATGAATCTTGGCCTGCAACAGCTGGGACACCAGATTCAGGGTATTGCTATTTTGGCAATTGAATTTCACCCCAGAACAAAATATATGTTTTGGCGGACACTATGAATCTTGGCCTGCAACAGCTGGGACACCAGATTCAGGGTATTGCTATTTTGGCAATTGAATTTCACCCCAGAACAAAATATATGTTTTGGCGGACACTATGAATCTTGGCCTGCAACAGCTGGGACACCAGATTCAGGGTATTGCTATTTTGGCAATTGAATTTCACCCCAGAACAAAATATATGTTTTGATGGACACTATGAATCTTGGCCTGCAACAGCTGGGACACCAGATTCAGGGTATTGCTATTTTGGCAATTGAATTTCACCCCAGAACAAAATATATGTTTTTGCGGACACTATGAATCTTGGCCTGCAACAGCTGGGACACCAGATTCAGGGTATTGCTATTTTGGCAATTGAATTTCACCCCAGAACAAAATATATGTTTTGGCGGACACTATTATATCTTTGCCAGCCACAGCTGAAACCACTGATTTATGGTATTGCTATTTTGGCAATTGAATTTCACCCCAGAACAAAATATATGTTTTGATGGACACTATGAATCTTGGCCTGCAACAGCTGGGACACCAGATTCAGGGTATTGCTATTTTGGCAATTGAATTTCACCCCAGAACAAAATATATGTTTTAGCGGACACTATGAATCTTGGCCTGCAACAGCTGGGACACCAGATTCAGTGTATTGCTATTTTGGCAATTGAATTTCACCCCAGAACAAAATATATGTTTTGGCGGACACTATTATACTTTGCCAGCCACAGCTGAAACCACTGATTTATGGTATTGCTATTTTGGCAATTGAATTTCACCCCAGAACAAAATATATGTTTTGGCGGACACTATGAATCTTGGCCTGCAACAGCTGGGACACCAGATTCAGGGTATTGCTATTTTGGCAATTGAATTTCACCCCAGAACAAAATATATGTTTTGGCGGACACTATTATACTTTGCCAGCCACAGCTGAAACCACTGATTTATGGTATTGCTATTTTGGCAATTGAATTTCACCCCAGAACAAAATATATGTTTTATGGACACTATGAATCTTGGCCTGCAAACAGCTGGGACACCAGATTCAGGGTATTGCTATTTTGGCAATTGAATTTCACCCCAGAACAAAATATATGTTTTGGTGGACACTATGAATCTTGGCCTGCAACAGCTGGGACACCAGATTCAGGGTATTGCTATTTTGGCAATTGAATTTCACCCCAGAACAAAATATATGTTTTGGCGGACACTATTATACTTTGCCAGCCACAGCTGAAACCACTGATTTATGGTATTGCTATTTTGGCAATTGAATTTCACCCCAGAACAAAATATATGTTTTGGCGGACACTATGAATCTTGGCCTGCAACAGCTGGGACACCAGATTCAGGGTATTGCTATTTTGGCAATTGAATTTCACCCCAGAACAAAATATATGTTTTGGCGGACACTATGAATCTTGGCCTGCAACAGCTGGGACACCAGATTCAGGGTATTGCTATTTTGGCAATTGAATTTCACCCCAGAACAAAATATATGTTTTTGCGGACACTATGAATCTTGGCCTGCAACAGCTGGGACACCAGATTCAGGGTATTGCTATTTTGGCAATTGAATTTCACCCCAGAACAAAATATATGTTTTGACGGACACTATTATACTTTGCCAGCCACAGCTGAAACCACTGATTTATGGTATTGCTATTTTGGCAATTGAATTTCACCCCAGAACAAAATATATGTTTTGATGGACACTATGAATCTTGGCCTGCAACAGCTGGGACACCAGATTCAGGGTATTGCTATTTTGGCAATTGAATTTCACCCCAGAACAAAATATATGTTTTGGCGGACACTATGAATCTTGGCCTGCAACAGCTGGGACACCAGATTCAGGGTATTGCTATTTTGGCAATTGAATTTCACCCCAGAACAAAATATATGTTTTGGTGGACACTATTATACTTTGCCAGCCACAGCTGAAACCACTGATTTATGGTATTGCTATTTTGGCAATTGAATTTCACCCCAGAACAAAATATATGTTTTTGTGGACACTATGAATCTTGGCCTGCAACAGCTGGGACACCAGATTCAGGGTATTGCTATTTTGGCAATTGAATTTCACCCCAGAACAAAATATATGTTTTGGCGGACACTATTATACTTTGCCAGCCACAGCTGAAACCACTGATTTATGGTATTGCTATTTTGGCAATTGAATTTCACCCCAGAACAAAATATATGTTTTGGCGGACACTATGAATCTTGGCCTGCAACAGCTGGGACACTAGATTCAGGGTATTGCTATTTTGGCAATTGAATTTCACCCCAGAACAAAATATATGTTTTAGCGGACACTATGAATCTTGGCCTGCAACAGCTGGGACACCAGATTCAGGGTATTGCTATTTTGGCAATTGAATTTCACCCCAGAACAAAATATATGTTTTGGCGGACACTATTATACTTTGCCAGCCACAGCTGAAACCACTGATTTACGGTATTGCTATTTTGGCAATTGAATTTCACCCCAGAACAAAATATATGTTTTGGTGGACACTATGAATCTTGGCCTGCAACAGCTGGGACACCAGATTCAGGGTATTGCTATTTTGGCAATTGAATTTCACCCCAGAACAAAATATATGTTTTGGAGGACACTATGAATCTTGGCCTGCAACAGCTGGGACACCAGATTCAGGATATTGCTATTTTGGCAATTGAATTTCACCACAGAACAAAATATATGTTTTGGCGGACACTGTGAATCTTGGCCTGCAACAGCTGGGACACCAGATTCAGGGTATTGCTATTTTGGCAATTGAATTTAACCCCAGAACAAAATAAATGTTTTAGCGGACACTATTATACTTTGCCAGCCACAGCTGAAACCAATGATTTATGTTATTGCTATTTTGGCAATTGAATTTCACCTCAGAACAAAATATATGTTTTGGCGGACACTATGAATCTTGGCCTGCAACAGCTGGGACACCAGATTCAGGGTATTGCTATTTTGGCAATTGAATTTCACCCCAGAACAAAATATATGTTTTGGCGGACACTATGAATCTTGGCCTGCAACAGCTGGGACACCAGATTCAGGGTATTGCTATTTTGGCAATTGAATTTCACCCCAGAACAAAATATATGTTTTGGCGGACACTATGAATCTTGGCCTGCAACAGCTGGGACACCAGATTCAGGGTATTGCTATTTTGGCAATTGAATTTCACCCCAGAACAAAATATATGTTTTGGCGGACACTATGAATCTTGGCCTGCAACAGCTGGGACACCAGATTCAGGGTATTGCTATTTTGGCAATTGAATTTCACCCCAGAACAAAATATATGTTTTGGCGGACACTATTATACTTTGCCAGCCACAGCTGAAACCACTAGATTTATGGTATTGCTATTTTGGCAATTGAATTTCACCCCAGAACAAAATATATGTTTTGACGGACACTATGAATCTTGGCCTGCAACAGCTGGGACACCAGATTCAGGGTATTGCTATTTTGGCAATTGAATTTCACCCCAGAACAAAATATATGTTTTGGCGGACACTATGAATCTTGGCCTGCAACAGCTGGGACACCAGATTCAGGGTATTGCTACATTTTGGCAATTGAATTTCACCCCAGAACAAAATATATGTTTTGGCGGACACTATTATACTTTGCCAGCCACAGCTGAAACCACTGATTTATGTTATTGCTATTTTGGCAATTGAATTTCACCCCAGAACAAAATATATGTTTTGTGCGGACACTATGAATCTTGGCCTGCAACAGCTGGGACACCAGATTCAGGGTATTGCTATTTTGGCAATTTAATTTCACCCCAGAACAAAATATATGTTTTGGCGGACACTATTATACTTTGCCAGCCACAGCTGAAACCAATGATTTATGTTATTGCTATTTTGGCAATTGAATTTCACCTCAGAACAAAATATATGTTTTGGCGGACACTATTAATCTTGGCCTGCAACAGCTGGGACACCAGATTCAGGGTATTGCTATTTTGGCAATTAAATTTAACCCCAGAACAAAATATATAATTTGCAGGACACTATGAAACTTGGCCTACAACAGCTGGGACACCAGATTCAGGGTATTGCTATTTTGGCAATTGAATTTCACCCCACAACAAAATATATGTTTTTGCGGACACTATTATACTTTGCCAGCCGCAGATGAAACCACTGATTTATGGTATTGCTATTTTGACAATTGAATTTAACCCTAGAACAAAATATATGTTTTCGCGGACACTATGAATCTTGGCTTGCAACAGCTGGGACTCCAGATTCAGGGTATTGCTATTTTGGCAATTGAATTTCACCCCACAACAAAATATATGTTTTTGCGGACACTATTATACTTTGCCAGCCACAGCTGAAATCACTGATTTATGTTATTGCTATTTTGGCAATTGAATTTCACCCCAGAACAAAATATATGTTTTGACGGACACTATGAATCTTGGCCTGCAACAGCTGGGACACCAGATTCAGGGTATTGCTATTTTGGCAATTGAATTTCACCCCAGAACAAAATATATGTTTTGGCGGACACTATGAATCTTGGCCTGCAACAGCTGGGACACCAGATTCAGGGTATTGCTATTTTGGCAATTGAATTTCACCCCAGAACAAAATATATGTTTTGGCGGACACTATTATACTTTGCCAGCCACAGCTGAAACCACTGATTTATGGTATTGCTATTTTGACAATTGAATTTCACCCCAGAACAAAATATATGTTTTGGCGGACACTATGAATCTTGGCCTGCAACAGCTGGGACACCAGATTCAGGGTATTGCTATTTTGGCAATTGAATTTCACCCCAGAACAAAATATATGTTTTGCAGGACACTATGAATCTTGGCCTGCAACAGCTGGGACACCAGATTCAGGGTATTGCTATTTTGGCAATTGAATTTCACCCCAGAACAAAATATATGTTTTTATGGACACTATGAATCTTGGCCTGCAACAGCTGGGACACCAGATTCAGGGTATTGCTATTTTGGCAATTGAATTTCACCCCAGAACAAAATATATGTTTTGGCGGACACTATTATACTTTGCCAGCCACAGCTGAAACCACTGATTTATGGTATTGCTATTTTGGCAATTGAATTTCACCCCAGAACAAAATATATGTTTTGGCGGACACTATGAATCTTGGCCTGCAACAGCTGGGACACCAGATTCAGGGTATTGCTATTTTGGCAATTGAATTTCACCCCAGAACAAAATATATGTTTTGGCGGACACTATGATATCTTGGCCAGCCACAGCTGGGACACCACTGATTTAGGGTATTGCTATTTTGGCAATTGAATTTCACCCCAGAACAAAATATATGTTTTGACGGACACTATGAATCTTGGCCTGCAACAGCTGGGACCACCAGATTCAGGGTATTGCTATTTTGGCAATTGAATTTCACCCCAGAACAAAATATATGTTTTTGGGACACTATGAATCTTGGCCTGCAACAGCTGGGACACCAGATTCAGGGTATTGCTATTTTGGCAATTGAATTTCACCCCAGAACAAAATATATGTTTTGGCGGACACTATTATACTTTGCCAGCCACAGCTAAAACCATTGATTTATGGTATTGCTATTTTGGCAATTAAATTTCACCACAGAAAATAATCTATCCTTTGCTAGACAGCAGACAGTATTATACTTGGCTAGCCAAAGCTGGAACACCAGATTTAGGGGATTGGTATTTGGGCAATTGTATTTAACCCCTTAATAAAATATAGATATTGCTATCCTGAGTTTCTAGGGGTGACAATTAGCACAGCCAAGCCCCTGATGAAGGATATAGCAAAAAAAACTAGTATTGATGGATTGATGGACTTGGTTGCAGCTTGTTCTGGTGCACCACAAGTCAAAAAATGGCCACCGATCACCCCAGAAAATAAGTGACAGAAAAACGCTCTGTGCAGCCTAAAAACCAGTGAGCAAGTAACTAGCAGAAGTTCAATCATTCACAGCTGTAGATCGATCCGTTCATTAGGTGCTGTTGCTGACTTTTCCCTGCCTAATCTCGCCCTCACAGAAGCTGCGTCCTCTCCCTACACTAATCAGAGCAGTGTGACGTGCGGCGCTATGTGACTCCAGCTTAAATAGAGGCTGGGTCACATGCTGCACTTGGCCAATCACAGCCATGCCATTAGTAGGCATGGCTGTGATGGGCTCTTAGGGCAAGAAGTAAAACGCTTGCTGATTGGCTGCTGTGCAGCCCTTCAGAAAGCGGGAAGTAATCGCCGAACAACGAACCCGAACCCAAACTTTTTTGAAAATGTCCAGGTTCGGGTCCGTGTCCCAGACACCCCAAAATTCGGTACGAACCCGAACTATGCTCGAACTGTTCGCTCAACACTTCTCAATACCTCCAATAATTCACTGGTATCCTCCAGGTAAGAAAGTATACCTTTCAATAATGAGCATAACAGCCAATCCATAAATTGGTATAATGGCTATGTCACAGACCCAATTCCTGCCACAATTGGGCGTCCTGGAGGATTAACCAATGACTTACGGTATTATTGGAAACTGGGGGTACAATTTATCCTCAGTACTCCGGGGAAGAAAGCTTATGTCGACATGCCACAGCAGGGACCTCAATTGCTGTTGGTACCTCAAAATAGGATTACATTGAAGTGGCTCATATGTATTAGTATACCGTAACTGCCTCTTTGCCTCCTCAATATATGCATCCCTATACATAACCACTATACTACCACCCTTGTCCGCCGGTTTAACTACCAGGTCACTACGCTCATTAAGCCATAGTAAGGCCGCCTGTTCACCCGCGGTAAGATTAGACTTATTTTCCGGATAAATTAAGGCTTTAAATTCCTTAAGTACCAAACTACTACCGGCAGGCAAGGGTGGCATAAAAGTTGATTTAATACCTTTCATGAAGCGCTTGTTCACACTGGTCTGATCTTGCTGGTGGTTAAACTCACATCCCTGTAATCCTAAGAGTGTGTGTACTACATTTTTATCTACCTGATCAAGATGCTCACCTAAGTGGAATCCTAATGCTCCGACTCTGACAGGTGTACGTGTATTATTATAGTACTTATGCAGATTTAACTTCCTTATTGCTTTAAACCAATCAACCTCAAAAGCCACTTCATCAAATTTATGTACCAAACTGAAATTGAGACCCCTAGCCAAAAGAGATACACAATTGTGATCAAGCACCACATTTGTTAAATTAATCACATTTTCCCCCGTTGATGATTTAGGCGCCTGCCCCCACTCGAAAATAACACTTCCACGCTACTTGTTTTCTCTTGAAGCCGCTTCTGTGCACCCTTCCTTCTGATTCTCCCCCTTCTAACTCTACTCCTAAAGAGTGCTTTAACTATGAGGGCTGCTCTTCTGAAAACTGCGCCCTTGTTGTTATTTGAACAGTTCCGGACAGATCTTCTGAGGCACTAGAGTCCGACTCGGTTGTCCAATATCTATGAGCGCAACATTTCTCCTGACGATTTCTT
Organism: Bufotes viridis; assembly: GCA_033119425.1. Classification (NCBI taxonomy): domain Eukaryota; kingdom Metazoa; phylum Chordata; class Amphibia; order Anura; family Bufonidae; genus Bufotes; species Bufotes viridis. The sequence goes on along the minus strand of CM065592.1, from coordinate 320,285,759 downwards.
CTCTGAGGGCGCTTTGTAATCATCCAATCAAAGATCTTGCCATTATCATAATCAGATTTACCTCGCAGGAACTTATCTTTCTTTCTTTAATATCTGATTGCACTGGAATTAATCGTTTTTCCAATTTCTTTAAAAATGTCAGCAACTGACATCAGTTTTCCATTGGCCATATTCAAATTGGCAACTACTGCATGATATTCCTTAATGTTGCGTTCCAACACCAGCTGCATTAAATTGAGGGAATGCTCTAGATGCAATGTTTTCCACTGGTCTACAAATTCCTGATCATCTTGGAATTGCGAAATGTCTTTAAATACATGGAGTCCTCTAGGCATACGTTTGTTTGCCACATAAGATTTTAAAGGATTGATAGTCCAAAACAGCCTCACTTCTTTTTCCGAAAGCTGGGTCACTCTAATTTCCAATGCTCGGATACTCATAATCTGCAAGCTGTCTTTGTCATCACATTGTGCAAAAAAATGCCTGCATCCTCCCGTCCTTGGCTGAACACTGCATCGCAAAAATTAGGTGCTGGGTCTATGAACGTGTCCATATTTATTTCCACACTCATCTTTGGTGTGCTCAGGCTCGCAGTGGAAAGAACACAATTCACAACATAAAGTGTACTATTTCCGTAGACGCTGCGGACAGTGACATTACCTGTGGTACCTCTCCTGTATAACGTTTCCTCATCCCAAATACCTGTGACATTCCCTGTAATTTTTTATTAGCAGCTGGTGATAGCATTGACAGAATCTGTGGGATATCTCCTGTGTGATGTTTCCACATCCCAAATACCTTTTTTAATTTTTTTGTGCATACACTTACAAATCCTACGCTACTGTACGTGTGACATATTTACAATCATATATAACATTTAAAATGAAGAAGGTGAGCAGAAAGGAACGGGGAAGTGGCTGATGCTGATGATGCTGATGATGCACGCAGAGGCCGTGGCCCTTGGCGCATTGAAACTGTGCTTGCTGCCAGAGCACAAGAAAAATAAGCATCCACGATACCTAGCTTCATGTCCCAGTTTGCAGAGCGGTGCAGGACACCACTCTTGAAGTCAGAACAGTGCGACCAGGTGGTCGGTTGGATTGCAGCAGATAATGCTTCCAGTCGGTTAAGCACCATCTTGTCTTCCACCAAGTCCAGTCTCAGTAGCCAAGTCCCGCGCATATAATGCTTTACAGGTTAAGCTCACCTGCAGGCCCTCGCATATAATGTTTTACTGGGTCAGCTCACCTGCAGGCCCTCGCATATAATGTTTTACAGGGTCAGCTCACCTGCAGGACCTCGCATATAATGTGTTACAGGGTCAGCTCACCTGCAGGCCCTCGCATATAATGTTTTAGAGGGTCAGCTCACCTACAGGTCCTCACCTACAATCTTTTACAGGGTCAGATCGACTGCATGCCCTCACCTATAACCTTTCCAGAGGGTGAGCTCACCAGCAGGCCCTCACCTACAATCTTTTACAGGGTCAGCTCCCCTGCAGGCCCTCGCATATAATGTTTTACAGGGTCAGCTCACCTGCAGGCCCTCACATATAATGTTTTACAGGGTCAGCTCACCTGCAGGCCCTCACCTACAATATCTTACAGGGTCAGCTCACCTGCAGGCCCTCGCATATAATGTTTTACAGGGTCAGCTCACCTGAAGGCCCTCGTATATAATGTTTTACAGGGTCAGCTCACCTGAAGGCCCTCATCTACAATCTTTTACAGGGTCAACTCACCTGCAGGACCTCGCATATAATGTGTTACAGGGTCAGCTCACCTGCATGCCCTCACCTACAATATCTTACAGGGTCAGCTCACCTGCAGGCCGTCGCATATAATGTTTTACAGGGTCAGCTCACCTGCAGGCCCTCACATATAATGTTTTACAGGGTCAGCTCACCTGCAGGCCCTCACATATAATGTTTTACAGGGTCAGCTCACCTGCAGGCACTCGCATATAATGTTTTACAGGGTCAGCTCAGCCTGCAGGCCCTCACATAGAATGTTTTGCAGGGTCAGCTCCCCTGCAGGCCCTCACCTACAATATTTTAAAGGGTCAGCTCACCTACAGGCCCTCGCATATAATGTTTTACAGGGTCAGCTCGCCTGAAGGCCCTTGCATATAATGTTTTACAGGGTCAGCTCACCTGCAGGCCCTCACATATAATGTTTTACAGGGTCAGCTCACCTGCTGACCCTCACATATAATATTTTACAAGGTCATCTCACCTGCAGGCCCTCACTTACAATATTTTATAGGGTCAGCTCACCTGCAGGCCCTCACATATAATGTTTTACAGGGTAAGCTTACCTGCAGGCCCTCACCTACAATATTTACAGGGTCAGCTCACCTGCAGGCCCTCACCTACAATATCTTACAGGGTCAGCTCACCTGAAGGCCCTCGCATATAATGTTTTACAGGGTCAGCTCACCTGCAGGCCCTCGTATATAATCTTTTACAGGGTCAGCTCCCCTGCAGGCCCTCACCTACAATATCTTACAGGGTCAGCTCTCCTGCAGGCCCTCACATATAATGTTTTACAGGGTCAGCTCACCTGCAGGCCCTCACCTACAATATCTTACAGGGTCAGATCACCTGCAGGCCCTCGCATATAATGTTTTACAGGGTCAGCTCACCTGCAGGCCCTCACCTACAATATCTTACAGGGTCAGCTCACCTGAAGGCCCTCGCATATAATGTTTTACAGGGTCAGCTCACCTGCAGGACCTCGCATATAATGTTTTAGAGGGTCAGCTCACCTGCAGGCCCTCATCTACAACCTTTTAGAGGGTCAGCTCACCTACAGGCCCTCACCTACAATCTTTTACAGGGTCAGCTCGACTGCAGACCCTCACCTACAACCTTTCTAGAGGGTGAGCTCACCAGCAGGCCCTCACCTACAATCTTTTACAGGGTCAGCTCCCCTGCAGGCCCTCACATATAATGTTTTACAGGGTCAGCTCACCTGCAGGCCCTCACTTACAATATTTTATAGGGTCAGCTCACCTGCAGGCCCTCACATATAATGTTTTACAGGGTAAGCTTACCTGCAGGCCCTCACCTACAATATTTACAGGGTCAGCTCACCTGCAGGCCCTCACCTACAATATCTTACAGGGTCAGCTCACCTGAAGGCCCTCGCATATAATGTTTTACAGGGTCAGCTCACCTGCAGGCCCTCATCTACAACCTTTTAGAGGGTCAGCTCACCTACAAGCCCTCACCTACAATCTTTTACAGGGTCAGCTCACCTACAGGCCCTCACCTACAATCTTTTACAGGGTCAGCTCGACTGCAGACCCTCACCTACAACCTTTTAGAGGGTGAGCTCACCTGCAGGCCCTCATCTACAACCTTTTAGAGGGTCAGCTCACCTACAAGCCCTCACCTACAACCTTTCTAGAGGGTCAGCTCACCTGCAGGCCCTCACCTACAATATCTTACAGGGTCAGCTCACCTGCAGGCCCTCACATATAATGTTCTACAGGGTCAGCTCACCTGCAGGCCCTCACCTACAATATCTTACAGGGTCAGATCACCTGCAGGCCGTCGCATATAATGTTTTACAGGGTCAGCTCACCTGCAGGCCCTCACATATAATGTTTTACAGGGTCAGCTCACCTGCAGGCACTCGCATATAATGTTTTACAGGGTCAGCTCAGCCTGCAGGCCCTCACATAGAATGTTTTGCAGGGTTAGCTCCCCTGCAGGCCCTCAACTACAATATTTTAAAGGGTCAGCTCACCTACAGGCCCTCGCATATAATGTTTTACAGGGTCAGCTCACCTGAAGGCCCTTGCATATAAAGTTTTACAGGGTCAGCTCACCTGCAGGCCCTCACATATAATGTTTTACAAGGTCATCTCACCTGCAGGCCCTCACTTACAATATTTTATAGGGTTAGCTCACCTGCAGGCCCTCACATATAATGTTTTACAGGGTAAGCTTACCTGCAGGCCCTCACCTACAATATTTACAGGGTCAGCTCACCTGCAGGCCCTCACCTACAATATCTTACAGGGTCAGCTCACCTGAAGGCCCTCGCATATAATGTTTTACAGGGTCAGCTCACCTGCAGGCCCTCACATATAATGTTTTACAGGGTCAGCTCATCTGCAGGCCCTCACCTACAACCTTTTAGAGGGTGAGCTTACCAGCAGGCCCTCACCTACAATCTTTTAGAGGGTGAGCTCACCAGCAGACCCTCACCCCTAATGTCTTAGAGGGTCAGCTCAGCCGCAGGCCTTCGCCCCTAATGTTTTAGATGGTCAGATCAGCAGGCCCTTGCTCCAAATGTTTTTGAGAGTCACCAGAAGGCCATCAATCATAATTTTTCAAGGTTGTATATGATGCCCTCCTTTATGTGTAACAAAGGGTGTATTGGAGTGCCGGTTCCTTGTAATTTTTGGCAACCCTTTCTGGCTTTATGAGTGTAGGAGTCCCACTACATAAACAATTGTACCAACAATGTGAATGAGGCCCTTCTTTATATGTTATACAGGTTGTATCGGAGTGCCTCTTGCTTGTAATTTTTGGCAGCACTTGCACTTTATGTACAGGAAAGAATGTTTCCTAACAATTTTTCCTCTAAAATCGATTTTATCTTTGGTTTTGTGTGTATTATTGTCAGTCTGCAAAAGTGTTGTGGTACTCGGACAAGATCGTTCCCAGCAGCGACCTGGGAGTCCAAGATGCATCCAGACATCCTAACCTTGCGGTTCCCGAACCATTTCGGTGGTGTTTTCATCAATTTCTGACCTTTTCCTATGAACCAGGCACCCTGCCCTCTTCAGAGCAGGGGGTGCCTGGTTTAATGCTCGGGTTCTCCCTTAAAGTTCCATTTTGTTTGGGTGCTCTGTTTAGCACCTGAGCATCCCGATGTGTTCGGCCCAAGCACTCGAGCACTTGGGTGCTCGATCAACACCAATATTTTACTGTGCATGCCTTCTACAGGATTATTAATAAATATATTGAAGAAAATAGGGCCCAATACGGACCCCTGTGGTACCCCACTAGTGACAGTCAGGGCCGGTGTCAGAACCCGGCATAATTGGGCAAGTGCCAGGGACCCCTGCTTCTGGGGGGTCCACGGAGCTGATTTGAGCACTTCCATTAATGACACTGCTGTAATTTCACTTACGCAGTACCCCTTCTGGTGGGACCTCTGATAGTCACATGAGGCTGGCTGCTACGGAGCTTAAGACACACCCCCTATACACAAGACGTGCTGCCTGAGAAGAGAGACTGGCAGGGATGGAGCAGAAATGCGAACACAGTCTGTGAGTGAGTCTGCACTGTGACAGCTACATCTGAACGTTTGTCTTACAACACAAAGTGTGGTGTTTTCATCTCTGAATGATAATGTAAATTATTAAGCTGAAATCCAGGCAGTTCCATTTATTATTTTAAATAATAAAGTTTGGGAAAATAGCATATACGTGTGGCTTACAATACAAAGTGTAGCGGTTTACATATCTAAGTAATAACGTGACATCTCTGTTAGTGCATATTTGTTTAGTTTCGGAAAAATAACATGGACGTGTGTCTTACAATACAAAGGGTTACAGTTTATACTGTGTATGTGCATCTCCAGGCAGTTCTAGTGTTGGGGGGGCAGGAAAACGTACCACCCAAAGAACAGCCCGGGCCATGTCTACTTTGGAATCTGTTGATGCTGCTGATCCTGTGGGTGTATTAACCCCAAAATGGGCCAGAGGTAAGCTAAACTTAGCTGCCTCTAGCTCTGTGCGAGTACCTCCTATATGTTTTTTTTTTTTCTCTCTACAAAGCCGGCACACAAAAACCACAACCCTATGCAAGATGCGAAGAATTAAAATAAACCATGGGTGTTCAAACACAAACATACAGTAGGTACCAGAGCTCTATTGCTGCACATGAAATAGCATCATCTGATCCTTTGAGAAAATACAACTGACCAGTCTGCCCTTCTTCTCCTGGTCCGTTTTGTGGCAGCCAACCCGTATCCCGAAAGCAATATAATGACCTTGTCATCATCATCAGCTTCTTCTCATGTTAAGACTTCCCCTCCTCCTTGTCTCCATCGTGAGACATCTACAACTCTAACATGGTGGAGAAGGTGGGCCACTCGTTGTGATTCTCGCTGTGCAGCAATCTACAAGCCACGGTGGAGAGCTGGAGCAACTGTTATGGGCAGGGACACTACATGTCTTTCACAGCCCACTGGTTCAATGTTTTTTGTAGCAGCGGAAGAGGCAGCACCCCAGCAACATGGTTAGGTCCGGTTGACGTCGCCCCCCCCACCCCCCCCACCCCCATAATTTAATTTGGCAGGCTCGTACAGCAGGCACTTAACACATGCTCCATGCATGGCTCACATTATTAACACAGTTATGAAATACTTTTTAAAAACGTACACTGGCTTACGCAAAGTGCTGTCAATGTCCAGGAGACTGTCCCCCTTTTCAGCTATTCTTACTTGGCGAAGAATGCTGTCCTGGACTTGTGGCGACAGAACGGTCTGCAGCTACACTGCACAATATTCCAACTTGCTGGAATTTATCATTGCTCATGCTAGAGCGTCTGTATGAGCATCAGAAAGCCGTGAACGATTTTGTCATGCACCTGCAAGGAGCATGCATGTTTCCAGATCAGGAAGTGGCAGTTCATGCTGCAGTTGTCACTCATCCTCTTCATATGTATATTAAAGCAGATGCTGATGCTCATGCAGCAGGAGGAGACTGAGGAAAAAGAACATCTGTCCGCCCTTTAGCTGTTGTGGACCCACATGGAGAAACTTCCATGGAGGAGGATAAGATGCTGCCACTGGAGGAGACTTTGAGGTCCGAGTTGGAGGATGATGATGACGAAGATGACATTGACACCAGCCACAACACCCAATCGTCTCAGTGGGGGGCAGAGTTGGAACAAACTGGCTTCTCAGACATGCTGCCCAGAATGGCGAGCTGTGTACTTGCTTTCTTACTACCATAAACAATAGCTGATCTCAGGGAGACCAGCTACAAAAAACACCGCGGAGCCCCACTTAAGAGTCTCAACACAGCAATCCGAAGTGCAAAGCTCCCTGGGAAACAGGAGTATGCAAAATAAATGTGGAGCCCCAGTTATGGGTCTACAACACAATGAAAGCAAGATATCCCTCAAAGGAAGGAAAACCAAGCAAAGGGGTGTCTCCATTACAGAGATCACCAAATCCACCATATTAAGTGGCCCCTATGTCAAGATCCCGCTTTTTTACAAGCTTTACGGATGTGACGGGGAAAACCTAAGCCAGGTATCCATACACAGACAGCTGTTTCGGGGTGTTGCCTCTCATCAGCGTGGAGTAGGATTCTGGCTAAACAGGAGCAATGCCTCGGAGACTACTGAAACACAACAATAGCTGATCTCAGGGAGACCAGCTACAAAAAACACAGCAGAGCCTCACTTAAGAGTCTCAACACAGCAATCCGAAGTGCAAAGCTCCCTGGGAAACAGGAGTATACAAAATAAATGTGGAGCCCCAGTTATGGGTCTACAACACAATGAAAGCTAGATATCCCTCAAAGGAAGGAAAACCGAGCAAAGAGGTGTCTCCATTACAGAGATCACCAAATCCACCATATTAAGTGGCCCCTATGTCAAGATCCCGCTTTTTTACAAGCTTTACGGATGTGACAGGGAAAACCTAAGCCAGGTATCCATCCACAGACAGCTGTTTCAGGGTGTTGCCCCTCATCAGTGTGGAGTAGGATTCTGGCTAATCAGGAGCAATGCCTCGGAGACTACTCAAACACAACAATAGCTGATCTCAGGGAGACCAGCTAAAAAAAACACCGCAGAGCCTCACTTAAGAGTCTCAACACAGCAATCCAAAGTGCAAAGCTCCCTGGGAAACAGGAGTATGCAAAATAAATGTTGAGCCCCAGTTTTTCCTTCCTTTGAGGGATATCTGGCTTTCATTGTGTTGTAGACCCATAACTGGGGCTCCACATTTATTTTGCATACTCCTGTTTCCCAGGGAGCTTTGCACTTCGGATTGCTGTGTTGAGACTCTTAAGTGAGGCTCCGCGGTGTTTTTTGTAGCTGGTCTCCCTGAGATCAGCTATTGTTGTGTTTCAGTAGTCTCTGAGGCATTGCTCCCGGTTAGCCAGAATCCTACTCCACACTGATGAGGGGCAACACCCCATAACAGCTGTCTGTGTATGGATACCTGGCTTAGGTTTTCCCTGTCACATCTGTAAAGCTTGTAAAAAAGCGGGATCTTGACATAGGGGCCACTTAATATGGTGGATTTGGTGATCTCTGTAATGGAGACACCCCTTTGCTTGGTTTTCCTTCCTTTGAGGGATATCTGGCTTTCATTGTGTTGTGCTACCCAAACACATGAGTTTTAAAATCGTCTTATGACATTTACCCCGGGCTGTGCTGAAGTTGGGGGTGAGGTTCTTTTGATGACTGGATGTGTGGGTGGTAGAAGAGGAGTAGGAGGAGGAGAATGCGGAGTCGGAGGAGGTAGCAACAGGAGGCAACGAATAATGCCCTGCGATCCTCGGTGGTTGAAGGACATGCGCCAAACCACTAACCGCCTCGGGCCCAGCCGCCACTACGTTTAGCCAGTGTGCAGTTAGGGAGATATAGCAACCCTGGCCGTACTTACTGGTCCATGTATCTGTGGTTATGTGGACCTTGCCACAGGTGGCGTTGCACAGCTCACATTTGATTTTATCCTCCACTTGGTTGTGCAGGGAAAGGACGGCTCGCCTTAAAAAGTAGTGGCAGCTGGGAACTACGTACTGGGGGACACCCACAGCCATCAGATGTTTGAAACAGTCTGTCTCCACCAGACGGAATGACAGCATTTCAAAGGTCAGTAATTTTGAAATGCTGGAATTCAGGGCGAGGGCTCGAGGGTGGGTAGTGGGTAGGTGGGTATTTCCACCTTCTCTCCAATGTTTGGGAGATGAACAGCTGAATGCTGCGGTGTGACATGGTGGAGATGCTTGGTGATGGTGTCGTATGTGGTAGTGTTGGTGGAACATCCTCTGTTTGCTGGTCGCCAGGTGCCACTGTCATGCCAGAGGTGGAGGGAGAGGCCAAGCCAGCAGCAGAAGAGGGAGCAGGAGGAGCATGAGAGAGTTCCTTGTTTATAAGGTGTTTACTCCACTGCAGTTCATGCTTTGCATGTAGATGCCTGGTCATGCAGGTTGTGCTCAGGTGAAGAACGTTTATGCCTCGCTTCAGGCTCTGATGGCACAACATGCACACCACTCGTGTCTTGTCATCAGGACATTGTGTAAAGAAGTGCCACACCAATTAACTCCTTGGAGCAGGCCTTGGTATGCTCGATGCCTGGGTGCGGTGGACAGTAGCAGGCGTACTGTCTCTGGAACGGCCACTGCACTTTTGCACCCTGTTCCCTCTTTTGCTGTGCTGTTGCCTCTGTGCGACCACCGCCTCTTTCTCAGAACTGCACACCTCACTAGCACGACCTTCAGTCCAGTCTGGGTATAGGACTTCATCATCCTCCACATCATCTTCCACCCATTCATGACCCCTGCCTTCCTCGTCGGTCTGCACATTGCAGAAAGCCACAGCAGTTGGCACCTGTGTTTCGTCATCATCAGAGACGTTTCGTGGCGGTATTCCCATGTCCTCATCCTGCAATAAAAGTGTTTGAGCATCAGTGCATTCAAGGTCTTCCTCTTCTGGGGCAGGGCTAGGTGGATGGGCCAGGGAAACCCTGCCAACAGAGTCATCAAAAAGCATGAGACTTTACTGCATGATTTGGGGCTCTGACTGCTTTTCTGATTTGCAAGGTTGTGAGGTGGAAGACTGATGGGCATTGGCTGCAGGTGCCAACTCTAAGCTTTCTGCAGAGGACTGGGTGTTAGATACTGTGAAGGAACTGGAGGCACTGTCAGCCACCCAATCTACTATCGCCTGTATATAGTGATGTCGCGAACATAAAATTTTCCGTTCGCGAACGGAGAACGCGAACTTCCGCAAATGTTCGCGAACGGGCGAACCGGGCGAACCGCCATAGACTTCAATAGGCAGGCGAATTTTAAAACCCACAGGGACTCTTTCTGGCCACAATAGTGATGGAAAAGTTGTTTCAAGGGGACTAACACCTGGACTGTGGCATGCCGGAGGGGGATCCATGGCAAAACTTCCATGGAAAATTACATAGTTGACGCAGAGTTGGGTTTTAATCCATAAAAGGCATAAATCACCTAACAATCCTAAACTTTTTTGAACAACGTGGTTTAAAACAACTAGTGTGTGTATACGATCAGGCATGATGTTGTATCGATCAGGGTTACGGGGTTGTATCGATAAGGATTACGCCCGCTTCACAGACATTGACAGAACAAACTCCCCTTTTAATGCACCGCAAACAACCACAAACAGTTCATTTGCACAACCGCAAACTCCCCATTTGCACAAGGTTGGATACCAAGCTAGCTACGTCCCGGTGATGTCATTGAAGTTTTCTTCCTCCACCCAGCCACGTACAACACCAAGGGTCCCCGAAAGGTGAAGTGAATAGATTTTTCGAACGGGGAGATGGTTAGAAAAAACGCTGGCTCCCTCCCCTTTGTTTTTATCCACGGTCACTGCGTCTGCACCGTGCAATTTACTGTCACACCCGATATGAGTGGTATTTTCTGTAGTACTATTCTCATCAGTTTAATCCCTCTAACGTCCCCAATCTGGGGGCCATTTATTGAATTGATTTTTCGAACGGGGAGATGGTTAAAAAAACGCTGGCTCCCTCCACTCTGTTTTACTCCACGGTGACTGTGTCTGCGCCGTGCAATTTACTGTAACACTCGATATGAGTGGTATTTTCTGTAGTACTATTCTCATCAGTTTAATCCCTCTAACGTCCCCAATCTGGGGGCCATTTATTAAATTGATTTTTCGAACGGGGAGATGGTTAAAAAAACGCTGGCTCCCTCCACTCTGTTTTAATCCACGGTGACTGCGTCTGCGCCGTGCAATTTACTGTCACACCCGATATGAGTGGTATTTTCTGTAGTACTATTCTCATCAGTTTAATCCCTCTAACGTCCCATATCAGGGATTGCCTTTTGTGAAAAAAAATTTAGGCCGGGTACCTTTGACTGCCTTCACAGTGACAGACCAAACTCTCATACACCAAACTGAATTGATTTCACAAACCGGGAGATGGAAAAAGCAGCTTGGTCGGTCCTCTTACTCCCAAATTGGGGAACTGCGCGTGCACAGAGCAATGTGCTGTGGCACCCTATATGAGTGGTGTCTTAACTAGTACTATTCCTATCAGTTTAATCCCTGTTACGGACCCTATCTGGGGACGTGTGTCGAATTGATTAAACATTGTTGAATTAACGAACCATTACGACATCATGAAATAATTTAGTTCTGAGCTCTGTACTTGCTTTGTATTGGAATTGATGGGGATTTTTTTAATTGTCTACATTATTCCTAATAAACTATTAAGAGACTTTATTATGATTTTTTATTTTATGTATTAAAAACCCATACAACATAAAAAAAAAGGTAAATTAATGTTTTTTCTATGAAATATTATCCAGCCGTCCGATCGCTTTTGGTCTGACCATAATGAAGCAATGGCCTTATCATCTGGGGTGTGGCAACATTGCCAGCACACTCATAGAGGTGATGATTTCTTCATTGTGATACGCAAGCCCCTTCACCACAACAAGGTAACAATCACGAAGGGGAATTGACACTTATATGTGCCTTTTTTTTTTTGTTTGTTTTTGCAGCCACAGTGCTGCACCATAGGACAGAAAAATTAGGCATATACACATGCCTGAAAAATAATGGCATTGTTGCAACCGCTATTGTAGCAGCAGCCGGAAAAATTGATGTTTTCCTGGCAGAAAAGTGACTAAAACATTGCGGCTTGAACCCTAGTTGGTGGTAAAGAATTCACAAAAGTCATCCGGTATACAGACAATAAATACAGCAGCGTGGGGACCATTTTGAGGCCAAGGCATGTAATCAGGCCTTTTGTTAATCAAACGTATCCCCCACTGTCAGTCCCTTCGGGATCCATGCCTCATTCATCTTTATGAAGGTGAGGTAATCAACACTTTTTTGACCGAGGCGACTTCTCTTGTCAGTGACAATGCCTCCTGCTGCACTGAAGGTCCTTTCTGACAGGACACTTGAAGCAGGGCAGGCCAGAAGTTCTATCGCGAACTGGGATAGCTCAGGCCACAGGTCAAGCCTGCACACCCAGTAGTGAAGGGGTTCATTGCTCCTCAGAGTGTCGATATCTGCTGTTAAGGCGAGGTAGTCTGCTACCTGTCGGTTGAGTCGTTCTCTAAGGCTGGATCCCGAAGGGCTGTGGCGATGAGTAGGACTGAAAAAGCTCCGCATGTCCTCCATCAACAACACATCTGTAAATCGTCCAGTCCTTGCCGCCGTGGTAGGAGGAGGATTACACTCACCTCTTCCCCTGTTAGATTCCCGTTGTGCTGTGACATCCCCCTTATAAGCTGTGTAAAGCATATGTTTTAGTTTGGTTTTGAACTGCTGCATCCTTTCCGACTTTCGGTAATTTGATAACATTTCTGCCACTTTCTGCTTATACCGGGGGTCTAGTAGCGTGGCCACCCAGTACAGATCGTTCTCCTTTATCCTTTTTATACGTGGGTCCCTCAACAGACATGACAGCATGAAAGACCCCATTTGAACAAGGTTGGATGTAGAGCTACTCATTTCCCGTTCCTCGTCCTCACTGATGTCATTGACGGTCTGTTCTTCCCCCCAGCCACGTACAGCACCATGGGTACCAGATAGGTGACAACAACGAGCACCCTGGAGTGCCTGCTGTGGTTGGTCTTCCTCCTCCTCAAAGCTGCCACATTCCTCCTCTGACTCCTCTTCCTCATACTCCTCTTCCAGCGTTGCCGCAGGTCCGGCAAGCGATGATGACAAGGCTGTTTCTGGTGGTGATGGTGACCACAACTCTTCCTCTTCACGCTCATCTACAGCCTCATCCAGCACTCTTCGCAGGGCACGCTCCAGGAAGAAAACAAATGGGATGAGGTCGCTGATGGTGCCTTCGGTGCGACTGACTAGGTTTGTCACCTCCTCAAAAGGATGCATGAGCCTACAGGCATTGCGCATGAGCGTCTAGTAACGTGGCGAAAAAATTCCCAGCTCCGCAGAGGCTGTCCTAGCACCCCAGTCATACAAATACTCGTTGACGGCTTTTTCTTGTTGGAGCAGGCGGTCGAACATTAGGAGTGTTGAATTCCAACGTGTTGGGCTGTCGCAAATCAAGCGCCTCACTGGCATGTTGTTTCGCCGCTGAATATCTGAAAAGTGCGCCATGGCCGTGTAGGAACGCTTGAAATGGCCACTCACCTTCCTGGCCTGCTTGAGGACGTCCTGTAAGCCTGGTTACTTAGACACAAAGCGTTGTATGATGAGATTCAACACATGTGCCATGCACGGCACATGTGACAACTTGCCCAAATTCCATGCCGACAAATTTGTTCCATTGTCACACACCACTTTGCCGATCTCCAGTTGGTGCAGGGTCAGCCACTGATCCACCTGTGCGTTCAGGGCGGACAGGAGTGCTGGTCCTGTGTGGCTCTCTGCTTTCAGGCAAGTCAACCCCAAGACAGCGTGACACTGTCGTATCCGGAATGTGGAATAGCCCCTGGGGAGCTGGGGGGATTCAGTTGATGTGCAGCCAGACACCGCAGAAGAAGAGGACTCAGCCGAGGAGAATATCGAAGAGGATGGAGTAGGAGTAGAGGAGGTGGCAGTAGGTCTGCCTGCAAGTCGTGGCGGTGTCACCAACTCCGCGGCGGAGCCACGCATTCCATGCTTGTCAGCCGTCAGCAGGTTGACCCAATGCGCAGTGTACGTGATATACCTGCCCTTACCGTGCTTTGCAGACCAGGTATCAGTGGTCAGATGGACCCTTTCCCCAACACTGTATGACAAAGATGCCATGACTTCCTTTTCAATGACATGGCAGATGTTTGGGATTGCTTTTTTTGAAAAAAAATTTCGTCCCGGTACCTTCCACTGTGGTGTCCCAATAGCGACAAATTTTTTGAAGGCCTCAGACTCCACCAGCTGGTATGGTAAAAGCTGGCGGGCTAAGAGTTCCGTCAAGCCAGCTGTCAGTCGCCAGGCAAGGGGGTGATTCTGTGACATTGGCTTTTTACGCTCAAACATGTCCTTGACAGACACCTGACTGTGGGCAGATGAGCAGGAACTGCTGAAGGTGAGAGGAGGAGTGGCGGTTAGTTGAGAGGGGGCAGGGAGGACAGCAGTGGTTGACGTGGCTGAAGATGCTGGACCAGGAGGAGCATGGTGGCTTTGAGTTTGTGTGCTGCTTGTACTCATGTGTTGATCCCATAGGCGTTTGTGATGTGAGATCATGTGCCTTCACAAAGCAATTGTACCAAGGTGGGTGTTGGACTTCCCACGACTCAGTTTCTTTTGGCACAGGTTGCAAATGGCATTGCTTGCTGCATCAGAGGCAGACACACAAAAAAAATGCCACACTGCTGAGCTTTGCGATGACGGCATTCTGGTGGTGGCAACAGCATGCGTTGACTGGCATGCTGTCTGGCTGACCCCAGTTGCCGATACATGCTGTCTGACTGTGCCACTAACTCCTTTTGACGACCTCCCCCTGCTTCCAACTCGTCTCCTCATTCTCTCTGTCTCCCCTTCTGAACTTTCCCCCTCTTCTTCTCTTCGAGCAGGCACCCACGTGGCATCCGTGGACACATCATCATCAACCGCTTTACTTGTATCTGACACCTCAGCAAAGGAAGCAGCAGCGGTTACAACATCATCATCATCATCATCATCACACTGTACGTCTATGTGTGTAATCCTGCCTGACTGAGACATATCCCTGTAATCTACATCATCTGGCAATAATGGTTGCGCATCACTAATTGCATACAACTGATGTGTAAATAACTCCTCTGACGGATCAAGTGAAGCGGCTGTGGTGGCTGTGGTGGTAGTGGTGGTGGTGGTGGCGGGCAGGAGCGTGGTAACTTGAGAGCAGGTGACCGAAGCTGAGCTGGAGGAGGATGGTGCGTCAAGGTTCTTAGCGGAAGCTGTTGAAGATTGGGTGTCCTGTCTTAGCCAGTCAACTATGTCCTTAGAATTTTTCGGGTTCAGGGTATGTGGCCTCTGAACACTAGGCATTATTCCAGGGACAGTGGAAATCACAGCACCACGACCATGACGGCCCCTGCGGGGTGGCCTGCCTCTGCCTGTCATTTTTTTTTAGATAAGTGGTACTACGCGTGCTAGGTACTGTGCCACCCGGTATCAGTGGTTGGCACTGGCAGTGGGCACACTACAGTCTGTGGAAGTGGGCCTGACACACACTGGCAGCAGGCAAGCAACTGAATTTAGACTACTGTCTAAAAATGAAATGCCTTATTTATCGGCAAGCTACAGTGCCACCCGGTATCAATGGTTGGCAGTGGCAGTGGGCACACTACAGTCAGTGGAAGTGGGCCTGACACACACTGGCAGCAGGCAAGCAAATGAATTTAGACTACTATCTAAAAATTAAATGCCTTATTTATCGGCAAGCTACTGTGCCACCCGGTTTCAGTGGTTGGCACTGGCAGTGGGCACACTACAGTCAGTGGAAGTGGGCCTGACACACATTAGCAGCAGGCAAGCAACTGAATTTAGACTACTGTCTAAAAATGTAATGCCTTATTTATCGGCAAGCTACTGTGCCACCCGGTATCAGTGGTTGGCACTGGCAGTGGGCACACTACAGTCAGTGGAAGTCGGCCTGACACACACTAGCATCAGGCAAGCAATTGAAATGACACTAAAGTGTAAAAATGAAATGCCTTTTTTTGATGCAAAGTCCTGTGCCACACGGGATGACAGGGGTGGGCACTGGCAGTGGGCACACTACAGTCTGTGGGCCTGCAGCTCCTCCCACACACTCAGGCCAGGCAACTGCAATATGTATATAGAGAGATAAAAAGCAGACTAATGTTGCAGCCCTAAAAAGGGCTTTGGGTGCTGTCAGGACGCTGTCCTTACAGCAGAGATCAGATGAGTCTTTCAGGACTGGAGTGGACACTGAATTCACTAGCCTAGCTATCGATTTCCCTATTAAATGAGCAGCAACTACACTCTCCCTCCTCTCACTAAGACTGCAAATTCCGAATGAATCTAAAATGGATGCTGTTCAGGAGATGGGAGGGTCTGGGAGGGAGGGTATGCTGCTGATTGGCTGGAATGTGTCTGCTGACTGTGAGGTACAGGGTCAAATTTTGCTCAATGATGATGTATAGGGGGCTGACCAAACATCGCATGTGTTCGCCCGCTGCGGCGAACGCGAACAAGCTATGTTCGCCGGGAACTGTTCGCCGGCGGATAGTTCGGGCCATCTCTACCTGTATATGTTCTGGCTTCACCATCCGTAGAGCGGTATTTGGGCCTATCAAATAACCCTGCAGATTCTGTCACCTACTCGCACCAGAGGAAGGTGTTTGACTTGGAGCAATAGTTGGAGCTGAACGGCCACGTCCTCTCCCAGCAACAGGAGCTCCATCATCACCACCACGACCATGCCCATGTCCTTATTTGATGTTCTCCTCATTATTTCTGTTCACCCACCAAGCTGAAAGATTGGTCTCTCTCTGGTGTCAATTTACCTGCCACTAGTCGACAATTATGTTCGCTAAGGCAGTGCCCGTGTCATAAAAATGCTCTGTGGACCCAGAATAATGTTTTTTTGTGACCAAAATACACTGATTCTAAATTTCTATGCCGAAATGTAATAAAAAATTTGAGGTACGCTGTATGCAAAAGTGGTTTGTGGAATAAGAACAAGTATTTTTGTAATAAACTACAGATAATTATTATTTCACTGCTGTAAATTGAAATTAATTATTTATATGCCAGATGCACAACTGTTTTTTCGGCCTAAAACACGGCTTTTTTCAATAAAACCCCAAAATGCAGTTTTTTACTGCTGTAAATTTAAATTAGATATTTATAATGTGTATGTTCAACTGCTTTGTGAAGCAAGAATATTGCTTTTTTCACACAAAAAAGAATAATGCACTATTTCTCAGGTGTAATGTGAAATCGGTATTTAAGCGGTTTATTTCAAGATGCTCTGTGGATCAGGATTACCACTCTTTTTTCAAAAAACATACACTTATGCTCTATTTCACAGCAGCAATGTAAAATAGATGGTTGTAATGGGTATTTCAGACTGTTTGGTGGACCTTGAATAACCTTTTTTTCTATATAAAAAACATAAAAGCACTATTTCCCTGCAGAAATAAAAAATATGTCGTTGGACAGTGTATGCAGAACTGTTTTGTGGACAAGGAATACGGTTTTTCCCCCAAAATTACACGGATTCTCTATTTCACCGCAGAAATGTCAAATATATATTTTGACAGTGTAAAATAGGCTTGGTGGATCAGGATGACCACTTTTTTTGACCAAAATACACTGATGCACTATTTGATAGCTGAAATGAAATATATGGTTTAGTGCATAGTATCCAAAAGTGCTCTGTGCTACCACAGATCCCAGGCTAGACAAATGGACTATGTCACCCCTTAAAAATACAAAAGGCAATATAGGGGACTTGAGCAGCCAGAAAAAAAAAAAGTTTTTTTTCCTTCACTGAGCTACAAAATAGGACTAGGCTACATGCACACGACCGTTGCCTGCCTCCGTGTCCGCTCCTCCTTGAAATTTTGCGTCCATCAAAAAAAACGGATGACGGACCGTTTTTTTTGACGGACCGTTTTTTTTGACGGATCCATTGTAAAAATGCCTATCCTTGTCCGCAAACGTGAAAAAAATAGGACATGCACTATTTTTTTGACGGAATGAAAACACGGATCACGGATGCGGAACATAAACGGTTGACCATCCGCATTTTTTGACGGACCCATTGAAATGAATGGGGAAGCATCCAATCCGTGAAAAAAAACGGAACGGACGTGGAAACAAACAACGGTCGTGTGCATGGGGCCTTAGGCTGATGTCCCTGGCAGGCTGGCAGACATGTAGTACACTGCAGTTGCTAAAATGGCAGCCGACCCCCACCTCAGTAACAGATGGATTACAAAAAAAATGTCCCTGGCAGTGGCTGGGTACAGAAATGTTGGATTGCTGAGGCTCCCTCCCTCTCTATGTGCTGTATGTTGTGAATTAAAGTTGTACAGGTTCTTCATATTTCTGCCCTATTCTATCCCTGATCGCACCAGCAGCAACCTTGCTCTAATCTCAATTCAGCAGACTGATGTGTGGCACTACGTGACTCCAGCTTATAAAGAGGCTGGGTCACATGCTGCACTCAGCCAATCATAGCCATGCCATTAATAGGCATTGCTGTGATGGCTTCTTAGGGCAAGAAGTAAAATGCTTGCTGATTGGCTGCTGTGCAGCCCTTAAGAAAGCGGGAAGAAATCGCTGAACAACGGACCCAAACCCGAACTTTATTGAAAATGTTCGGGTCCGTGTTCCGAACACCCCAAAATTCGGTACGACCCAAAACTATACAGTTCGGGTTCGCTCAACTCTTTTAGTGAAAATAGATAATATAGCGCTATATTCATATTCGTCATATTCGTTAATTTTACCCAGCCAAACAACAGTAAAGTAAGTTGCATATACCCCACTCTAATTTAGATGGGCAATGCGAGTAATATTACCTAATATTCTCGCATTGTGCATCCAACTTAGAGCTGTGTATAGGCAAGTTTACTTGGCTTGCTAGAATTAACAAACATAACAAATACGAATATAGCGCTATATCCTTTATTTTCCTTAATAGTGAAGATAGAGAATATTTTGCTTTCTTCATTCTTAACGAAGATAACGAATATAGCGCTATATTCTCTATCTTCGCTAATTCTAGCAAGCCAACCAATAGAAATGTTATACCCCATTCAAAGTTTCATTCGCAGTACGCGAATATTACGTAACGTAAAATTCGCGTACTGCGAGTGGAACTTTGAATGAGGTATAACTTTCCTATTGGTTGGCTTGCTAGAAATAACGAATATAAAGAATATAGCGCTATAGTCTCTATCTTCGTTAACGGTGTTTTGGGTTCAGATAAAAAAAACAAAAAACAAATTTTTTTTTAAACGAATATATAGCACTATATTCTAAATATTTGCGAATTAGCAAAGTGCTGATATTCGTAAAAAAAATTCTATATTTAAATATTAGCACTCAACACTAATTTACACAGATTTTCTCAGGTGTTCAAATACTCTTTTGCTGTGCAAGACAAATAAATTCTTTAAAAAATCATACAATGTGATTTCCTGAACTTTATTTTATTCTGTCTCTCAGAATGGCAATTAGAGATGTCGCGAACATAAAATTTTCCGTTCGCGAACGGCGAACTCGAATTTCCTCAAATGTTCGCGAATGGGCGAACCGGGCGAACCACCATAGACTTCAATAGGCAGGCAAATTTTAAAACCCACAGGGACTCTTTCTAGCCACAATAGGGATGGAAAAGTTGTTTCAAGGGGACTAACACCTGGACTGTGGCATGCCGGAGGGGGAACCATGGCACAACTCCCATGGAAGATTTCATAGTTGACGCAGAGTTGGGTTTTAATCCATAAAAGGCATAAATCACCTAACAATCCTAAACTTTTTTGAACAATGTGGTTTAAAACATCCAGTGTGTGTATACAATCAGGTATAATGTTGTATCGATCAGGTAGTGTAAGGGTTACGCCCGCTTCACAGACATTGACAGACCAAACTCCTCTTTTAATGCACCGCAAACAACCGCAAACAGTCCATTTGCACAACCGCAAACTCCCCATTTGGATACCAAGCTAGCCATGTCCCAGTGATGTCATTGAAGGTTTCTTCCTCCACCCAGCCACGTACAACACCAAGGGTCCCCGAAAGGTGAATTGAATTGATTTTTCGAACGGGGAGATGGTTAAAAAAACGCTGGCTCCCTCCCCTTTGTTTTGATTCACGGTCACTGCGTCTGCGACGTGCAATTTACTCTCACACCCGATATGAGTGTTATTTTCTGTAGTTCTCTTCTCATCAGTTTAATCCCCTTTACGTCCCCAATCTGGGGTCCATTTATTGAATTGATTTTTCGAACGGGGAAATGGTTAAAAAAATGCTGTCTCCCTCCCCTTTGTTTTAATCCACAGTCACTGCGTCTGCGCCGTGCAATTTACTGTCACACCCGATATGAGTGGTATTTTATGAAGTACTATTCTCATCAGTTTAATCCCTGTTACGTCCCCTATCAGGACGTGTATTAAATGGATTTTAGATAAGTGGTACTACGCGTGCTAGGTACTGTGCCACCCGGTATGAGTGTTGGGCACTAACAGAGGGCACACTACAGTCTGTGGGCCTGACACACACACTGGCAGGCAGGCAACTAAAATTAGAATAAAGTGTACAGATAAAGTGCCTTATTTTAGGCAACGTCCAGTGCCGCACGGTATGATTGATGGGCAGCACTGGCAGAGGGCACACTACAGTCTGTGGGCCTGACACACACTGGCAGGCAACTAACCTTAGATTAAAGGGTAAAAATTAGATGCCTTTTTTATGCAAAGTCCTGTGCCACCCAGTATGAGTGGTGGGCACTGGCAGTGGGCACACTACCGTCAGTGGAAGCGGGCCTGACACACACTGGCAGCAGGCAGGCAACTGAAATTAGATTAAAGTGTAAACATTAAATGCCATTTTTTTATGCAAAGTCCTGTGCCACACGGTATGAGTGGTGGGCACTGGCAGTGGGCACACTACAGTCAGTAGAAGTGGACCTGACACACACTGGCAACAGGCAGGCAACTGAAATTAGATTAAAGTGTAAAAATCAAATGCCTTTTAGTGTTGAGCGCGAATATTCGAATTGCAAATTTTTATCGCGAATATCGCAACTTCGAGAATTCGCGAATATTTAGAATATGATGCTATATATTCGCTAATTCGAATATTCATCATTTTCCAATATCTGAAAAGCGAAAACAGGACTTGTCCCTGCTTCTTTCTTGTGGGCCAATGAGTCATTGGCCCACAAGCAAGTTAAGCAGGAAGGAATTATGTGTTCATTGTAAATGGGAATCCATCAACCCAACTCTGACGTTAATTCTCAATGCGCGCATATGTTCGCATCGCGAATTAAACTTGGATCTGAGTTCCAATCCTCATGGTTGTTGCTAGAAGATGATTGAGAATATAGCGCTATATCCTCAATCTTCGTCAATTATAGCAATGCAACCGTTAAGAGCTCAACTCAAAGTTTAATTCGCGATGCGAAAACATACTCGCATCGCGAATTAAACTTTGAGCTGAGCTCCAAATGGTTGGTTGAACTTGCTACTTGCTGGGATATAACGAAGATTGTGAATATAGTGCTATATTCGTGAATTCGTTATAATCGTAATATTCTAGTAAGCCATTGCCAACCATTTAGGAACCCAGCTCTAAGTTGAATTCGCTATGCGAGCATTACAGGTTATATTAATCGCAATGCGAATTCTACTTAGATCTTATGACCTAGACGACCAAGACAGCCCATGAAATGAACCTAATAGTATATTTCCCTCATGCGGTGCGATTCACGCACATAGGTGATTGCCGATTTTTCGCATGATGTAAAATACAGTTTACTACAAGAAGAGGCAGATTATAGATCACAGTAACAATTCTCATAACTGATTTACAATTGTCCTCTGTATGTAAGATAGTTTGTGTAGTGCGAAAAAAACGGCAATTACATATGCGCGTGAATCGCACAGCATTAGAGTATGATATTGTGTTCATTCAATGGGTTATCTTGGTCTACTCGAATAGACTAATATTGCGAATATAGCACTACATTCGCTATCTTCTCTATATTCGACCCAACAAGCCAACCTAATAGTATACTGCCCTTATGCTGTGCGATTCACGCGCATATGTAATTGTCGATTTTTCGCACTACACAAACTATCTTACATACAGAGGACAATTAGAAATCAGTTATGAGAATTGTTACTGTGATCTATAATCTGCCTCTTCTTGTAGTAAACTGTATTTTACATCATGCGAAAAATCGGCAATCACCTATGTGCGTGAATCGCACCGCATGAGGGAAATATACTATTAGGTTCATTTCATGGGTTGTCTTGGTTGGTCTACTCGAATAGACGAACATTGCGAATATAGCACTACATTCGCTATTTTCTTTATCTTCGTCTATTCGACCCAGCAGACCAACCTAATAGTATACTGGCATTGTGCGATCCGATTCATGCGATATGTAATTGTCGATTTTCGCATGCCGTAAGATACAGTTTCCTACATAAAGAGGCAAATTATACATCACAGACTGTGATGTATAATTTGCCTCTTTATGTAGGAAACTGTATTTTACATCATGCGAAAATTCGGCAATTACATATGCGCGTGAATCGCACCGCACAAGGGCAGTATGATATTGTGTTCATTCAATGGGTTGGTTGGTCTACTTGAATAGACGAATATTGCGAATATAGTAGCATATTCGCTATCTTCTCTATATTCGCCCCAACAAGCCAGCCAACCTAATAGTATACTGCCCTTATGCGATCCGATTCTAATATTCTAGTTAGTTAGTTTCAAGTAGTGATTAGGGAACAGTGTAGTTTAGTTTTATAGCTGATAGGGTCGAAATAATTTGAGGTAGTTTAGTAGAGTTAGGAGAAAAACATAGTTAGTGTTAGGGCCTAGTGTAGCAGATAGGGTTCAGTGCAGGGTTAAGTGTAGGGCATCGAGTTAGGTAGGTAGCTGTTAGATAGATAGATAGATAGATAGATAGATAGATAGATAGATAGATAGTGCTTGATAGTTTAGGTTAGGTATTAGGGCTACAGTTAGGGAATACTAAAGTTTAGATTTTTCAGGGCAGGGTGTAGTTTAGGTTAGTTACTTATATAGTATAGTGTAGGGTCTATCTGTCTGTTTTGTCTGTCAGTTAGTGTCCGTCCAGTTAGTGTATTTTTTTTTTTTTTTTTCCATTGTTTGTTAATTTTAAAAAGTGTTTTAGTCTAAGTTAGTGTCTGTGTTTAGTTTAAGAAAAAAAAAAATTAAGTTTTATATGTTCTTTGTTTAGTCTAGTTCTGTCTGTCCTCCGTTAATGAAAAAATTTTTTTTTTGTCTGTGTGTCAGTTAGTGTCTGTCTTAGGTTTAAAAACAAAAACTTAAAAAAAAAAGGTTATAGGTTTACGTGTTTAGTGTAGTTTTTCTGTCTTACGTTAAAAACCCCGTCTTGTAGTCTCTGTGTGTCAGTTACTGTTTGTGTCAGGTTAAATATTGAGTGTACGTTTTAAGTGTTTTGCATTTAGTGTAGTTTTGTTAGTCATCCGTTAATAAAAACGTTTTTAGTCTCTGTGTCAGTTAGTGTCTGTCTTAGGTAAAAAAAAAAAAAAAAGTTTTAAAGTTTTACTTTTTTTGTGTTTAGTGTAGTTTTGTCAGTCCTCCGTTAAAAAAAAAAAAAAATTGTGTCTGTTAGTTTAGTCTTAGTTTTGATAGTTTTACGTGTTTAGTGTCGTGTGTTACAGTTTTCGTCCTTTCTTTTTTTCACCCATCGTCCCCACCCCAATAAAGTTTTCCCTCATCCCCAGTATGAGTGCAGGCAGTCGTGGGCGTGGTCGGGGTAACAGGGAGTTGGTTCCCGCTGGACCACTCCCAGCACGGGGCCGCTCATCAAGCCACGGACAGGCAGGCGCAGGTGGCAGGGGTGTCCGCCTGATCCGTGACTTTTCGCAAGTGGCAGCCGGCCCTTAACTTCCCAGGATACAGAGGCTGTCTTGGCTCCGTGGCCGATTCGAGTGCCACGGAGTCCTCTCCCCAGCTGCCAGCAACTGCAGCACACCGCCTCCTGTAGAACCAATCCCCAGCTCCCAAGAATTGTCCCCTCTCATGTTTGAAGACTTTGAGACTGAGAGGGACATCTTGGGGAGGCAATGCAGGAGGCGGAATTAGTGTTCAGCCCTGAGGATGGGCAGGACCTGTTGGAAGGGATTGGGGATGAGGAGGAGGAGGGGCCTATAAATCCCCTATGAGATCCCTTCCAACTGGTGCAGGTGGTGTTAGGCACACAACCCCTGCACCTATTCAGACCCAGGCGCCAGCAGGGGACAGCGGAGCCCGGTCAGGGGCTCCATGTCAGCTGTTCCCGTCAGTCCACCACAGGTTGGCCTTGGGTCTGACATATCAGGGGGTGAAGAGGAGGGTGACCTCGAATGGGTGCCACCTCCTTTGTCAGGTGACGGCAGCACCGATGAAGGTAGGCACCCGAGGCAAATGGTGCGCCAGGTCACCAGGGAGCCCAGTGTCAGGGGCTCCACTGGTAATGGCAGCAGGAGTAGGCAGCAGCAGCCAGCTCCACCTGTGCGCACCGAGCCCGAACAGGCGCAAGCCAGCACCACTCCATCTGACAGGAGGTCGGTGCGGAAGTCGCCTGTTTGGGCTTACTTCACCCTGGCAGCAGATGATGTCACAGTTGGCATTTGTAAGCTGTGCAATGCCAGGGTGAGGAGAGGGAGATCTTTGGCTCGGCTGGGTACTACGGCCCTCAACCAGCACATCCGAGTCAACCACTGGCGGGAGTGGGAACAGATGCGGGGTGGTCAAAGCAGCAGCGCCACCAGCAGTGTGCGGGAGACAGCAGCTCCTGCCACTGTACTGCAGCCACCCCAACCCGTTCCAGCAACTCATTCCCACTCCCCGCTCCCTCTAATAGAGGTACTGGTACCGGCAGCCATACCTCTGCCTCCACTGCACCCTCCTCTGCCGTCCGGCGCCAGCCATCTATTCCAGATGCTTTTGAACGCACCGCGCCCTACGCCCCGGGGACCGTCGCGTGCGTTCACTCAATGGGCTCCTGGCAGGGTTATCGCCCAACATCTGCTGCCTTACAATCTGGTGGATAGCAATCCATTTAGGCAGATGTTGGAGCAGGCCCAACCCAGATGGCGTGTCCCCAGCCGCCATTATTTTGCCAGGACCGGCGTCCCTGCCCTTCACCAGCACATTGTGTGGAATGTATCCCTGTCGCTGGATCATGCTGTCAGCGACAGGGTGCATCTCACAATGGATGCCTGGACCAGCAGGCATGGGCAGGGACGCTATATAAGCTTCACAGCCCATTGGGTGTCCCTCCGAGGCGCCGGGGAGGGATTGGCGGCATCTGATTTTGTCGTGCCGCCCCGGGGTGTCCAGGGGAGAACTGCTGCTCTCCCGCAAGCCACTGTCTCCACAGCTGCTGAGCCCCCCAGCAAGCGTCCCCGTTGCTATGCAAGTGTGGGGCACGTCCACTGCCAGGCCGTGCTCCAGCTTGTGAGCTTAGGGGACCGGAGACACACTGGACCTGATGTTCTGTCCGCACTACAGGCTCAGGTTCAGAAGTGGCTGACACCCCGAAGGCTCCAAGCAGGTATGGTTGTCTGTGACAACGGCAGCAACCTACTCGCCGCCCTTCATGCTGGCAGTCTGACCCACGTGCCCTGCATGGCACATGTCCTCAACCTAGTGGTACAGAAGTTCCTTCGTACGTACCCAGGGTTGAGTGACATTGTGCTGAGGGTACGTAGGATTGCCAGCCACTTCAGACGCTCCCCAACTGCCGCCACGTCCCTGTCCAAACTACAGAGGGACAACAGCCTGCCCCACCACAGGCTGATTGTGGACAGTGTGACGCGGTGGAACTCCACCCTCCACATGCTGTAGAGGTTGTGGGAGCAGCGACGGGCGGTGAGGGAATACCTGCTGGACCTAGGCACTTCAGGGCCATCACACCCACTCCCCTACATCACCAATGCGGAGTGGGGGCAGATACAGCAGGTCTGCCACGTGCTGGCCCCATTCGAGCAGGCGACAAAGATGGTCAGCGCGAGCATGTCGGTCTGAATGACGTGCTCCCCCTAGTGTTCCTGCTGGACAGGACACTAGATCGCCTGCTCGAAGCTGGGGAGAGTGCCTTCGTGGAGCAAGATGAGGCGGCCTTGCTCCACCAGGACCAGGCCCAGGACGAGGAGGATGAGGAGGAGGAGGAATCAGTGTACGTCCAGGAGTCTGGGCCTGGTCAGGAGGGAGAGCCGGTGCTGGGGGCACCGTTAGTCCGGGGTGGGGCATCTCCGACCGGGAGCAGCAGCATGAGCAGCAGGAGGACCAAGAGGTCATGGTCCCGGGCAGTCGTGAAGAGTCACAGCGGGCTGTGCTCTTCCCCATGGCTGCCCATATGCTGCGATGCCTCCGGAGGGACCCCGGATCAAAAATTTTAAGGAGAGGGAAGACATTTGGTTGGCCACCCTTTTAGACCCTCGCTGCAAGGGGAAACTGGAGCAGTTCATCCCAGCCAGCCGGAGGCAGGCCCGTCTCGAAAAATTGCGGGCCTGTCTTATCCACCGGCTGGAAGAGGCAAACCTCGGCCTGAAGCTCCAGTTCTCTCCGCCCATCTCACCCAGCAGGCGGCTGGCACTAGCAGCACCACCAGCACCAGCCGAGCAGGTGACCTTCTGGGTGAGATGAGGCTCTTCTACCAGTCTGCGCGACCCAGTACCAGCAGCAGCAGCATCAGTCACCACCAGCGGCTGGCCCGCATGGTGGCAGACTACATGGGGTCGGTCGGTGCTTCTGACAGCATGACCACCGACGACCCCATGGAGTACTGGGTTGCCAGGCTGGACACCTGCCGTGAGCTCGCTCAGTATGCGCTGGAGTTACTATCTTGCCCTCCCTCCAGCGTACTGTCTGAGCGGGCATTCAGCGCGGCAGGTGGGGTGGTCACGGACAAGCGGACCCGTCTGTCCACAGACTCCGTGGACAGACTCACATTCATTAAGATGAATGAGTCCTGGATCGGCAGTGACTTCATGGCCCCCGCTGTCGGTTCAGGGCGCTGAAGGGTCCCTTGTCCATCCCTCTCCTTTGCTCTCCCTCCCAAATTCCGTAGTTTTTTAATTGTTCCCTCTGTTTTTAACTTTATTTGAATTACTTTTTTTAGTTATTTATTGATATTTATTTGATCGATATTTATTGTCTAGTTTGTATAATGTATATATTAATTTATTTTTTTAATTATGAATTTGTTTTGAACATGTTGAGTTACATTTGGGCCTTTAAACATAATGTCTGCTGTTGGCTGTGCTGCTGAATTTGGCCAAGCTACATGTGGCCATGATAATAGACCACTTCTGAAATCCTGGTTGGGAACTGAGAACATGACCTAGCAGCCAATCCTTTACAGCTTTACAGTTTAAACACTCCCCTACGAAATTCTCCCCTCTGCCTGTGATAAAATTACTTTACACAATGGGTTGATGTAATTATCAATCACAGGCAGGAGAATACATAGTTTTAAACAATGTCTTCTGTCCTGGAGACAACAGAGGAGTCATTCAATTATCTCTCAGGACAAAGGGAAATCGCCAATACACATGTGTGGACAATAGGACAGACATCACTATTCAATATACAATGTCCCACCCTTTACAGTACACACAGACATTTAACATATCCCCAGATGGCTTGGATCTGAGCGCTCAATATATCCAAACAGCACTCAGATGCCACAAACACAGTCAAATCACCATGGGGTTTAATTTTAGCATGGGCTGATGAGAGGGGCCATAATCCTGGGTCAAGATCAAGAAGCTGGCAACAAGGCTTCTCAAGCACCCATTGGCCTGGTTGGTTCCGCCACACTGCCGTTGATCCCACTGCCGTTGATGCTGCTGCATGTCATGAAAAATTTGACTTACATTTGATCCATTTAACATAACGTCTGCTGCTGCCTCTGAAGCCGAATCGGGCCTAGCTACATGTTGGCCTGATAATACAACACTCCCTAAATCCTGCCGTTGATGCTGCTGCATGTCATGAAAAATTTGACTTACATTTGATCCATTTAACATAACGTCTGCTGCTGCCTCTGAAGCAGAATCGGGCCTAGCTACATGTTGGCCTGATAATACAACACTCCCTAAATCCTGCCGTTGATGCTGCTGCATGTCATGAAAAATTTGACTTACATTTGATCCATTTAACATAACGCCTGCTGCTGCCTCTGAAGCCGAATCGGCCTAGCTACATGTTGGCCTGATAATACAACACTCCCTAAATCCTGCCGTTGATGCTGCTGCATGTCATGAAAAATTTGACTTACATTTGATCCATTTAACATAACGTCTGCTGCTGCCTCTGAAGTCGAATCGGGCCTAGCTACATGTTGGCCTGATAATACAACACTCCCTAAATCCTGCCGTTGATGCTGCTGCATGTCTTGAAAAATTTGACTTACATTTGATCCATTTAACATAACGTCTGCTGCTGCCTCTGAAGTCGAATCGGGCCTAGCTACATGTTGGCCTGATAATACAACACTCCCTAAATCCTGCCGTTGATGCCGCTGCTGCAATTCATGAAAATTTTTAGTGACATTTGATCGCACAGGAATAATCATAGAGTCCAGACCTTCACACTTTTTTTAAAGTAAAATTTCTATTGAGTTATTTAATTTTGTATTATAAACTGGAAGTGTGCTTACCTGCCAGTGCCTGGCGTTATTCCGCCTAGTTACAAATGGAAACTTATGAGTCAGCATTCTAGTACTGTGTTAACTCTAGATGCTGTATGTCCTGATAGTGTGTAGACAACCATCATGGACCTGATTTTATCTTTTGCACTTTAACAAGTATAGAATTATGAATTCTCTTAACCTGGTTTGCATGTTTCGTATTCTCGCATGTGCTCAGCTTCTTTATGTATTGTCAATATTTCGACATAAAAATATTAAATTAAATAATCTTTTTAAAAGACATTTCATCTAGCGTTGTTTGGCTTCATTCACAAAATGAAATGTTTTTACTTTATTTTGTTATTTTTATTTTAAATTAAGTGTGGTTTGGGGCGGCTATGTTGTGGTTCACGCTGTAGCACGGTGTGGACCGCATGTGGCCTTCCCTTGTCAAAAGGTCTTGTGCAGTTGGCATTGTACAGGACTGATTGATGAACCTACGCAAATTTATATATTTTATTTTTATTTTATTTTTTTTGTTGTCACACGGATTTAGGATCCAACACGGTGTTGTCTGTCGTTCTGGGAGGGATGGCTGACTTCCGTGTTGACCTCTCTACATGGTTGGGTGTGACTGGCGTTATACTCATCCGTGTGGAAATCCGGTTTTGTGAATGGAGCCATGTAGCAACATGTAAATATGTATAGTTACTTTGCTTGTTTATGTCACTTATTGGCAATTATGTAATAAGGATTTGCACATGCTAATTATATATAACCACTGCTTTAAGATTTTAGGTATAAAATGTGCACTATATGATGTTCTTGGAGACATGTCACCGGTTAGAGAATTCATATAATCATAGTCATGTAATCAATCATATGTTTCTATGTGTACGGCGGAAGCAATGCTACAACATGCAAATTATTATAAAATTGGACGCTATCGAAGATCCATGCTGGTTAGTTCTTACCCCCACCATTTTATTGTTCCAACATTGTTCCTTTTTTTTTTGTTTTATATTTCTGATAATAAGATTGTAAAGAAATTTTTAGAATAAGTAAAAGTTTATAATTTTGCTAATTTTATCAATCAAACAAGGTTTTTGTAGGTATTATTACTCTGTTCAAGTTTTGTATTTTAGTAGTTAATTGTTTGATGAAAAATACATTTATTATTCACGATAATTTGAAATTTATCTTACTACATAAAATAATTTAGTTACTAGGAAATTAACCAAAAATTTATTTTGAATGTAACTCTGGACTATTAGAATGCTTTGCTTTGTACTTAATATTTAATACACAACCATTACCAATGACTACTACTATCGTGATCCATTTGAGTTATGTGTAGGCCTCATACTACCCTATTTCTATATACCTGCGGATGCTGTATGTCAGGATACTGATTAGTTTGGGAATGTACTCTAGGGGCCTTCACTAAAAATAAATGTTGAACCATTGTAATAAAAACTTTAAAGTTTTTTAATAAAAATAAAATAAAATAAACTATATAATTACAAAAAATAAAATAAAAGTATTTCAAAAGATGTAATTAGGGCAATGCCCTCATATCTTGAACCATCTTCTCCAAATCCTCCACGTCCTTGGCGTTCTTTTCCTCCATTTTTCTGAGGCCATTTAAGAACTGGAGCTTCATCTCCCGCATCTTCCGGAGATGATGCTCCCGGAAGGCCTTCATTTCGGCCTGTTGCTCCATTTTGAGTTTACGGATTTTTAAATCCATTTGTTTTAATACTGTAAAAAATAAAAACAATAAATAAAATAGACGGTGTCGTTTCTGAAGAAACCACATGATGTTGGCTTAAAAATCTGATTGGCTGTTGGTGGCTCCACCCACTTTTTGAATTTTAATCCCAGTCCTCCAGTGACCAACTTTGCAAAGTTTGAAGACTGTGACAATCAAAGTCTAAGAGCAGCGGCAGTTTGATTTCCCACCTTTAAACAAATGCCTGTAATTTGATTGGGCAGTGTAGACTCCACCCACTTTTTATAAATTTTAATCCCAGTCACCTAGTAACCCACAGTGCCAAGTTTGGGGACCCTGGCTTAAATATCGTGGGAATGACAGCTTTTAACGTTTTCACACTGAAGTCATCAGTGAAAATTTGTTTGGTTGTTTGTGGCTCTGCCCACTTTTTAATGTCCCCAAATTTGACACAGATTTTCAGGGTGACCCCATGAATAAGTGACACAAGTTTGGTGACTTTAACTTGAAAGCTGAAGGAGTGACAAAACCTAATAGTTTTCCTATGAAAGTCGATTGGACAAAATGGGGTCTCCGGGGCCCGGACGGGGATCGGTTAACAAAGCACAAGCAAAGTTTGTTAATTGTACTCCTACAACTGTGGGAGGAGTAGCGTATAGAAAATAGCTAAAATTTCATTGGCCAATGGTATCTCCGACCCCCCAAAATATACCCGTTTATTTGGGTTGACAACAACAATATCTGGTCTGAGTTTGGGGAATAATCATGGCTGCTCGGTATGTCTCAATGGGAATGTGGGAATGTATACCTCGGTGAATCAGTACACCTGTAACTATCGGTTTCAGGGAGGTTTTCTTTAGAAATTATTTTGGGCCTGGGTTTTAATAGTCAGAGACATTGGGTGGGACAGGTCACACCCGTACTACATCTTGGGGTTTTCATAACATTGTGGTTAAAAGGCTGGTAAAGTACAGTTTGGCTAGGCGATTGGAACGCAGAACAATCCTAGAGGGGAACCAGACCTCTGGAAGACTGTAAAGAGGGTTGAGATAGTACTTCTTTGTTATCCCACTTGTACCGAACTGTAAGTGTGGGACTATAGGTTCTCCGATATGTGTGGGCTCAAGAAAGATTATTAGTAAAGCTTTAACATGCTTATTGTTTGCTCCAAAAAAGTGTGTCTATGGTGAAGACTAAACTGACACGTGTGTGAACAGTGAATGAGTGAAAACAGCCACAGCACATACTTACTCTCCTTGTGGGGGGTGGTGATGAGTTCTTCCTCCTCCTCCTCCTCCTCGTCCCCGTTATTAGCCACTTGAGGGGGTGAGGTGGGTTGGGGTGAGGGTCCACCCTCCGCTCCTGCCTCTGACTCCTCTGGGGGGCTAGGGGCATGAAGATGCCCTGAGGGTCCGGCCTCCTCCTCCTCCTCTGACGCAGACACCTCCCACACCTGCTGCTGTCTGCGAGGCCTGCGCCTGACTGCAGGCAAAGGAACACCTATAATAACAAATTTTACTACTTTTAGAAAAAAAATCCAAAAACAAAAATGTACAGATGCTTTACTGAGTGTTGGAATAAAGATACAAAAGTAATGTAATCATTATACCTGGGCATGTCTCGTCCCGTATTTCGCGGATTCTTTCCGCGTGCCTCCGTTTTAAATCTGACCATTTTTTTAAAATGGCCAGACGCAGGTGTTTCTTCCCAAACTCCGTCCAGAGTTCATAGGCGACCCTGCGCACAATGGCCGCCTTCTCTTCATGGGAGCGGGTGAGGTCATACCCCTTCTCCAACATGCGCTGCAGTATAAAAAAAGCATATAATCAGATTTTATAACGGTAACTTTAAATCTAATATTTCACTTTCAAACACTAATCATTTTTTGTTCGGTGGTTGAGATGATGAATAAATGTTGGTGACTATGGCTAAGGCAGCGCACGGCGAGAGTTTCCCGGGCTTAAACTATGACATGCAGATCTTTCAGTTAGACTGTCTCTCGCCGTGCGCTGCATTGCTGATGCTGTACCGCCGCCCCGCCACCATTATAGTCAATAGGGACGAAGCGTGGGAGAAGTAGCGGCAGTACGGATCCAACAGGCTGTTCATCCCCTAGAATAGTCAGATGTACTCCCCTGCCGCTAATGTGAAAGTCGCCTAATCGTATTTTTTTTAAATTTGGGATTGTGTTGAAATTGTTT
Organism: Bufotes viridis; assembly: GCA_033119425.1. Lineage (NCBI taxonomy): Eukaryota > Metazoa > Chordata > Amphibia > Anura > Bufonidae > Bufotes > Bufotes viridis. The sequence goes on along the minus strand of CM065592.1, from coordinate 320,253,291 downwards.
GTGTGTGTAGTATGAGATATTGGATATTGGCCATCTGAGGAGAGATGTACCCGTCTAGTGAAGTGACGGTACGGGGTGTAAGGCTGGTTCGCCTCCCCGTGGTGCACCCTGGGTAACGCTAAATGAACCAGCAAATACTGAATGTCAAACATTACTTCTCCTGGCCAACGGGACACTTATTAGAATCTATATACTAGGCATCTTCAAACTGCGGCCCTCCAGCAAACTGCGGCCCTCCAGCAAACTGCGGCCCTCCAGCAAACTGCGGCCCTCCTGCTTTTTCCAAACTAAAAATCACAACATTCCATGACATCCTACAGCTATCATCCTATAGTGGGGCATCATGGGAGTTGTAGTTTTACAACAGCTGGAGGGCCGCAGTTTGAGAATGCCTGCTATAGACTGTGTATGTGTGTGTGTGTGTGTGTTGGGGTGGGGGTGGTCAGAGGTGGTGTGGGTTTGAGGGGGTCTGGTGGTATGTAGTGGTGGGTATATTGGGTGAGGCGGAAGATTAGATGTGCAATGTGAATCATATCTAGATTTATCTGCTATCCTTTTTTTTTAACCATTAGAAAACGTGGTGTGGTGTTTAACAAGCAGGATATGCTCGAACCCACATGCGGTCGTGCATATATATATGGGGAGCACATCCTGCACTTGTAGTCCGTTGCTGATGGCGATCAACAGCAAAAATGCATACAATGGAAGATGCCAGCAATGGACTACAAGTACCACAATGACCATCCTACATACGATAACGATAATGTGGAGAACAATCAAAAACATAACCATAGCAAAGACTGGCTGGCATCTTCCACTGTATGTATTTTTTTGCTGTTGCTTGCCATCAGCAACGGATTTCCAGCATCAGGATCCACTGGGCACCCGTAGAAGGCAGGTCCTGATGCCATGCAAGGCATTGGGCAGCCTCTGCACGGCATCAGTCTGCCTTCTCACACATCGCGTCCCCGTCACAGCAGCACGGGGACCCGATGCGCTCGTTCACTAACCGCAAAACACTTCTATGTTGCAGTCAGCGCTGACCGCGACATAGAAGGGTTTAATCCGCCAGCATCGCTGTAAACAGCGATGCCGGGCGGATACAGCAGGGGCCTGGCTATCAGGGACTGCCGTACCCCTGCAGTGATTGGTCAGGCGCAGCTCCTGCACCCGCCCGATCATCTAGCCGTGCATGCACAGCGTTTTGCGTTAAGGGGTTAATGACAGTAAACTCCACAATGCCCGCCCCTTTAATAGTGGCCCCTGCCCCCATGCATGTAGCAGTGTAGTTTTATCGTCATACATGATATAAATGAACATTTAAGGACCTGAAAACTATTGAAACCTGTGATCACTTGTTATGGCAACCTGGGGACAAGCGAGCTTCTATTGGCTGATAAGGGACATGTGACGTGTGGATGGCAGTTGGGGGCTTGTTTTTGCTAATGCAGGTCATTTTTGGGGAATATCTCAGAAATAATATTTCCTATACAGCTGAGCCCCGGTCTAAAACCTTCCCAGACACCTAATGTACCCGTCTGCCAAACTTAGTGAAGATCGGTCCAGTCGTTTCAGTCGGCCATAAATAACAGACAGAAACTCATTTTTAGATATATAAGAGATCAGTAGATATTAATGATTTGGGGCAATAAGTATTGTTTTTGAATGCCAACAATACTTTTTTCCACAAATCATCTCTATGTAAGCACTGCAGTAAGCAAACTATGTGAGATGAGATTTTATATGTATTGCAAAAATGTGTGAATGTTTTATCTCCATAAACATACATTTGAATGTTACAAGAGTGTGACATCATGTACTTATAGCTGTAATGTAATGTTCAATCACTTACTGTAATCAGGATATCCTCCTCCTCTCTTGTAAAATTGCTGCCCACCATCTTGATTCGCATGAATCGCATGCACAACAAGAAAACGTGTTGGAACTGCTCCCAGGAAGAAGCCACGCCTGTAGTGCAAGCGTGCGCATGCGCACAGCACGCGCACAAAAACGCGCATGAGCACATACGAATGAGTTGTTATTGCCACCTAACTTGAACAATAACATCTGTACGCACACGAATGTTTATATGAAAATTATTCGCATTAAAGTCGTGTTGTACATCTACAGAAATACAAATACATTATTGGCTTGTTCGAATTAACAATATGGTGAATGCGAATATATCGCTATATTCTATACGCGAATTCAAAAATGCATTTGCAATAGGAGTTGCCTATATTGACACTCAGCTCCAAGTTGGATTCGCAATGCGAAAAAAAAAATTTTTAACCAATGAACAGAATATTAAATTGAACACTTCTAAGTAAGTATTGTGATTGTTGAAAAAAAAAAAATGGTAATTTTTTTTTCGCAATGCGCATATAACTTAGAGTATTCGTTCATGTTTGCAGGCCATCGGGAGATATGAAGTTCAATTCGCGTGTATGCGAATAAAATATTCGCATATTATCGCGATTAGGTTAATAATTGCGAATATTCGATTTCGGCGAATATATTGCGAATATACATTCGAATATTCGCGATATATCGCGAATTCGAATATGGCACCTCCCGCTCATCACTAATGCCTTTTTTTATGCAAAGTCCTGTGCACCCGGTATGAGTGGTGGGCACTGGCAGTGGGCACACTACAGTCAGTGAAAGTGGGCCTGACACACACTGGCAGGCAACTAACCTTAGATTAAAGGGTAAAAATGAAATGCCTTTTTTTAAGTCCTGTGCCACCTAGTATGAGTGGTGGGCACTGGCAGTGGGCACACTACAGTCAGTGGAAGTGGGCCTAACACACACTGGCAGGCAATTAACCTTAGATTAAAGGATAAAAATGAAATGCCTTTTTTGATCCAAAGTCCTGTGCCACACGGTATGAGTGGTGGGCACTGGCAGTGGGCACACTACAGTCTGTGGGCCTGCAGCTCCTCACACATGGGCAGGCCAGGCAACTGCAATATATATATGGAGAAAAAAAATAAAGGCAGACTAATGTAGCAGCCCTGAAAAGGGCTTTGTGGGGTGCTGTGACGCTGTCCTTACAGCAGATGAGTCTGTGGACACAGAACACTGGCCTAGCTAACGCTTTCCCTATGAATTCCGAATCATCAGCGCAGCAGCAGCTGCAGTCTCCCTGCTCTCACTAGCATGCAGCTTCAGACTGAATCTAAAATGGCTGCCTTTTTTATAGGAGGTGGTAAGGTGTGGGAGGGAGGGTTCTGATTGGCTGGAATGTGTCTGTTGACTGTGAGGTACAGGGTCAAATTTTGCTCAGTGATGATGTATAGGGGGCGGACCGAACATTGTATATGTTCGCCCGCAGCAGCGAACGCGAACAAGCTATGTTCGCCGGGAACTGTTCGGGACATCTCTAGTGGCAATGTACCTACAATGTGAATTTCAGACCCCTCCATGATTTCTAAGTGGGAGAATTTGCAAAATCGCAGGGTGTTCAAATACTTCTGTTCCTCACTGTAAGAAGCGGAGGAGGCAGACAACTTTTTTTTTTTGTCTGTTAATTCTGTGTGTGACCTTTAGCCACTTTTGGGGGTGTGGCTAGTATACTTCTCTTCTATGCCAATATAATAAATAATAATCTTGAACCAGGAGGTGGACATAGTGGTGTAGTTGGAAAAGGCTAAGGAGATAGCCAACATTTTATATGTTTTTTTTTTTTTTTTTTTACTTGGGAAGGCCCCAAAACACAGTAAAATGGAAAAAAGAACGCACAAACTGCGCTGGAGTATAACAATGGCTAGGTGCAGCCGGTATCTCTACTCTGCCAATATAACAAATAATAATCTTGAGCCAGAAGGTGGAGGTCCGAGTGCAGGAGGAGGTGGAGGTCCGAGTGGAGTAGGAGGTAAACATTGCACTGTAGGTGGAAGAGACGGAGGAGGTAGCCAACACTGTTTATTTTTGTTTTCTTTATTTTTTGGTTTGGGGAGGCCCCAAAACATTGTGAAATGACAAACAGAACGCACAAACTGAGCTGGAGTATAACAATGGCTGAGTGCGGCAGGTATATCCACTCTGCCAAAGGTACAGACAAGTCCTATGGATCCATGTCTGGTTAATTTTAACCACTTGAAGACCACAGGTTTATACCCCCTAGTGACCAGGCTCTTTTTTACAAATCCGCACTACTCTACTTTCACCGTTTATTGCTCGGTCATACAACTTAATAACCGGGGGAATTATCCCTGTTCCTCCTCCTCCCTCTGCCACATCCTCATGCATCAGCGGCTGAAGCGTTTTTTCAAGGAGGCATAAAAGTGGGATTGTGACGCTGTGGACAGTGTCAGCAGGACTGGCCATGTTGGTGGAGTAATCAAAACAGTGCAACACAGCACACACGTCCCGCATGGAGGTCCATTAGTTGTTTGTGAAGTGGTGCTGTTCCGCAGAGCGACCTACCCATGCATGCTGCAGCTGAAACTCCACTATTGCCCGCTGCTGCTCGCACAATCTCTCTAGCATGTACAAGGTGGAGTTCCACCATGTGGGTACGTCGCATATGAGGTGGTGAACTGCAAGGCCAAAGTTACGCTGCAGTGTAGACAGGCTAGCAGCAGCATGGTGAGAATGCTGAAAGCGAGCACAGACATCGCGCACTTTCTGTAGCAGCTCTGACATCTCAGGGTAATTCTTCAGAAACCCCTGCACCACCAAATCTAGCACATCATCAGGCCGTTTTTGAGGCTCCTGCGCAGTGTGGGGTTTTTCCCCAAAACAGATGAGTTTCAGAACAGCCTTCTATCGTTTCCCCCAAGCTGTGCTGAAGTTGGTTATGCTGACCAGATGAGGAGGTGGTAGAGGAGAATGAGGAGAAGGTAGAGGAGGAAGAAGAGTAGGATGAGGCAACAGGAGGCACAGAGAAACATCCAGCAATCCTCCGTGGAAATCCTCAGTAGGACATGTGCCAAACCTCTTTCCGCCCAAGGCTCAGCCACCACTACATTTACCCAGTGGGCAGTTAGGGAGATATAACGTTCCTGCCCATGCTTACTGGTCCAAGTATCGGTGGTTATGTGGACCTTGCCGCTGATGGCGTTGCACAGCGCACACCTGATTTTGACCGCCACATGTTCAAGCAGGCCCATTTTGCTGTCTTTTGCAGCCCTCTAGCCCTTTACATTACATTTTTAGGGCAATTTTAGGGCCCAAAAGTTTGGGTCCCCATTGACTTCAATGGGGTTTGGGTTTGGGGTCAAGTTCGGGTTAAGTTTGGATCTCGAACCCGAGCTTTTTTGTGAAGTTTGGCTGAACCCGTCGAAGCCGAACTTCCAGGTGTCCGCTCATGTCTAGTCTCTATATCTGGAACCTGCTAGGCCCTAAGCTTTTTGTGTCTGATAGGGATTCCCTGGAGGGGGAGATAACTACAGTATGCAGGAGGTCCAGGGGTCATAAGGCAGTTGGAGGTCGGTAAATGTCTAGGTCCTGACAGATTCATGCCCCATTTCCACAAGTTATTTTTAGATGATATATCTAACCCTACTACTAAAATGTGTAACTCTCTCACTGAAGGTTCTTCCCCCCACAGGCGCTGACAGCACATAGATGTCTAATTCCCAAACCAGGCAATGACGCTCTTGTTTGTAGTAACTATCAACCGATACCATAAATCAATATAGACAATCTGGCTGACAAATCGAAGTTCTTTATGCCATCTTTAATACATGGTGACCAGTTGGGCTTTGGAGTGAGAGATAATACTATACGTTCTCTGGCTCTTATTGCACGGGCACACAAGACCACTTTCCCCCTTTTGCCTTCTTTTGATCGATGCTGAAAAAGCTTTTGATCGGGTGGATTGGGACTTTTTATGGCAGGCCTTAAGATCATTTGGTTTGGACCCTTGCATGATAACCCATATTTTGGCTTTATACAACCCTAGGGCCCAGGTTCGTGTAAATGACTCATTGTCCTCCCCCTTCCAAATACATAACGGTATCAGGCAGGGGTGCCCACTCTCCCCACTATTATACATAATGGTCATGGAGTTCCTGGCCAGGGCTAATGCATCTATCAGAGGAGTCACAATGGGAGAACTAGAGTCTGAGATTGCTATTTACGCTGATGATCTCCTTATCTATTTCTCTAACCCGGTTATTGGTTTCCCCAATATTCTGAAGGAGTTCTCGACTTTTCGAAACCTCAGCAACTTCAAACTGAACTTTCACAAATCTGAGGTGCTTAATATATACATACTAGGGGGGCGGAGCCAGCGCCGGAGCAGCATGGACGTGTGAGTCTGAGCTCTGCAATCCTACCTCGGTTCCCTCACAGCTAACGTTAGCTTCCTGACGAATAGATGGGTAAAATTGGCCAGCAGAAGTCTGGGGACCTCTCCCAACCCCTCAAAACCCCCGCAGGAGGGGGAGACATGGACAAATTTGTTAAAAAGGTGACCGCTATATGCGCGGCTAGAGAAGCCAAGATGGCGCCCGCTACTTGTAAAGGGACAGAGGACAGCGATCCTGACATGCCTGCAGACCAGAGTGATCAAGAGGAGCTGAGAGGCAAAAAACATCTCTCGATCTCCAGAAAATACCTAGATAAAGCTCTTCAAAAGGCCCTGGATCCCTTGGTGAGTGAGATGTCCTCGCTGCGGCAAGATGTACGCCACATAGGAAACAGGGTAGAGGCTCTAGAAGACACACAGGCCGCCATTTTAGAGTTCCAAACCACTACTTCATCTAGCCTACAGAAGTGTCAGCAACATCTCAACGCGGTTTATTGTGCACTGGAAGACCAAGAGAATAGAGGTAGGCGGAATAACCTGCGTTTTAGGGGGGTCCCCGAATCAGATTCCAATCAGGATCCGGCGGCACTTATAACTACTATATGCCTTGACCTGCTAGGCCAGAACTGCGTTGGCTCCATCGATATTGAGAGAGCTCATAGGGCTCTACGCCCCAAGCCCTCAGCTTCAGAGCCTCCATGTGACATTATTTGCAAGTTCCTCCACTTCCAGGTTAAAGAAGAAATCTTAAACAAAGCCCGCACCTCTGGAGGGATAAAATTTAATGGTGCCGACATTAGCATTTTTCAAGACTTAGCTCTGTTGACCCTCCAGAAAAGGAGAACCCTCAAACCCCTAACGGAATGGCTTCGGAATCGCCGGATCCCATATCGGTGGACCTTCCCCTTCGGCCTTTCTTTCTCCTACCGGGGCCAAAGAGTGACGGTGAAGAACCATGCGGATCTGACCCCCGTCTATGATCTACTGGAGATTCAACACATGGACATTGCAGACTGGGAAACGGTCCAGGACCTTACCTTCCTGCCTGAGTTACCGAAGATTCTCCCATTTGAAATCAGGAACACCCCCAAGGCCCAGCGCCTTAAGAAGAAAAACCAACCCCTGACCCCCAGACGCATTTCTACTGAGGACCTCTGACTCCCCACACCTCACGTGTCTGCATGGATATGATAGTCTGCAAGTTGTCCCTAATAACTGTATAATGCTTCTCTTACTGTCCATGTCCCACTCCTTCTGTCTCCCTGTCTTTCCGACTTGTCTCATCGTCTTCTTAATTCTTACCTACCTCTCCCGATCCACTGCCTCACTATATGAGCTTTCCCTCACCCGCTCTTCTTCTTATTTGCCCTCACTGTGGGGTAACAATACTTCTTTCGCTGCCAGAACGCATCCTTTGGCTTGGTAACAGCTATTCATTTTCACCATGTCAATGAGTGGGGGCGTTAAATATTGGTATATAACAATTACTTTTCACTATCCCTGCCTCCATATCATTCCTTGTCCCCATCTTCTGTTTCTACTACCTCTTACTTTTGCTCCCCTTCTACCACCCCTCTAGATATGTTTTCTCTCTCCTACCTCTCCCCCCCCCCCCCCTCTTTTTCTTCATCCATCCCCTCTTTCCCTGTCCGGACCTGCTTCTCTTTCATACAACCCAACAACTTTTTCTCAGGCTGTTGCCTTAAGATAAGTAATCTCTTCTTCTTCTCATCTGAAGTCACAAAGGTGCCCAGAGGGACCGACACCTGAAACTAGTGTATGACACTAACCCAATTGTTTTCTCGTTTTTGCTGCACTCATACTTGTGCTTTTGTTAACTTATTTTTGTTGTATAGGTTCTATGCTGGGATTACTTTCTTGCCGGGTTGGACCACGCAGATGCTCTCCTCGCTCTCTATATGCCTTTTGGTCCCGCAAAGAGATGAGTACCTCTCACCACATCTTACATATGTCTATGCTCTTGCTCCTTCACCTGAGTTTTGACTCCCTATGATGGCTCTGAAACTTGCATCATACAATGTGAAGGGTTGCAACTCCCCATCAAAGAGGAGCCAGATATTTCAGGTTTTGAAGAGAGAGGGTACAAATATAATTTTCCTTCAGGAAACTCATTTTAAAATTGACCACTTTCGAAATCTTTCTTTCTCGTACTTTCCAAATTGGTACCACTGTGGCTCCACCTCCTCTAACTCAAAAGGTGTTAGCATCAGGTTCCAGAAGAAGGTCCCCTTTCTCCTGTTAGACCAACGCAGCGATGCGGACGGGAGATACCTGTTGATTAAAGCCACTATTGGCCAACAACTCTACACCTTTGTAAATGTCTATGCACCCAACATTAACCAAACACACTGGCTCAAAGAGATATTACAATTGCTTGATTCCTTTAGTGAGGGCATTACTATTATGGGGGGAGATCTTAACCTAGTTTTGAACCCGATCCTGGACTCCTCCTCCCACAAATCTGTATACTCTCAGAAAGCTCTTAGATCGCTCTTGCAACACCTCTCGCGAGCCCACCTAATGGATGTCTGGCGCTCACTCAACCCAAACTCTGTTGACTATACCTTTTTCTCTCAGGCACATGGTTCGTATCAACGCCTTGACTATTTCTTCATCTCCCAACAACATCTCCAGCTGTGTACTCAGGCCTCCATTGGACATATAGTGCTATCCGACCATGCACCACTTTACATCCAAATGTCACCACCTCCTAACTCTAGCCCTGCCAAGCATTGGCACCTTAATGAACAGCTTTTGAGCATTCCAGAGGCTGAGTTGAGATTGAGACATGCTCTGGAGGAATACTTTACCAAAAACTGCACCCCGGACGTTTCCAAACACACTATCTGGGATGCTCATAAGGCTTTCTTCAGAGGACAATGTATTAGTACAGGTGCCCATGTTAAAAAAAAAAAAACAGGATGAAACAAATAGATGAGCTTCTCAAAAAGATAGCTTCACTAGAAAGTGTTCATAAACGCACTTTACTACAATCCCATTTGGACGAATTGACTGCGACTAGAATTTCCCTTAAGAACCTATTTAACGCCTCCTCAGCAAAATACTATCTACACTCCCAGCATAAAATATACGCCCATGGTAACAAGGCCTCAAAATTTATGATGCACGGAATTAAAAAAAGGAGACTGAACAACTATGTTCATAAGCTTCAAACGCCCAATAACTCCACTACATTTGACTCCCAGAAGATAGCTTCTCTTTTTCGAGACTTTTATGAAGCTTTATACAACCTACCCCATACTCCTTCCCCTAATTCACAAAATGGAGATAGCCCATCTACTACATATTTCTTGGGGAAACTGAATCTCCCAAAACTTACAGATTCAGATAGGGAGATCCTAATGGCCCCCTTTTCTACAGAAGAACTCCTGGGGGCTATTAAGAACTCACCGAAGGGGAAGAGCCCTGGCCCTGATGGCCTTTCTATTTTCTACTACTCACATTTCAGAGAAATCTTAGTGCCACATCTCCTACCCGTACTTAACGGAGCTCTACAGGGCACCCCCATGTCAAGTGATATGACTAGAGCCCACATAGCTCTTATCCCCAAGGAGGGGAAGGACCATACCCAATGTTCTAATTTCAGGCCTATATCCCTCCTTAATATTGACCTAAAGTTATTGGTCAAGATGTTGGCGAACCGCTTCGCACCTATACTGCCATCATTGATCTCACTGATGCTGAGAAGGCCTTTGATCGAGTGGGCTGGCCTTTCATGTACTCGGTACTGGAATGCCTGAACTTTCCGGACCCCTTTGTCCTTGCCATCTCTGCAATGTATCAGCGAGCTTCCGCTTCCATTCTGGTCAATGACATCCTTTCTGCCCCATTTAACATCCGCAATGGCATCAGGCAGGGCTGCCCCCTTTCCCCGCTTCTGTTTGTGTTAAAGCTAGAACCCTTATTGCAAGCCATACGACTGGATGATGATATTAAAGGTATCACGCTAGGAGATCAACAGCACAAGACAGCTGCGTTTGCCGACGATATGCTGTTGATAATTAGCAACCCAACATTAGCACTCCCCAAAGTGGATAGGCTCTTAGAGACCTAAATATTATGCTGCTCTTCGATCCATCTTTAGTTCTTTTATATGGCAAAACAAGAAGGCTCGGAGGTCTTACAGTGCTCTGTCCCACCCCAAGGATAGAGGGGGAATCGCTCTCCCTGATCCAGAACTTTATGGCAGAGCGGTGCTCCTGACGAGAGTAATAGACTGGCTGAGACACCCTCCTCATAAAGCTTGGGTAGCAATGGAACAAACCCTATTGGATATGCCTTTTAGGTCTCTCCTACTAGGAAAAAAAAACAGCATCCCTCCAACAGCTAACATTTCCCTTGTTATGAAAGCCACATTCCAAGCCTGGATCTCCTTACAGAACTCCAATCTGGGTGTTCCCCTCCCATTCCCCTTACTGACTGTAAAAGACATTTTACATTTGGCTCCTAAAACCCTACTGGACAGTACCCCTCTGTCTGTCAAAAGTTCGGAAGTGAAGATAGGAGATTTTTACCTGTCCGATACCCCCATTTCTCATGACTCTATCCGAGCTTACTTGGGTGTTACCCCATCCCACCTTAACTTTATATATTTCCTTAAGGCCTACTTATCTCAACACGGCACTTTAGATACCCTCCTCCGTCCTTTGACTTGGATCGAGACCCTTATATCGCAATCTGCCTCTCCTGTCAAATTGATCTCTCAGATCCATAATAGACTTAGGACTCCTCCTACTTTCCACACCCCTGACTTCATCCGCCTGTGGGAAAAAGACTTAGACAGAACCTTTGATCTCACTGACCTTCAATCCATCTACCTTTCTCCACACTCTCTCTCGCGATGTGTTAAAGTTCAGGAAAACAGCTTTAAAATTTTATCCCACTGGTATAAAACTCCTGACAAAACCTGTCTTTACTCAGCCCTGGCCTCGGACACATGCTGGAGATGTTCAACCGACAGGGGAACATATTTCCATATTTGGTGGAACTGTCCCACGTTAGTACCCTGGTGGCAGGAGATTTTTAGGATCGGGAATCAAATCTGTGGGTCATCCTTTCCCACCACCCCCGAGATAGCCCTGTTGAATTTATTTCCCAAGAACGCCAGTTTGGCTGAGGTTCGGCTGTTTAGATATCTGCTTAGCGCAGCTAAACTTCTCTTACCTATTCATTGGTTAACACCAACAGTTCCTTCATTGGACCAGTGGTACCTCAAAATCGATCAGATATATAGATTAGAGGAATTGTCCTCTTGGGAGTTAAGGTCCCACCATGCCTTTGATAAATTATGGACGAGGTGGAGTTCTTACAGAGGGTACCAAAGGTAATCTCCATCCTCTCACCCCCCCTTTTTTACTATATCCCTTCCATTACCCTGACCATAAGAGTTCCAAGCTCTGCTTCTTGGACGTACATTCTCACGCTCATACTCACCTCTTCAGCTCACTATGGCCAAAAGTCTCTCCAGCTCTGCGGGGTACACTCGGATTAGGACTGCTAGAGTTAATTAGAGCTCTGTGTACTTAATGTATCTTTATTTAGAAGACCTCCGACCCCAACCTTGCATACCGGACGTGAACCCAGTTACTTATTGTATTTCATGCAGTTTGAATCTTTTGTAGTAATTAACCATTCTTATCAGGGGGCTAATGCCTCACCCTCCTGAGATCGCATATTTATGTCTCTATCTGTACTATGCGTTTTTCATCAATAAAATGTTAAAAAAAAAAAAAAAAAAAAAAAAAAAATATATATATATATATTGTAAGAGGGCGCAAGGTGCCGTCATGGACGGAAGATACGTGTCACCGAGGTTCCTGGCCTCGGTGAGGTGAGAGCCGGGTTTTATGTGTCAGCAGCAGCTAGTGCTGCTTGACATTGATAGTTAGTTTGGCTGCAAAGCCAATCCGGGCCGGCTCTTACTGGGAGTAGGCAAAGAGTTGGGTGGGTGCCTACTCCCCACGGTCCAGGCCGGACTTTGCCGGGCTTTTTAAAGGCAGCCACATCAGCAGGTGTGGCTGTGATTATCCTGGAGCTGCTGCTAGTGTTGTGTTGCTCTCTGGGCTGGAAGGATGAGCCCAGCAAGGAGTCGTGCAGTCGTCCTGGAAGCCTGAAGGTGGATTATCCTGCGGCTGGGCCGACCGCCAGGTGCGAACGCGCACCTAAACATCTCACAGGTGATTGAACCTGGTTTTGGACTCTTTGGTTTTGCTTTTTTGTGTTTGCTGAGTGTGAATTAACACCAAGAGACTGTTTATCGTTTATTGTGTGCAAGTGTGAATAAAACACTGTTTATTGCACTTTCTGGACTTCTTGTTTTGCCTCTGTACTGCACCCGCACTGCTATCTACCAGAGCGACTCCCACATTTGGTGTCGGATGCGGGCATGCGCAGTGAGGCTGGCGTAACGCCGAAGTTTTTCCAAAGTGAATGTCATATGTCAAGCCGGCAAGGTTGCAACACGTGAACTCTGACAAGATGGTGGCAGTTGTAAAGGCTCTCGTGGAGGCCAATTTACAGCAGCGGGAGGCCAACAAGCAGCAGCAGGAGACAAACCAGCTGCTGTTGCAACATGTAATGGCTTTGCAAGCGACTGGAGCCTCTCACCGTGCCCATGATGCCGGGAAAGCGGTCCGTGCAGCAATTCCCAAGATGACCCCGAGGATGATGCCGAGACCTACCTGGCAGTCTTCGAAAAGTGGCCGTGAGGGAGAAGCTGCCCCGTGACCAGTGGGCTGAGGTGGTCGCTCCGTTCCTGGCTTCCGGACCCCAGCAGGTGTTTTTCGACTTGTCGGACGACCAAGCGGCCGATTATGACACTGTGAAAGGAGAGATCCTAGCCAGACTGGGGTGAACGTGCTGGTCCGCGCTCAAAGAGTCCACCAGTGGGACTTTAAAACGACTGAACCTGCTAGGCCGCAGTACTACGATCTGCTGCACAGACTGCAAAAGTGGCTGCAGCCTGATCTACTAAGTCCCACTGCCATGCTGGATCGACTGTTGGCGGACATCTTTGGAGGGCCCTGCCTTATCCCCTCCAGCACTGGGTCGGCCAGGCGTCTCCGGTAAGTGCCCTGGAGATGGTCGACCTGGTAGAGCGTTACGAGGCCACCAGAAACCTGCAGGGGAGTCTTGCTGGGAAGGGGCCAGTCAAACCCCGGAGGCCTCCACCCCAGTTCCGACGACCGGCGACAGAGAGACCTGCACGGAATGTATCCCCTGCGGATCCGCCTCCCGTGGTATGCTGGAGGTGTCAGGAGCCAGGCCACATCAGGGCCGACTGTCCGCATCAGGGTGAGCCGATGGATGTGAACTACGGGTATCGCCACTCCCTGTATGCACGGAAGCTGTGTGCAACTGGCACCCGTGAGGGGCAGGACAATAACCACCTGTGTCAGGTAGAGGTGGGAGATTCTCTGGCGGTGGCCCTGCTGGACTCCGGGAGTTTAGTCTCCCTGGTAAGAGCTGCCCTAATACGGCCTGCGGAGTATACCGGCCGTAAAGTCGGGGTCCTATGCATCCACGGAGACTTAAAAGACTACCCCACTGCATTAGTGACTTTGTCCACAGCTGCTGGTAAGTGGACCCACGAGGTGGCTGTCGCTACCAAACTCCCACATGAACTGATACTTGGGAGGGACTTCCTCGGTTTCCGGCGCTGTGGCCGGCTATAAAGGTGTCTGATGGGCCCGAGACAGGGGTAACCCTAGTAGAGTGGCCTGATACCACTGGAAGGCCAGAACCCTGGGAGCCCGAATCTGAAGGGCCAGCGGTAGGGGTGACCACTGCTCCAGCGGTAGAGGGGGAGACAACCCCACTGAGTGTAATGGTGGGAGACACGGAGGACTTGCCACCGGGACCTGAGTTGGCAGACCTCAATGTCTCCGGGGAAAATTTTGGGACCGCACAACACCGGGACCAAACCCTAACCAGGGCCTGGGAAAGTGTTGTAATGATTGATCGGTAAACCCCAGAAACCTGGGGCTGAATTAATGTTTCCACGATTTATTATTCTTCAGGATATGTTGTATCGGGTGAACCAAATCCGAGGTGAGCCAGTTGAACAGTTGGTGGTGCCCACCGCATATCGCAAGCTTGTTATGGAGCTTGCCCACCAACATGTTCTGGGGGACACATGGGTGGCAGAAAACGCAGGACCGCGTACTACAGCGATTTTACTGGCCTGGTTTGTTTAAGGAAGTAGAGGAGTTCTGTAAGTCCTGTCCGACCTGTCAGGTAAATAGCCCCCAGCCGCATTACAGAAGTCCCCTGGTCCCTCTCCCAATAATTGAGGTCCCATTCGAGCGTATTGCCATGGATCTGGTCGGACCTGCACCGAAGTCTGCTAGGGTCACCAACATATCCTGGTGATTCTGGACTATGCTACTCGATATCCAGAGGCGGTGCCTCTTGACACACATCGGCTAGGCTCATAGCAAAGGAGTTAATGGAGATGTTTACCCGGGTGGGCCTACCTAAGGAGGTTCTGACGGACCAAGGGACCCCTTTATGTCTAAGATTATGAGGGAATGTGTAAACTGTTGCATATAAAGCAATTATGGACGTCCGCTTACCATCCGCAAACGGACGGCCTTGTGGAAAGATTTAACCAAACTTTAAAAATATGCTAAAAAGGGTGGTGTCCCGAGATGGGAAGGACTGGGATCTGCTTCTGCCCTATCTCATGTTTGCAGTGCGAGAAGTGCCCCAGGCCTCTACTGGGTTCTCACCCTTCGAACTGCTTTATGGCAGACACCCTCGGGGCCTGTTGGACATCGCTAAGGAAGCGTGGGAACAACAGCCCGTCCCCACAAAAGCGTAATTGAATATGTTACCCAGATGCAGGAACGTATGGAGAGGGTGTTACCGCTGGTCCGGGAGCATATGGAGGCAGCACAACAGGCCCAAAGTAGAGTCTATAATCGTCAGGCTCGGGTACGAGACTTTAATCGCGGAGACCGAGTTTTAGTTCTGGTACCCACCCTTGACAGCAAATTTCTAGCTAGGTGGCAGGGGCCCTATGAAGTGCTCGAGAAAGTGGGGAAGTAATTACAAGGTGCACCAGCCAGGGCGGCGGAAGCCGGAGCAGGTGTATCATGTGAATTTGCTGAAGCCATGGAAGGATAGGAACTCTTCCAGCGATGACAGTCCCCGGCCAGGACTTCTAGGTGAGAAGGATCCAGCCCCTTACCTCGAAGTCCGGGAAGCAGCAGCCACCGTAAAAATTTCAGATAGCCTATCCTCCAAACAGGTCCAGGAAGTTAAGGAGTTCATTAGCTCGGAACACGGATGTGTTCTCGGACCTTCCTGGCGCACATCCCTAATCCAGCATGACATTATCACTGAGCCTCAGGCCAAAGTCCGGTTAAAGCCGTATCGGGTACCCGAGGCTCGGCGACAAGCCATTGTGAAGGAAGTGCAGCTGATGCTCCAGTTAGGTGTCATCGAGGAGTCAAAAAGTGATTGGGCCAGTCCGATAGTCTTAATACCCAAGCCGGACGGGACATTGAGGTTCTGTAACGATTTCCGTAAGCTGAATGAGGTGTCCAAGTTTGACGCATATCCCATGCCGAGGGTGGATGAGCTCATTGAAAAATTGGGCCAAGCCAGGTATTTTTCTGTCTTGGACCTCACTAAAGGGTACTGGCAGGTACCCTTAACGGAGGCTGCCAAGGAAAAACTGCTTTTATCACACCGGAGGGGTTGTATCAGTACAAGGTATTACCCTTTGGTCTACATGGCGCCCCGCCACGTTTCAAAGGCTTATGGATATTGTGCTTCGTCCACATCGACGGTACGCCTCAGCGTATCTGGATGATATCATTATCCATAGCACCGACTGGGAGAGTCACCTACCGAAGGTACAGGCCGTAGTGGACTCCCTTAGGAAAGCTGAGCTAACTGCTAACCCAAAAAGTGTGTGATAGGGTTAGAAGAGACCAAATACCTAGGGTATGTCATTGGGCGGGGGTGGTCAAACCTCAGGTAAACAAAATTGAGGCAATTAAGAATTGGCCCCGACCTGTCACTACGCGGCAAGTAAAATCATTCCTGGGCATGGTGGGATACTACATGAGGTTTATTCCCAACTTCGCTACAATTGCTGCTCCATTGACAAGCCTTTAAAGGGACGCAGGTCAGTGTCGATCCAGTGGAATGAGCAGGCGGATAAGGCTTTCTCTGCTCTGAAGTCGGCCCTGTGTGGGTCCCCGGTTCTGGTGACGCCCGACTTCAAGAGAGAGTTTGTGGTACAGACCGATGCCTCTGAAGTGGGCCTCAGGGCTGTACTCTCTCAGGAAATCAATGGGGAGGAGCATCCCGTGGTTTTCCTGAGTCGCAAACTCACCCCAGCCGAAACCAGGTACAGTATAGTGGAGAGAGAGTGCCTGGCCATCAAGTGGGCACTAGAGTCTCTCCGCTATTATCTGCTAGGGAGAAAGTTCCGTCTCGTGACCGACCATTCCCCTCTAAAGTGGATGTGCCAGGCGAAAGACAGGAATGCTCGGGTCACCAGATGGTTCTTGTCCCTGCAGAACTTCAAGTTCACAGTGGAACACAGGGCAGGCCGCTTGCAAGGAAATGCGGATGCACTGTCTCGAGTACAGTGTTTGGCGTGTGTTCACCCTGTCGGGGTTGAACAAAGGGGGAGGTATGTAAGAGGGCGCAAGGTGCCGTCATGGACGGAAGATACGTGTCACCGAGGTTCCTGGCCTCGGTGAGGTGAGAGCCGGGTTTTATGTGTCAGCAGCAGCTAGTGCTGCTTGACATTGATAGTTAGTTTGGCTGCAAAGCCAATCCGGGCCGGCTCTTACTGGGAGTAGGCAAAGAGTTGGGTGGGTGCCTACTCCCCACGGTCCAGGCCGGACTTTGCCGGGCTTTTTAAAGGCAGCCACATCAGCAGGTGTGGCTGTGATTATCCTGGAGCTGCTGCTAGTGTTGTGTTGCTCTCTGGGCTGGAAGGATGAGCCCAGCAAGGAGTCGTGCAGTCGTCCTGGAAGCCTGAAGGTGGATTATCCTGCGGCTGGGCCGACCGCCAGGTGCTAACGCGCACCTAAACATCTCACAGGTGATTGAACCTGGTTTTGGACTCTTTGGTTTTGCTTTTTGTGTTTGCTGAGTGTGAATTAACACCAAGAGACTGTTTATCGTTTATTGTGTGCAAGTGTGAATAAAACACTGTTTATTGCACTTTCTGGACTTCTTGTTTTGCCTCTGTACTGCACCCGCACTGCTATCTACCAGAGCGACTCCCCACATTATATATATATATATCCATACTACTTAATACTGTATCTATGTTGCAGTCCTCTTTTCTCCTTCAGTGGACAAGAGGACATATCAGTTACTTGGGTGTGGCTATTTCCTCATGGTTCGCTGATCTCTACTCTAACAACGTCTTGGAAGAAAATACCATTATCATGGTTTGGTAGAATTCATATTCTAAAAATAAATATCCTTCCGTAAATACTATACTTCTTTAGAACTATCGCTAAACCAACTAAATTCTTCAATGTTCTTGAATTTTGTTTGGGCAGGTACATCCCTTAGACTATGTTTACAATTTCTGACCCATTCTAAGCTTAGGGGAGGGGTGGGTCTTCCTGACATACAACTTTACCATAAAGCCCCAATCTTCTTGTATGTTCCAGGATTGGTTCCACTTGGAATAATCTAAAATATGGACGCAGTTTGAGAAACAGGAAGTGGCCCAGCCTGATCAAGACTTGCTTTGGCTTAAAAAGTCGGATGGACCCCCACACCGACCCTCACTAACGACGGGAATATTAGAAATATTGCGGTGTCTCTAGGCCTTACCACCCATCCGGGACCCATGACTCCTGTGTTTGATACCTTGGATTTCCCTCTTGGAATGGGGAAACGGCGATGCTAGGTCTTTTGAGAGAAGATAATACTTTGATGTATGCACCCCTTTACTCATTCCTAGGGAGAGAAGTAGAGTGGCGTGGTATTAATATGCCAGACTCAAGAGCTGTTTTTCCTCTATAGGCCCCCTTTCGACTTTTTATATTGACCTCACCCCTTTTGAATCTACTTGCCTTCAATCCACCCTCACCCACATATCTGGTATCACTAATTCTATCACATAAGTCGTCTGTTAGCTGCAGACTCCAGGTGAAGAACTTTAAGATCATTTACAGATGGCACAAGACTGTCATACTACATTCATTTTACCTCTAATGTTCAGACCTATGCTGGCGCTGCGGCAGAGAAGTAGGTAATATGTCCCACATTTGGTGGCAGTGTGTTCATGTTGCACCCTTCTGGAGGGCCCTGAATGATCTGTACAACTAGATGAGTGGAACTTTTTCACATTGGACCCTTGAGGAGGCTGTTCTTTCTTTTCTCCCAGGACCCAACCCCACCCTGAAAAGGGGCCTCCTAAGAATTTTAACAGGACACTCGCCTGGTTTGTACCCAGATATTGGAAGTTCTCCTGTACACCACCACTTAGAGAATGGTTAGAGCACATTTGAGGTGATCCACAGAATGAAGTAACTCACAGAAAAGATGAGGAGATAACTGAAAAATACCTTAAGATTTGGATACTATTTAAGGGTTCGCAAGCCTTTCACAATTGGTTGGCTCTGGTCAATCTGTACCTTCCCCTCCTCCCTTCCCCTTTGCCCCCCCTCCACCAGCACCACCACTGAACTGTATGGTCTTATGTTTTCATATTCTTCTCACTGTACTGATGATCTTGAGTATTCCCTCAATATATGTTATGCATACTCTATTTTATTCTGAAATTTTCTAATGTATACAATGTTGTACCAAGCCTCCAACTTGATACACTTCAGCGTTGTTATCAGAGATGAGCGAATCGAAGCTGCCGAAGTGGAATTCGGGCAATTTCAGGAAAAATTTGATTCGCACCGAGTCGAATTTCCTCACACTTCGTGGTAGCAGAATCACATTTTCCTAAAATGGCTGCTGCACGTGTGAGGACATGGAGAAAGGAACTCTGGGAAGGTGTAATCACCCATAATGCCATGCATGCAGCCAGGGCGTAGCTAAAGGCTCATGGGCCCAGTGCAGAGTTCAGCTTGGGCTCCCTTCCCTCAGTGCTAGTGTTGTGTTGCTCTCGGGCTGGAAGGATGAGCCCAGCAAGGAGTCGTGCAGTCATCCTGGAAGCCTGAAGGTGGATTATCCTGCGGCTGGGCCGACCGCCAGGTGCGAACGCGCACCTAAACATCTCACAGGTGATTGAACCTGGTTTTGGACTCTTTGGTTTTGCTTTTTTGTGTTTGCTGAGTGTGAATTAACACCAAGAGACTGTTTATCGTTTATTGTGTGCAAGTGTGAATAAAACACTGTTTATTGCACTTTCTGGACTTCTTGTTTTGCCTCTGTACTGCACCCGCACTGCTATCTACCAGAGCGACTCCACATTATATATATATATATATCCATACTACTTAATACTGTATCTATGTTGCAGTCCCTCTTTTCTCCTTCAGTGGACAAGAGGACATATCAGTTACTGGGTGTGGCTATTTCCTCATGGTTCGCTGATCTCTACTCTAACAACGTCTTGGAAGAAAATACCATTATCATGGTTTGGTAGAATTCATATTCTAAAAATAAATATCCTTCCAGTAAATACTATACTTCTTTAGAACTATCGCTAAACCAACTAAATTCTTCAATGTTCTTGAATTTTGTTTGGGCAGGTACATCCCTTAGACTATGTTTACAATTTCTGACCCATTCTAAGCTTAGGGGAGGGTGGGTCTTCCTGACATACAACTTTACCATAAAGCCCCCAATCTTCTTGTATGTTCCAGGATTGGTTTCCACTTGGAATAATCTAAAATATGGACGCTTGGTTTGAGAAACAGGAAGTGGCCCAGCCTGATCAAGACTTGCTTTGGCTTAAAAGTCGGATGGACCCCCACACCCGACCCTCACTAACGACGGAATATTAGAAATATTGCGGTGTCTCTAGGCCTTACCACCCATCCGGGACCCATGACTCCTGTGTTTGATACCTTGGATTTCCCTCTTGGAATGGGGAAACGGCGATGCTAGGTCTTTTGAGAGAAGATAATACTTTGATGTATGCACCCCTTTACTCATTCCTAGGAGAGAAGTAGAGTGGCGTGGTATTAATATGCCAGACTCAAGAGCTGTTTTTCCTCTCTAGGCCCCCTTTCGACTTTTATATTGACCTCACCCCTTTTGAATCTACTTGCCTTCAATCCACCCTCACCCACATATCTGGTATCACTAATTCTATCACATAAGTCGTCTGTTAGCTGCAGACTCCAGGTGAAGAATAGTGATGAGCGGTAGAGTGCCATATTCGATTCTCGACGAAATTCGCGAATATTCGAATGAATATTCGTTTCATATTCGTCGAAATCGAATATTCGGCATTTTTTTCTAGTTATCGCGATTAACATGCGATTTAAATAATCGCATATTGCGATTTGTACTTAAGGCTACTTTCCTATTGGTTTCATATCTAGAATTAGCGAGGATGACGAATATGACGAATGTATTCGTCTATTCCTCAAAATCGAAGATAACGAGTATTCTACATCTTCGTTTTAGCTACCTATTCGTCAACCTCGCTAATTCTAGCAATCAAATAGGAAGGTTGACTTACAGACAGCTGTAGTTAAATTCGCTATGCGATTTTTTTTTTTAATACAATAATTATATTACTTGATAAAATTATTATAAGTATTCTATTTATTAAAAAAAATAAAAAAATCGCATAGCGAATTTAACACAGCTGTCTGGTAAGTCAACCTTCCTATTTGATTGCTAGAATTAGCGAGGTTGACGAATAGGTAGCTAAAACGAAGATGTAGAATACTTCGTTATCTTCGTTTTGAGGAATATGACGAATACATTCTGTCATATTCGTCATCTCGCTAATTCTACCAAGCCAACCATAACTTCTGTGCTCATGGAGCGTCCCCATCACCATGGGAACGCCTCCATATACTAAAATGTACTGTCGGATTTGAGGAATTACGTTGAAATCGCAATGCGATTAATTCAAGTTATATTAATCGCATTGCGATTTCAACTTAGAGCTGGGTTTATAATGGGTCAGCTTGCTAGAATTAACGAAGTTAACGAATATGGAATATAGCAGCAGTGCTAAGTTGAAATCGCAATGCGATTAATTTAACTTAAAGTATTCGCATTGCGTATTCCATCTTAGAGCGGAGTTCTAATGGTTGTATTGCTAGAATATAATTGAAGATTGAGAATATAGCGCTATGTTCTCAATCTTCGTTATATTCTAGCAATACAACCATTAGGAACCCAGCTCTAAGTTCAATTCGCAATGCGATTAATATAACCTGTATTACTCGCATTGCGATTACAACTTTACGAAGACTGAATTCCCAATCTTCGTTATATTTTAGCTAATACAACCATTAGGAACCCAGTTCTAAGTTGAATTCGCAATGCGATTAATATAACCTGTATTACTCGCATTGCGATCATAACTTTACGAAGACTGAATTCCCAATCTTCGTTATATTTTAGCAATACAGCCATTAGGAACCCAGTTCTAGTTGAATTCGCAATGCGAACATATACTCGCATTGCGAATTAAACAGAGCTGGGTTCCTAAATTTGTTAGTTCTAGATAGCCATAGCCAAACAATAGTGAAGTAAGGGCTCTTTCACACTGGCGTTTTATCTTTCTGTCCTAGAGTTCCGCCCTCGGGGCTCTAGGACGGAAAGATACTGATCAGAGATAATCCCAATGCATCCTGAATGGAGAGAAATCCGTTCAGGATGCGTCTGGATATCTTCCGTTCAGTACTGAGACTTTTTGCCGTAGCAAAATCTGGAGCATGATGCAGATTTTTCTCCGGACCCAAATCCTGAAGGCATGCCGGAAAGAAGGATCCGGAATTAATGGCCATTGAAAAGCATTTATCCAGATCCGCTTTAAGCTAACGTCATTTAGGCACATCGCCGGATCCGACGCTTAGCTTTTGTGAATGGTCACCATAGCAGCCAGGACGCTAAAGTCCCGGCTGCCATGGTAGCGTAGTGGGGAGGCAGGGAGAAGTATACTTACCATCTGTGCGGCTCCGAGTCCCGGGGCCCTCCACAATGAATGATGTCAGAGCGCTCCCATGAGCATGGATCACATGATCCATGCGCGTATGGCTCTCTCGACGTCATTGTGGAGCACCCCGGAGCCGCACGGACTGTAAGTATCTGCCCCCGGCTCCCCCACTACTTACTATGGCAGCCGGGACTTTAGTAGAGTCCTGGCTGCCATGGTTACCTAAAAGCATATTGAAGATTGATCAGTATTCCAATGCTTTCTGTTGTCTTGCGTTGTGACGGATCCGGCGGGCATTTCTTGCGACGGAAGTGCACGCCGGATCCTCACAAGGCAAGTGTGAAAGAGGCCTAAGTTGCATATACCCCAATGCAAGAATATTACTTTGCATACTTTATTTTTTAAGTACATGTCTCTCTTAAAGGGGTGGTCACTCTTAAAGGGCAATGCCGGGTCATCATCAGCTAGGAGATGGCCAAAAAGCACCGTAAAGGGATGCAGAAAATGGAGGAGCTACTTTCCCAACTCACAATGTTCCCATAGAGGCCTTTTTATTTTGTTAATAAATAGTTTTTCTGAGTTATAACGCGTGATTTCAGTTTTTTATAATGTTATGTTATGGTGTAATTCTTACTGATAACTTTATTTATTCTAAGGCCCCACCATTAACAAAGACTGCTGCTATTATCCTCACCACTATGAGTTCTGTGTAGGCCTTATACTACCAAATTTCCATGTACCTGCGGTTGCTGTATGTCATCATACTGATGAGTTTTGGATGGAAAAAATTGCCTTAATGTAACCAGAGTTGTTAAAATAAAACAGAAAACCAAAAATGATTTAAAACCAAACCAAACTTTTATAAATAAAATAAAAAAAATTGTTTAAAGAAACATAAAATAAAAATTAAATAAAACTAAGGCAGGGCTTTCAGGACATCATGCTGGTTGATCAGCTCCGTTATGGCCTTCTGATGCCACTCCTCCATGGCCTTCATTTCTTGGCTGATCTTCAGCTGCAAAGCCCTCATCCGCCTGGAGTGCTCCCGCTGCAGCAATATTATTTTTTTCATGTCTTTATTACTGTACAAAAAATAATATATTAAAAATCAGATTAAATAACTTTTATTGATTAGTGTATAAAGGAGCTGGCCATTAAAATCACAATCAGTTATATAGTTCTTTACTTAGGAATATTTCAATAGAGTATTTTATTTAAAATATTTGTGGGATCAGTTGACTGTTTGATTGGTACTATTTTGGGGTGCATACGTCTTTTGATCGCTTGGGTTTGGAATTTATGTCATGGAACGTTACAAAATATGTATACTGTATAAAATATGTCTGTTTTGACAGTTTTAAAAAGAAAATATTTGTATGGGATTTGCCAAGGGGTAAGAACACGCTATATTGTTATAGAGCTGCTTTTTACGGATGCGGCTATACCAATTATGTGCACTATATTATTTATGTAATTTTTAGATTACATAAATGAATATATATGAGAAGACGATTTCTAATTTATTCTTCTTTAAAAAAATTTTTAGTCTTTTTTGTCTTTCAATTTTTTAAATTTTGTTTTATGTATCTATTTTCTTTTATCAAAACCATCTGCATAGTCTATTGTAATACACTGTATAGTCAGTGCCACACTTACACTAAGGCTGATCAGACCTCAGGGTCTGATCGGCCTTAGGTAAATGGCAACTAGGACGCCATTTGTAAGGCGTCCGGGTGCCATGGAAACCATCTTGCCGTTGTGAAGCAGCAACGGCAAGATGGAAGAGAGAGGGAGCTCTTCCTCTCAACCACATAGATGTCGCTGGCCTGAAACAGGCTTTTTTAAAGTGCTGCGCTACGATTGGTTAGTCTGCAGAGACAAAACAATCAGAGTGCTTACTAGCAAGGGAACACTCTGATTGGTCCCTTGCCGGCTTACCACTTGTGTCTGCTCCTGGGAGCTGTGACTCCGGGGCTGTGACACTTTATAGTGTCACAGCCCCAGGAGCAGTCTAGGCGTGGCCGTACATCAAAATGCAGCAAGTCACTTGTTATTTGGTCGTACAGTTATGTCAGAAAGCATGAAGGGTTAAAGGATAAAGATTTAACATGTTTGTTATGGTTTTCTGGAAGAAACTGACACCAGTGACTGAGTTAAAACACCCACAACACATATTATTTACCCTCCTGGCGGGGGTGGTCACCAGCTCCTCCTCCTCCTCATTCTCCTCATGAGAACCGGGATGGTCTGAGGGTCCGGCATCCTCATGCTGTGGGGTAGGGGCAGAGGGTCCTGCCTGCTCCTGCTCCTCCTCCTCCGACACCTCCTCCTCCACCACCACTGCCTTTTTGAAGGCCTGCGGCGGACTGAGGGGACGGGATCACCTATAATGGCAAAATTTTCTTAAGTTATTAAAACCTCGTAAAGCATAACTGTACCTATACATTACAGAGTGTTGCTGAAAGATACAAGAGTCATGTAAGCATTGTACCTGGGCAGATTTTGTTCAGTATCTCAGTGATCCGATCCTGGTGTCTCCTCTTCAGGTCGGACCACTTTTTTATAATGGCCATCCTTTGTGTGTGACATTGTGGTCACGGTATAGTTCATAACCGATCCTCCTCAGGATCCGCTGCTTGTCCACGCGGGACCTGGTGGTGTCATACTTCATCTCAAGCATTCGCTGCAGGATAAAAATGCAACCATATAATCCCAAATTTGTCAAATAAAAGTATTAGAAATGAATGTCATCATCTCAACACAACAAAAAATGTTTCAGTGTTTGAAAGTAAAACATTAGATTTAACGTTACAGTTATACAATCGAATTATATTTAAATTGTATGTGTGTGTAGTATGAGCAATCGGATATTGGCCATCTGAGGAGAGATGTACCCGTCTAGTGAGGTAACGGTACAGTATGGGGTGTACAGCTGGTCCGCCTCCACATGGTGCACCCTGGGTAACGCTAAATGAACCAGCAAATAATGGCGGTCAAACATTACTTCTCTAACCAACCAGACGCATATTAGAA
Organism: Bufotes viridis; assembly: GCA_033119425.1. Taxonomy (NCBI): domain Eukaryota; kingdom Metazoa; phylum Chordata; class Amphibia; order Anura; family Bufonidae; genus Bufotes; species Bufotes viridis. The sequence continues at coordinate 320,227,894 of CM065592.1, read as the reverse complement.
TCCAAAGACTATGTGTGTGTGTGGAGGGATATACACTGTGGGGTATACGGTGTGGAGTATACGATGTGGGGTATGCACTGTGAGGCAGGAAAATGGATGTGCATTGTGCATATGAGAGATGTTTCTCAGCTGTCCAATGTGTCCATACATACATGCTACCAGACATAGTGGTGTGATGTCTTAACAGTACTTAGTGCACCTATCATTAACCCCTTCACGCCCAATGACATAGCTGTACGTCATCTGGCGGTTGTGGCACTCTTTGGAGGTGCGCTACTGGAGGTCGGGTTCCCACCCTTAGTATCAAGAAGGAAATAAACTCCAGTTTATGCGTTGAAGATAAGTTTCTTTTAATCAGAAGTGCGGTAAATCATATACATGCGTGTGACGTTTCGGCCACTATACGGCCTTCATCAGACTGATACCGCTCTGAGGACTGTTTGGAAAATGGGCGTGTTGGTAGCAAAAGTAGACCACTGTCTATGTAGATATGCGACGCAGGCCTTCCCTGCTATCGGGTCCCCATTACAGCAGCACGGTGACCCGATAGCCACCGCACCCGCCGCCCAATTACACGCAAAAGCCGCAAACCGCAGGTCTGAATTGACCCCCCGGCACATTGTCCCAAGGTGCCTGCTGATTGATTTCAGCAGGCACCCAGTTCTGATCACTGCCCGCCGCGTAGCGGTGATCGGAACTATACATGATGTACCGTTGTGTCATGTGTCCTTAAGGGGTTACAAACCCGTAAAAATGGCGTGGCATTGCTTTTATTTTGCAATTTTGGACATTTTGCATTTTGTTTGGCTTCCCAATACATCTTATGCAATATTAAATGGCGGAGTTAGAAAGTACAACTTGTCCCGCAAAAAACAAGCCCTCATATGGCTATGTGAACAGGCAAATAAAAAGTGATGGCTCTTTGAAGGCAGTGAGCGAAATAAGAGGCTAACAAAAAAACTCTGGCTTTGACAGGGTTAATATGCCCTGAAGCAAGAAAAATGAGAATTTGTATAAATACATTGGAATAACAAGCCTGTGATATGTAATACAGTGCTGTAATGTGGAATTACTTACAGTAATCAGGAGATCTTCCTCGACTTCTTTAAAATTGCTTGAGACCATTTTCATGCGCGTCACACACGAGTAATGCACTGCGATTCAACCTTCCTCCTGTCAACAAACTCGCAAGACAAAGCCACGCCCGTATAGGCTCACACGAATATTTCAATGCGATTCTCGCGATAGAAACACCATGTGCATATTGCGAATGCAACTTAGGCAACTTCCTATTGGTTGTCTTGATGGAATGAAGGATTATTGACAATATACTCGCTGTAAGTTAGATGCTAATGCGAGTAAACTTACTCAAATTACTCGCATTGCGCATCCAACTTAGTTCTGTGTATAGGCAACGTCCTAACAATGGTTGGCTTGCTAGAATAAACGAATATGACGAATACGAATATAGCGCGATATTCTCTATATTCGTTAAGTCTAGCAAACAACCAATAGGAATGTTGCCTATACACAGAAATAAGTTGGATGCGCAATGCGAGTAATTTAAGTAAGTTTACTCGCATTGCGCATCCAACTTAGACAACTTTCCGATTGGCAATAGTAGTTGCCGCCGCCTATGCCTAAAGCCTATTCCACGCTCTAAGTTGGATGCGCAATGCGAGTAATTTAAGTAAGTTTACTCGCATTGCGCATCCAACTTAGACAACTTTCCGATTGGCAATAGTAGTTGCCGCCGCCTATGCCTAAAGCCTATTCCACGCTCTAAGTTGGATGCGTAATGCGAGTAATTTAAGTAAGTTTACTCGCATTGGCATCCAACTTAGACAACTTTCCGATTGGCAATAGTAATGCCTAAAGCCTATTCCACGCTCTAAGTTGGATGCGCAATGCGAGTAAACTTACGTAAATTACTCGCATTGCGCATCCAACTTAGTTGCCTTGCTTGCTAGATTTAACGAATATAACGAATACGAATATAGCGCTATATTCTGTATATTCGTTAATTCTCGCAACCCAAGTACCCTCGCCCTACCATTAGGATTTTGACTATACACAAAGTTGGACGCGCAATGCGAGTGATTTTAGTAAGTTTACTCGCATTGCGCATCCAACTTTTACCATGGTCTAGATAACCGTGATTCTCAAATCCGACAGTACATTCTAGCATGGAGGCGTTCCCATGGTGATGGGGACGCTCCATGCGCAGAGGAAGTTGGCACTCGGCAGACGGGCACTGACTGGAGCGGGAGGGGAGCATGGAGTCCTCGGACATGTAAGAATAAATGCTTTTGGGAAGTGGGAGGGAACAACTTTAAAAAAAAAAAAAAAAAAAAAAGCGAATATTCGAATTTGCGAATATATAGCATTATATTCGAAATATTCGCGAATTAGCGAAGTGCCGATATTCGCGATTTAAATTCGCTATTCGAATATTCGCGCTCAACACTAGTGAAGAACTTTAAGATCATTTACAGATGGCACAAGACTGTCATACTACATTCATTTTACCTCTAATGTTCAGACCTATGCTGGCGCTGCGGCAGAGAAGTAGGTAATATGTCCCACATTTGGTGGCAGTGTGTTCATGTTGCACCCTTCTGGAGGGCCCTGAATGATCTGTACAACTAGATGAGTGGAACTTTTTCACATTGGACCCTTGAGGAGGCTGTTCTTTCTTTTCTCCCAGGACCCAACCCCACCCTGAAAAGGGGCCTCCTAAGAATTTTTAACAGGACACTCGCCTGGTTGTACCCAGATATTGGAAGTTCTCCTGTACACCACCACTTAGAGAATGGTTAGGCACATTTGAGGTGATCCACAGAATGAAGTAACTCACAGAAAAAGATGAGGAGATAACTGAAAAATACCTTAAGATTTGGATACTATTTAAGGGTTCGCAAGCCTTTCACAATTGGTTGGCTCTGGTCAATCTGTACCTTCCCCTCCTCCCTTGCCCCTTTGCCCCCTCCACCAGCACCACCACTGAACTGTATGGTCTTATGTTTTCATATTCTTCTCCTGTACGATGATCTTGAGTATTCCTCAATATATGTTATGCATACTCTATTTTATTCTGAAATTTTCTAATGTATACAATGTTGTACCAAGCCTCCAACTTGATACACTTCAGCGTTGTTATCAGAGATGAGCGAATCGAAGCTGACGAAGTGGAATTCGAACCGAATTTCAGGAAAAATTTGATTCGCACCGAAGTCGAATTTCCTCACACTTCGTGGTAACGAATCACATTTTTTCCTAAAATGGCTGCTGCACATGTGAGGACATGGAGAAAGGAACTCTGGGAAGGTGTAATCACCCATAATGCCATGCATGCAGCCAGGGGCGTAGCTAAAGGCTCATGGGCCCCGGTGCAAGAGTTCAGCTTGGGCCCCCCTTCCCTCAGTGCTTTGTGTGTCTTCTTATGCAGCACAAGCGTCTTTGGGCCCCCTCAGGCTCCTGGGCCCGGTAGCGACTGCTACCTCTGAACCCCCTATAGCTACGCCCCTGCATGCAGCCAATCAGCAGCCAGCCCTGTGATGTCACAGCCCTAAATATAAGATTTATAAGTGCATGGAAAGGATAGGGAGGAATCATTCCACAGCATTTAGGTAGAACAGGGTTCAGTAGGGGAGGTTACAGACTGGGTAATAGGAACAATCCAATTACACCTTGGTGCACTGGCTGGGGATACAAATTGCCATTATGCAGCTCTGTCATTCCAGCAAACCGTTCTTGTTATTGGGGTGCAAGTGCTATTTGATACAGCCATTAACAGGGTTTACTACAAGGAAATTTTTCTACAGTACGTCTTATTTGCCCTTGTGCAGTGCAGTTATACGTTGTAAAGCCCTTTTTGCCGTGTATTAGTGGCAAAAGAAAAATATATTTGCCCTTGTGTGGTGCAGTAATATATTCTAAAGCCCTCTTTGTCGTGTATTAGTGGCAAAATAAAAATATATTCGCCATTCAGCATTGCAGTTATCTGTTGAAAAGCCTTTTGAGTTGTGTAAAAGTAGAAAAAAAATTAGGGCCTAATTGCCATTCAGCGGTGCAGTGATATATTCTATAGCCCTGTTTGCCGTGTTGTAGTGGCAAAACAAAAATATATTCGCCTTTCAATGTTGCACTTATCTGTTGAAAAGCCTCTTGTGTTGTGTAAAAGTAGAAAAAAAATAAGGCCAAATTACCATTCAGTGGTGCAGCGACATATTCTAAAGCCCTGTTTGCCGTGCATTAGTAACGAAAGAAAAAATATATGATCTAACATTTGATTATTTGATCTAACAGTATGTCAGACAGAGAAGTGCAAGGCCCTGCACAGGGGAGTGGCAGAGGCCTAAATGTTTCTGGCGCAGACAGAGGTCACTGCAGAGTAAGGGGGCGTGGCAGCAGGGTTTGCAGCGAGAGGCCTGAGCTCCTGGTGTCATCTAGCGGTTGTGTGTTGACCAGCAACCCAGCAGTTCTTGAATGGATGACTAGGTCATCCACTTCATCCCAAGTGAAATCAGACACCCCCAGCCAAGAGTCGGTGGGATCCTCTGACACAACGCTTAGTTGGCATGGCCTGGGAGCAGGCCCTGTGCCCCCACCTGTCCTGAACCTTCCTCTGCAATTTTCAGTTCCCTCAGCGCGAGAAGTATTAAATTCCCTTGTCTCGGCTCCACTTTTCAGTGAGGACGAGCTACTAGCGGACAGTCAGCAGCTACTGCCCAGCCAAGATCTGGAGGAGACATCCATTGCTTCCTCCACTAGGAGGACAAGTAGTGATGAGGAGAGGGGCATGGGAGCTGGTGTTGCGAGCAGTCAGGCTCCTGACCCAGAGATGGTTGAGAAGGACATCAGTGATGTGCAGACAGTACTCGATGATGATTATGTAGCTGATCGCACTTGGGAGCCGGGTGACGAAGGGGTTTCATAATTATTGGGAGAAGAGGGTGTCAGCTTGCTCATGAGCCAGTGGTGGAGCCAGCAAGTCGCTAGAGTGGCCGGGAGTCAGCAGGGTGGCAGCAGTGGTGGGTTGGGAGCCAAACGTGCCCGGGGTAGACCACCTGTTTCACGGGAGCCTACCTGCCCGGGAAGTAGTGGTGAACGGGTTCACGGAGGCAGCAGCAGTAGCAGTCAGTCAGCGCATAGTGTGGGGGTAAAATCACCTACTTGGCGGTGTGGCAGTTTTTTGTTAAGCCGCCTGAGGAGGTGAACATTGTCATATGTAGAATCTGTGGGCAGAAGGTGAAGCGTGGCCAGGATGCCAATGTTAGCACCATGGCCCTGCGTCAACATATGCAGCATCACCAAAAAGTGGCCTGGGAGAACCGTGGCTCCGATGTGGTGGTCCAGCCTGCTGCAGTAACCGTTGTATCACCCAGTGGCACGCACCCGGTTTCAGGTAGTCAAGGCTCCACCACCTCAGCTGAAAGGAGCTGTCTGTCCTTCCCATCATCTGCTGGTCCTGATGCTCCTGCTCCTCCTACTATTGTCAGTCATTCTGTCAGCAATCAATCACTGAAGCGATTGCCAAGAGACAACAGTATGCATGCACTCATCCAACGGTGCAGAAGCTGAATGTGCTCCTGGCCAAGTTGCTGGTGGTGCATTCCCTCCCTTTCCAAGTGGTGGACTCTGCACCTTTCAGACAACTGATGGCTTGTGCCTGGCCGAGGTGAAGAGTCCCAAGCCGTCATTTCTTTGAGAAAAAGGCAGTAGCAGCCAGGCATACACATGTAGAACAGAAGGTGGGCCAGTAATTGAGCCTGTTGGTTTCTGCCAAAGTAAACAGCAGCGCCGACGTGTAACTACGGTCAGGGACAATACATGTCTTTTATGGCCGACTGGGTGAATGAGGTTCCTGAACAGCCACACTAGCAACTTGGTAAGGTGACGCCCCTTCCTCCTCCAAGCTGTCACGCCTTTGTTCCTGCCACAATGTCTACCTCTGCCTCCTCATCCTTCACCGTGTCCTCAGCCTCCACTGCAGGTACAATTCACAGTGCCGCTCCAGCATACCACATGTGCAGGGCACGGCAGTGTCAAGCTGTTCTGCGCCTCGTTTACCTGGGCGAACTGAGTCACACAGGGGAGGAACTGCTCAGTGTCCTTCATTAAGATATGGAATCTCGGCTTTCTCTGTGAAAACTGAAAATCAGAACCATGGTGACCGACAACGGGAAGAACATGGTGTCAGCTCTGCGTCAAGGAGGGCTGTGCCATGCGCCCTGCATGGCACAAGTGTTCAATCTGGTTGTCAAGCGGTTCCTGAAGTCTTCCACCCATCTGCAAGACATCCTAAAAATGCCCAGGAAACTTTGCATGCACGTCAGCCACTTGTACACCCCAAAGCACACCCTCCTTGAGCTTCAGCGGCAGAACTGCATCCCCCAACATAGACTGATATGCGACATTTCCACCCATTGGAATTCTACCCTTCATATGTTAGACCAACTATAAGAACAGAGTTAGGCCATAAACGATTTCTTGATGATCCAGGCTGACATGAGTACTCCCCTGTGTAACTTCTATGTAAACCAGTGGCAGTTCATGCGTGACACCTACCGTTTGCTCATGCCCTTTGAGGAGGCCACGCTATTTGTCAGTTGCCAGAACTACGGGATGAACAGTGTAATTCCACTGCTTCATATTAAACAAATATTAGAGGTAAGAAGCGGCACAGCCCTCCGTCCATACACGTAATCACCTTATTAGATGGGCACCCATACACCAACCATGTCACAACAGTATCTGTGGTGCAGAAGCCTAATCAACATACAGAAAGTCCAAATGCCCGAATGTACATAGGGTACTGAAACTAATAAATGAATGTGATATCTACAGTGGTGTCTGCAGCCTGCTATTTTCTACTATTTATGGACATTCCCCTGTCCTGGAACAGATGCTGGTAAATCTGGCTGGTCAGAGGAATGGAGACACGGCACCTAAATCTCACAGCCCCTTTTTCTCTCTGTGGGCTGAACTGGAGGAGGAGGACATTGGAGCACAAGCAATGTGTAGGAAAATGGGTGGTTTTTCTACACAAGTGAAAGGAGAGGAAAAGCAGGAGGAGCAGGACCAGCCAAAAGAGATACAGGGCGATGAGCAAGATGAGGCAGACATTGACAGAGACACACCGTGGCAGTATGCAGTGGAGATGGAGTTAGGGAGTCCCTCCGAGTCATTTGCACAAATGGCGCGATGCATGCTCGCTTGCGTAGTGACAGCCGAATTGTCACTATTCGGAATAGAGAGGTCCGAAACATATTGACCTGTGGTGGTGGGTGGAGGGCTCCACGCTATGTTATGGATTACTGAAGATGCAATAAAGACAAAGAATATTTAACATTCGGATACCTGGATGCTGGAACTTTGTTATTTATTCTTTCGTATACAAGGGATTTGCCCAACCTGTTCCGTGCACTGGGAAGAATGGTGAGCTGGAAATTGTGTTTTTCTATAACTTGATTTTCTGTCTCTCCACCTTGTTGGACCCTCGCTACCGATGCAAAATGTGGGCCTTTTTTACACCCGCTGAGAGGGAGGACAAACTGAACAATTATTGAAACATCCTATGTAGTCAGTTGGCCTCTGCCTATCTGCGCCACCTTCCATCCTCTCGTAGGTCTGATTGGGCGGTCCCTCTGCTTTCACGTTCCTCCTCCATGGCTGCTGTGGCAGGGTGGGGGGTAGGAGCAGTTTCAGCTCCATAAGCAGCAACTTGAGTATACAGTAGAGTCGCTGATGAGCAGCTTTCTTCACCCGCCTAGTAAAAAAGCTAGATACTCACCAGCAGCAGGTACACCTGGAGCAGGACCTGAACCAGCAGGTGGTGGCATACTTGGACAACACCCTGCCACCTCACATTGAAGATCCACTGGACTACTGGGCAGAAAACTGGATTTGTGGCCGCAACTGGCAGAGTTTGCCCTGGAAGAGCTGTCCTGCCTGTCCAGTAGAATGGCATCAGAGCGGGTGCTTAGTGCGGCAGGGGCTATAATTACCCAAAGAAGAACTCATCTGTCCAAAATGTGGAGAAACTGACCTTTATCAAGATGAATCAGGCGTGGATCAGCCAGGATTTCCACCACCAATGCCTAATGCATCAGATTAGATCATTCATGCTGCCTCACCTAAACAATGACAAAAGAGACTGGTTTCTTCTGGCTACCTGCTTCAGCTACTATTCGGATCCTGCCACCCGCCAGATACCACACATCTGATGCCAAGTGCTCCCTCTTACACCCACCATCGTCAACAGGTACTGTTATTGCCATACACCTCCCCAGTCTGTCACCTGGTCACTCTGTGGCCTCCTGATGCTGCTGTCCCCTCCACACTATGTCACCCCTGTGGTCTCCTGATTCTGCTGTCACCTCCAAACTATGTCACATTGCCACTATGTGGTCTCCTGATGCTGCTGCCACCTCCACACTGTCATTGTGCCACTCTGTGTCCTTCTCATGGTGCTTCCACCTCATCACTATGTCATAGGGCCACTCTGTGGACTTCTCATGCAGTTCACACCCTCCCCACTTCATGACTGGGCCGTCATTTATTTGACCCTTCTTCTGATCTGTCATAAGCAAGGAAAAATGAGACGCACAACAGATCCTGTCTGTGTAGGAGCTGTAAGGCCTGTATGCTCCCATCAGAATTGGCTGATGATTTGGTAGCCAAAATACGGAATGGCCAGAAAACACAGAAGACATTCAAATATCCCATTCATGTGTCATCTCTGTTTTGGATCCACTCCTGTTTTTTTTTTTTGCCATTAGCAATACTGATGGATTACTGACCAAATGCTGACCGAGTGAAGGTGGATGGATCGGTTTTTTGGGGGTTATTTTTCTGACGGGATAGAGGAAGGGCAAAATAATCAGTGACATCCACACAAACGTATTGCTGACACCCTCTCCACTCTGTCGGGGGCTCTAGTTGTATAAGCGTTTAACAGAACAGGTTCTGTAGACATCTATGTGAAATTAGCTGACAAGGGTGTAAAAGAAGTGTGCTTCTTCTAGGCGCTAACATTGACCTGTAAGGCTGAGTTCATGCTTGAGTTATTTGGCCAGTTTTTACATTGTGATGCCCAAATAAGTGAAGTGTGCAGTGATTCTAAGAGCCACATCTGTCATCTGCAGGTCATACAGACTCACAGTATTATTTCACTACCAAAGCAGACTCCCTATGCATGTTACTGCAAGGCACAGTGTTCTACACCACTATAAAGGCTCTCTGCAGCAAGATAATAGCAGTATTTTTAGGAAATTCGCCACAAATAAATTTAGATCGAACCGAAGTTTTTCCCCAAAAAAATTGGTTAATCGAATTTTTGAAAAATTCGCTAATCTCTAGTTGTCATTGTAATGGAATGCCTGGCACCCCAACTGGACACCTTCCGCTGACGCTTGCTCCTAGCACTTCCCGAGGGCTTCAAGCACTTCACTGGACACCATAACCACCACAAACCGCCTGCAGGTTGGTTGGGGTCTCATCGCCCTCCACCCACTCTGGACCCAAGACAGGGCTTCAGTTTCCAGTGGGTGGACCTCTCCTAAATGCATAAAGCAGGAACCAGGAACAAGCTCTTACAAAAGCTTATACTCAGGGGAGTATTGTGATATAGCAATCCCCAAGAGTGTAGTTATTTCATCCCCCAACCATGAGCCAAGACTTCATGAAGGGGTAAAGCAGAATCTTTATTGGATGGCCAAAGCTTTGCCTTTTATGCAAGTCCTCCAGCAAGGGCTACTCCCACGGTGACCTGATAGAGGACAGGCACACAAAATACAGTGACCAATCAACATACAGCCAGGTATATCACAGTAAAATCTCTTCTCTCCATCCTGGGGATGATTGGATTAAGGGGCCGGGCATAGTTCCATGCGGTCGACGACCAAGCCCCACTGGGTGTTTCTTCACTTTGCAATGGTCCATTGTGCTCGTTAATTGCGTAACATGCATTGTCCATTGTGCTTGCTAATTGAGTCACAGGCAATGTCCATTGTGCTTGTTAATTTCGTCACAGGCAATGTCCATTGTGCGTACTAACTGTTACAGGGGCCATAGTCACAGGGCAAGCAGGCCTCTCCAACTCCCAGTGACAAAGGTGCTTTCGTCACAATCATATAATGTCCTTTTTATTGGATCTTTTCAAAAAAAGTATTTGAACAAAGTGAAAGTACTAGTCACACAGTTAGAAAAACATTTAACCCTTTGTAACACAATGGTTCAATATTTTTAATAAAGGCCAATTGAAAATAGGATTTTTAGCCAAAAATGAGCAAAATGCAATCATAAACAAAAATTGCCCCCAAAGGTGTACATAGCTTTTAACCGTGGCCTAATACTGATGCTATGTAATCATACAACATCTAACAGATGCTCATTTAAACAGGGCAAAATATTTAACTGTGGCTTAATACTGACACTATGTAACGCAACTGCTAACAGAATGCATTTGTTATGAAAACTTTGGCTCCAACAGGGCAGAATATTACACCATCCTGGAATACCGAGCAACGTAGCTTTTTCACTAACATATCGGATTAACTGTGAGTATAGGTACAGTAGAACATGCTGCACATTGCGATACACTCAACCTGCAGTCTTCCTACTGTCTCCTGTCTCCTACAGTCTCAAAACAGTCTCCCTGCACTATCCCTGCACTCGTCTTCTCCAATATTCTTTTTTAAACCAGTTTTCAGCAACACTGTCCCTCAGATCAGGTGTATGCCTCCTCCAGATCTCCCACTGCTTCCACCCTGCTGTCTCACGGGCACACTTCCACCCTGCTATCTCATTGTAACGCTTCTACCCTCGCCCCCTGGTGATGACGATGCCCTCTCTTTACCCGGCTCACACGTGTAATTGACTGCATCTACATTGGTTTGTACCTCACTAATGTCACCCTCACCTGTTTTTTGCACACGTTCCTGACCTCTCGCAACATGTGCTCCCACCCGACTGTCCTCATCAGTAGTTGCACTTTAACAGGAGTCCGCAGTGGACTTCTCCTCCAGGTCTGTGCTGACCTGTAACTGCTGACTGTCCTGAAAGAGCTCATTCTCGCTGAAAAGTGGAGCAGGGATGGTTGCATACCTTACTTGGCAACCAGAAGGAGCAGCAAAAGCAAGAGGCAGGTTCAGGACAGATGAGGGCACATAGGCAGTTTCTGGGCCATGCCAACTAAGGAACCCACTGATTCCTGGCTGTGTGTATCTGTTGTCACCTGAGAAGTTGGTGAAGAGCAAGTCAGCCATTCAAGTAAAGCTGGATGGTTGGTCAAAACACAACCACTGGATGACAGAGGCAGCTCTGGCCTGTTCCTGCAGCTTCTGCTACCACCAACCCTTCTTTTGTTGCTGCTTATGCCAGCTACAGCTACATTTTTGCCACTGCCTGTTGCTTTGGAGGGCCCAGGCCACTGTCTGTTGGCCATGGTGTACAGTAACTGATTAATAAACAGATGTAACAGATTAAGTATGAATGGTGCAGCCGGTGAACAATATAAACGCGCCTATATATTAGACCGCCTGTTAAGACGGAGTCTGACGCACAGGAAAATAAATATATATATATATATATATATATATATATATATATTATACTTATTACCATTTTCTTGTTTTTTTTTATTGATGGAAGGGTGAAGGTGGAGGAAACTGCCTGAACTGAACAACACTAGGCCCTTTAGAGGAAGGCATTGCACTGCTTTTAGAATTTTTGGTGATTGATGGCCTTTTGAGACTCTTCTTATATATGTGTATGTGGAGAATAAAATGGAAAATCAAGGATGTGATGAGGGATTTTATATTTTTTGATACACATGTTGCTTTATTGTCCCAGTATGGGATGCACTGATATTCACTTATAACATTCTTACCTAGTCTGTTTGCCTGGTTTCTACCTGGTTCACTTACCTGGTTTACTCTTTTTTGGTTTAATTGATGGTTTATTATTTTACTTTATGTATATATTTTTATTTTCCGTTTTTTATGTTATACAGTGGTTACTTGTCACGGTGGGGAGTGGGGGAACCCACCACCGTACAATGTCTGCAGCTGCTAGGCCAAATAGCAGGGAAAATGGAGCTGGAAACCTCCTGATGCGTCCCTATACAGCCCTGGTCTCCTAGCTGTATGGGCCGACCCAGATGGTAGGAAAACCCATACCTCAGGAACCTAAAGCCCTATAATCCGTGCATCGCCCTAGAATGGTGAGAGGGCAGAGACCACCGCTCATCCTAGACCATGCATGAGCAGGCGTCTCCAGAGGCCCAGTAGCAGCCGAGGATCAGACAGTGTGCACGCCTGCACGACAGGTAAGTAAACAGAGCAAACCAACAATCCAGAATAATGACACTTACCTGCCGCAGCAGAGACGTCAACCAATACCAGGACCTCCTGGACCCCCAAGCGTACACAAGATGCATGGAGGCTCCAGGCAGGGCAGCACACTGTCTTGCTTTGCATAAACCCCTCCGGGAAAGCAACCCCCTTCCGGAGGAGACATATCACCAAACAGTCCAAACATCCCTCCACTCACACCCACACCAAAACCGAACACACAAGGTGGGGAAGGGAGTAAGGAGGAACAAACAAGGGACCACGCAGACAGTGCCAAAGGAACTTGTATAACAACTAAGGGTGGCTTACACAGACAATACAATACAATCAGCCAGGGAGCAGAGCTCCTACACAGACTGACATACAAAACCAAAATGAATGACCTCAGGCTCCAACACACCAACATAAAGAGCCCTGAGGCCACACCCAGCATACACACCATTAACCCCGTACACACCTGAGTGGGGAAACACCACAAACAAGGGAAAGAGTCCCGCATGCCAATACACTTTGCCCCAGACAACCGCATGTGTTGACAGTAAGACACCTAGCACCAAGCTCAGGCTGCAACACTTCCCACACCACAAAGGGGAAAGACACCAAATAAAGGGAATGTGACTCGCATGCTAAAACCAAACCACCATGTTGCCAGCGGCAACCGCATGTGATGCTACAACGAAACAGCTCTCACATGCGGCAACCACAAAACCTCGCCGCTGGCAACCGCATGCGATGCAACCGAGTCAGGACCTTACCAAAGGTCGTGACATTACTAAAATACATCCGTGATAAATTTGGCTCTCTAGTTGCTAATCCGGTGGGAGCCTTCATTTGCGGTGTATCTCCAATGGTTCCCTATGTACACCTAGTGGTATATGGGGGTCCAAGGGTCCAGATCATTTAAGAAGTTATTTATGTACATTTGGCAATGAGTTGATTTTCCCTTTTCTGTACAAACAGCAGGAATTTACACCCTCCAAGTTGAGACATTAGTCCCTTTGGTGTATATTACTTTTACACGTGGGGCTCTGATGTTGAAGATCATATATTTTATTTTGTATATTTTATTTATTATATTATATTTTATTTATTATTTGTCTATAGATTTTCATGGGAGTTGGATTGATCAGTGCATCCTGTAATGGAACTGTTAGGACAAGGCACGATAATATATGGCTTTTCTTTTTTTCATATTTTTCATTTTTTACCTTTTTTTCATTTTTGGTTTTCCACATTAGTGATGAGCGGGAGGTGCCATATTCGATTTCGCGATATTTCACGAATATTCAATTGAATATTCGTCATATATTAGTCGAAATCGAATATTCGTCATTATTCTATATATTGCGAATGTTACGCAAATTTATATTCGCATCGCGAATTAAACTTAGCTCTGAGTTCCTAATGGTTGTAACTTGTATTGCTAGAATTGACAAAGATAACGAATATCACGAATATAGCACTATATTCTCAATCTTCGTAATATTCTAGCAATACAACCATTAGAAACTCAGTTCTAAGTTTTTTTTTTTTTTTTTATTCTCTTTTTATTAATAAAGACAGCAAGTGTGAAATAATACATAGAAAGGTCGATTGAGTTGACACCACAAAAACAGGTATAGAATACATATATAGCACAATACGCCTCAACTGTCACTAGGGCTCGTCGGCCTTACTCATCACGCTATGTTGGCGTTCAAATTTTATTTTTTACGGTAGGAGTCCTGTGAGTGTGAGTGAGTGAGTCCCTTGTTGCGTTTGAAATGATTATGACCGGTGTAAATAAAATACAAAACAACTTAATGCAAAATACATCAAGGTATAACAGAACCAAAGGGTTGTTATCAGTTACGGACCAAAAATTCAGCATGGATACCAAAGGAAGTACACTTAATGTCAAGATAAGGCCAGTCATTAAAATATAGTACAATACAATACAGTACAGTACTACCAACGGGGTGACAGAATAGTGAGAACTTATCATTAGCAACTAATTTGGGACATCCCAGATGGGTAGAGAAGGGGGAGGGGGGGGGACTGTTGTGATATCACTCGGGGAGAGCGTGGTTGTCTTTCATGTGTGACAGCCAAGTTTTCCAAACCTCAAGAAATTTACTTCTGTTATGTGTTTCCCACCATTTCCTCCATTCTGCAAATTTGATTCATTTTCTCATACCACATATCGATAGACGGCGCCTCAGTAGTTCGCCATAAGAGAGGGATTATAAATTTAGCTGCTGTAATCATATGTGTCTGTAAATTAAATTTATTTGGGGTGAAGTTAGCAGAAGGCTTCCAGAGTAAAACCAATTCTGCAGATAAGGCTAAATGTGTGGAACAGATCTTGTTAATGGTATTTTTAACTGAGTTCCAGAAATTTTTCACTTTCGGCCAATCCCTTCCAGACACCGCCAGCATTTATTGGAGGTTACAAGGTGAATACTGTGCAAAAAGGAGGGGGTACTGTACCATCTAGTCAGGATTTTTAATGAGTTCTTCTGAACCCTAACGCACCTAGAGAATCTGTGAGAATGTAGAAGTATGAATTTCCTGCTAGGTTCATCTAAGGCAATCCCCAATTCAATTTCCCACTCCTTCAAGTAGGGGGGGGGGGGGTGATGTATCTCTATTGCCCAAGATCTGCCTGTATATTAGAGAGAGGGTTTTGGGTGGTAGTTTAGGAAGTAAAACCCAAGTCTCCAACCACTTTGGGTCAGGTGTTGGGCAATGCTTTGAATTTTTAAATTTCCTACAAAGCGCTTCAAAGTCCCATTTTTGTATGAAGTTCCCTATTGTGGGTGCAACTTTCATAAAGGAGCAGTAGTAGTCAGAGGTGACTGAAAGTCTCGAGAGGTCTCCTAATCGAAGCACCTTTACGGACTTCCAAACCGGGCTGAGTTCCACTGCACCGTCCGAAAGAACATAAGGCAATAAATGAAGCGGGAGAACAGGGGAAAGATGGTCAACACTCATATTTGGTGCCCAGGATGTCCAACAGCAGGAGACTGTACTTCTGGTAAGTATACTGGTGAGTTTCGCAACATCAGCAGGGGATTTCCTATGCCAAAGCAGATGATCTCCCTGACTCCCCATAATTGCCCTCTCTAGGCGTACGTGTAGGGGTTTTCTTCTGATCGTGTCAGAGCTATCCATCTTTCAAGATGGATCGCCTGGACATAGAGGTATATATCTGGGAGGGAAATACCTCCTAGGCATTTGTGCCTCGTCAATAAGGCATAGGCCCAAAGATTTTTCCCCATGATGGACTGAATTTTACACAAATAGGTTTTGGGTAGTGTTGAGCGAACAGTTCGAGAATAGTTCGGGTTCGTACCGAATTTTGGGGTGTCCGTGACACGGACCCGAACCCGGACATTTTCAAAAAAGTTCGGGTTCGGGTTCGGAGTTCGGCATGTTCTCTCGGCGCATTTTGAAAGTACTATATAGCAGAATAGTACAGGCTTAAAGCTGAAATCGCATTGCGATTACAACTTTGAGCTACCGATCACCATGGGAACGCCTCCTCCAGTAGAATGTACTGTCGGATGTTTGAATTACATTGAAATCGCAATGCGATTCTTATATATTTGCTTAATTGCATTGCGATTTCAACTTCTCAAATCCGACAGTACATTCTAGCATTTTTCCCATGGTGATGTAGACGCTCCATTACCACGGAATCCGGCTGAAGCAGAAATCGCAATGCGATTCTTAGAACTCAAATAAATCGCATCACACTACACGTTCTAATTGCATTCGATTTTAACTTTACTGTTTGGTTTTGTATCGCGATAATACAAAATTTGAATAATCGTGTGCGTGCTTTTCTAGCACGCAGTGGTAGTCAGTATCTCACTCTTAAGTTCTAATCGCATTCGATGTTAACGTATGCATTTTTTTTTTTTTGCCAGGCATCAGCAGTAAGTTAAAATAGAATGCGATGCCTGTCAAAAAAAGCATAAGTTAAAATCTAATGCGATTAGAACTTAAGAGTGGATACGAATAGCACTAGTGTTGTTGAGCGCACATTTCGAGAATAGTTCCGGTCCGTACAGAATTTTGGGGTGTTCAGTGACACGAACCCGAACATTTACATAAAAATTCGGGTTCGGTTTTGTAGTTCGTCATTTTTGTGGCGCATTTTGAAAGGCTGCAAAGCAGCCAATCAACATGCATCATACTACTTGCCCTAAGATGCCATCGCAGCCATGCCTACTATTGGCAAGGCTGTGATTGGCCAAGTGCAGCATGTGACTCAGCCTCTTTATAAGCTTGTGCGCACGTCGGGACGTGCTCACTCCCGATGTGAATAGAACAGGGATAGATGCAGCTGCTGTGAGGGCGAGATAGGCAGGGAATAATCGAGGAAAAAACCTGAGAAGAAATGAAAGATCTACACCAGTGAATCAAAACAACTCAGCTGAGCTGTTCACTGAAAGTTTATTTATTTTACACTGGCCAGATCGATTTTTACCGGCACATGTAACTGGGCTGACCGGCGGCGGCCATTTTGGGACCTGTGGTGCGCCAGCTCAAGCTGCCACAGAGTCCAAAGAAAAGCTCCAAAGAATTGAAAAATCTACTCCTGTGACACAGAACAACAGCGATTCAGCTGCTCAGTCAAAGTCAATTTTTTTCTGGCTGGGCAGACCATTTTCTGGCACATGTTACTGGGCTGATAGGCGGCGGCCATTTTGGGACTTGTGGTGCGCCAGCAAAAGCTGCCACAGCGTCCATTAATCTCAAGTAATAGTCGATTTTTTCATAGATATACTACATCAGGGGTTTGGCTGTGCTTGTGTCACCCCTACTAACTGCCAATATATTTAATATATCAGAGGTGAAACTGAAAGTAACCCACTTGGATAGCAAATCCCATGAATATGCTGTTCCAGCTAGGCTAGCCAGTGTCACTACAGCCAGGTCCAATACTGTCAGCCAGAAATTAAATTTTTTTTTTTTTTGCTAGAAATATAAATTAAAAAAATCTTTCCTTGTAACAAACATAATTCTGGTGTTAGACCAGAAGAAGCACTCCTTCAGTAAATAATACTGTAAAAAGGTTTAGGCAATAATTCTCCCAGTGTGGGCAATTTATGTACCTAAACGAGCATTTTAAAAATTCCGGTGTTCTGAAATACCAGCAGTCCTCTTGTAATTAATACCAGAAAAAGGCATTATAGTGTCCAGTGTTGTCATTTTGGTTCAAAAAAGGGCAATTTAATCAATCTGGTGTTGGTGACACCCGAAATAGTATGCTGCACGTTGTTACTCCTTTGAAAAGGAAATAGTTCTCCCACTGTGGGAATTCATTTAACATAAGTAGCATTTAAAAATTCTGGTGTCCAATTTGCAGCAGTCTTCTTGTAATTAATACCAGAAAAAGGCATTATAGTGTCCAGTGTTGTCATTTTGGTTCCAAAAGGCCAATTTAATCAATCTGGTGTTGGTGACACCCGAAATAGTAGGCCGCACGTTGTTACTCCTTTAAAAGGAAATAGTTCTCCCACTGTGGGAATTCATTTAACATAAGTAGCATTTAAAAATTCTGGTGTCCAATTTGCAGCAGTCCTCTTGTAATTAATACCAGAAAAAGGCATTATAGTGTCCAGTGTTGTCATTTTGGTTCCAAAAGGCCAATTTAATCAATCTGGTGTTGGTGACACCCGAAATAGTAGGCCGCACGTTGTTACTCCTTTGAAAAGGAAATAGTTCTCCCACTGTGGGAATTCATTTAACATAAGTAGCATTTAAAAATTCTGGTGTCCAATTTGCAGCAGTCCTCTTGTAATTAATACCAGAAAAAGGCATTATAGTGTCCAGTGTTGTCATTTTGGTTCCAAAAGGCCAATTTAATCAATCTGGTGTTGGTGACACCCGAAATAGTAGGCCGCACGTTGTTACTCCTTTGAAAAGGAAATAGTTCTCCCACTGTGGGAATTCATTTAACATAAGTAGCATTTAAAAAATTCTGGTGTCCAATTTGCAGCAGTCCTCTTGTAATTAATACCAGAAAAAGGCATTATAGTGTCCAGTGTTGTCATTTTGGTTCCAAAAGGCCAATTTAATCAATCTGGTGTTGGTGACACCCGAAATAGTAGGCCGCACGTTGTTACTCCTTTAAAAGGAAATAGTTCTCCCACTGTGGGAATTCATTTAACATAAGTAGCATTTAAAAAATTCTGGTGTCCAATTTGCAGCAGTTTTCTTGTAATTAATACTGGAAAAAGGAATTACGGTATATCTTCCAGTGTGGAATTTGGGCTAAAAATAATATATTTTATTGTGGTGCGAGTTGAATCGCAACAATGAGGAAACATTCTATTAAGGGACGAGGACGCGGTCGTGGTGGTGTCCGTGGAGCCTCTGTTGCTGGCAGAGGATGTGGCCGTTCGGCCTCAGGCGCACAAAGTAGTGAACCAACTCCTCAAGTAGCCGGCAGAATTTACAGCGATATTTGGTGGGGCCCAATGCCGTTATGAGGATGGTAAGGCCTGAGCAGGTACAGGCATTAGTCGATTGGGTGGCCGACAGTGCTTCCAGCACGTTCACCACATTGTCTTCCACCCAGTCTTCTGCGGAAAGCGCACAGGTGGCACCGGAAAACCAAGCCCATCAGTCTGTCACATCACCCCATGCATATCAGGGAAACTGTCCGAGCCTCAAGTTATGCAGCAGTCTCTTCTTCTGTTTGAAGACTCTGCTGGCAGGGGTTCCCAGGGGCGTCCACCTAGCCCTTCCCTAGCGGTGGAAGACATACCATGCACTGACGCACAACCACTTATGTATCCAGATGATGACGACATGGGAATACCACCACAGCAGAGTCACCCAGTCTCTGATGATGACGAAACACAGGTGCCCACTGCCGCGTCTTATTGCATTGTGCAGACTGAACAGGAGGAGGTCAGGGAGGAAGACTGGGTGGAAGACGATGCAGAGGACGATGAGGTCTTAGACCCCACATGGACTGAAGGTCGTGCCGCTGACTTAAATAGTTCAGAGGAAGAGGCAGTGGTGAGACCGAGACAACAGCGAAGCCAAAGAGGGAGCAGGGGGCAAAGCAGAACACCCGCCGTCCCGAGAGTTCGCCTGCTATTGGCCAGCGCCAACAGGGACCCAGCACCCCAAAGGCATCTTCAAGGAGTTCCCTGGCATGGCACTTCTTCAAACAATGTGCTGAGGACAAGACCAGAGTGGTTTGCACGCTGTGCCATCAGACCCTGAGGCGAGGCATTAACGTTCTTAACCTGAGCACCACCTGCATGATCAGGCATCTACATGCAAAGCATGAACTGCAGTGGAGTGCACACCTCAAAAACAAGGAACACGCTCAGGCTCCCCTGCTACCTCTACCGCTGCTGCCTCGGCTTCCGCCTCGAGAGGAATGTTGCCACCTGCCGAGCAGCAAACAGAGGATGTGCCACCGACACCACCACCACCACCGCCACCGTCACCTAGCGTCTCCACTATTTCACACAGCAGCGTTCAGCTCTCCATCTCTCAAACCTTTGAGAGGAAGCGCAAATTCCCACCTAGTCACCCTCGAGCCTCTGGCCTGAATGCCAGCATTTCTAAACTACTGGCCTTTGAAATGCTGTCATTCCGGCTGGTGGACACAGACAGCTTCAAACAGCTGATGGCCATGGCTGTCCCCAGTATGTGGTTCCCAGCCGCCACTACTTCTCCAAGACAGCCGTGCCTTCCCTGCACATGCAAGTGTCCGATAAAATCAAGTGTGCACTGCGCAACGCCATTAGTGCCAAGGTCCACCTAACCACAGATACGTGGACCAGTAAGCACGGCCAAGGACGCTATATCTCACTAACTGCACACTGGGTGAATGTAGTGGCGGCTGGGCCCCAGGCGGAGAGTTCCTTGGCGCACGTCCTTCCGCCACCTAGGATCGCAGGGCATCATTCTCTGCCTCCTGTAGCCTCCTCCTACTCGGCTTCCTCCTCCACTGCTTCCACCAGCTCCTCCTGTCAGCCACACACCTTCACCACCAACTTCAGCACAGCCCGGGTAAACGTCAGCAGGCCATTCTGAAACTCTTATGTTTGGGGACAGGCCCCACACCGCGCAGGAGTTGTGGCGGGGTATTGAACAACAGACGGACGAGTGGTTGCTGCCGGTGGGCCTCAAGCCAGGCCTGGTGGTATGCGATAATGGGCGAAATCTCGTGGCAGCTCTGGGACTAGCCGGTTTGACGCACATCCCTTGCCTGGCGCATGTGCTGAATTTGGTGGTGCAGAGGTTCATTCACCACTACCCCAACATGTCAGAGCTGCTGCATAAAGTGCGGGCCGTCTAGCGCGCTCCGCGCTCACATCCTGCCGCTGCTCGCCTGTCTGCGCTACAGCGGAACTCGGCCTTCCCGCTCACCGCCTCATATGCGACGTGCCCACCCGGTGGAACTCCACCTTGCACATGCTGGAGAGACTGTGCAGCAGCAGCAGGCCATAGTGGAGTTTCAGCTGCAGCACGCCGCGTCAGTCGTACTGCGGAACGGCACCACTTCACCACCAATGATTGGGCCTCCATGCGAGACCTGTGTGCCCTGCTGCACTGCTTTGAGTACTCCACCAACATGGCCAGTGGCGATGACACTGTTATCAGCGTTACAATACCAATTCTATGTCTCCTAGAGAAAACGCTTAGGGCAATGATGGAAGAGGAGGTGGCCCAGGTGGAGGAGGAGGAGGAGGAGGGCTCGCTTCTAAGACTTTCAGGCCAGTCTGTTAGAAGTAGCTCAGAGGGAGGTTTTTTGAAGCAGCAGAGGGCAGGTTCACAAGTCGCCAGCCAAGGCACTCTAATGGAGGACGAGGAGGATGAGGAGGAGGTGGAGGAGGACGAGGATGAAGCAGGTTCACAGCAGGGTGGCAGCCCACACAGCTCAGGCCCATCACTAGTGCGTGGCTGGGGGATACGGTGGACGATGACGATACGCCTCCCACAGAGGACAGCTTGTCCTTACCTCTGGGGAGCCTGGCACACATGAGCGATTACATGCTGCAGTGCCTGCACAACGACAGCAGAGTTGCCCACATTTTAACGTGTGCTGACTACTGGGTGGCCACCCTGCTGGATCCCCGGTACAAAGACAATGTGCCCACTTTACTTCCTGCACTGGAGCGTGATAGGAAGATGCGCGAGTACAAGCGCACGCTGGTAGACGCGCTCCTGAGAGCATTCCCAACTGTCACAGGGGAACAGGTGGAAGGCCAAGGCCAAGGCAGAGGAGGAGCTAGAGGTCGCCCACGCAGCAGTGTCACGGCCAGCTCCTCTGAGGGCAGGGTTAGCATGGCAGAAATGTGGACAAGTTTTGTCTCCACGCCACAGCTAACTGCCCCACCACCTGATACGGAACGTGTTAGCAGGAGGCAGCATTTCACTAACATGGTTGAACAGTATGTCTGCACATCCTCCACGTACTGACGGACGGTTCGGCCCCATTCAACTTCTGGGTTTCAAAATTGTCCACGTGGCCAGAGTTAGCATGTTATGCCTTGGAGGTGCTTTCCTGCCCGGCGGCCAGCGTTTTATCAGAACGCGTATTCAGCACGGCGGGGGCGTCATTACTGACAAGCGCAGCCGCCTGTCCACAGCCAATGTGGACAAGCTGACGTTCATAAAGATGAACCAGGCATGGATCCCACAGGACCTGTCCCTCCCTTGTGCAGAGTAGTCCTTAATAACTGCCTAAAACATGTCTTGTTGTACTACGGGCCACTTCTTTATTTAATACAAATTTTATGTAACCCACAGTTGAATGAAACTCTCCTCTGTCTGGGCGCCGGGCCTAACTAGATGAAAGTGGCCTGTTAAACTATCGGGTGACATAAAGCCATAACCTCTGCCATACTACCTCTGTCCTCTGTCTGGGTGCTGAGGCCTAAGTCAAATAAAGCGGTCTTCTGCTGTGCTGGGGATATGAAGCTAATCTCTGACCTCTCTCCTCTGTCTGGGTCCAAAGGCCTAAGTCACTGAAAGAGGCCTTCTCCTGTGGTGTGTGATATGATGCCTGAATTTGTGCTGTGGGACCTCTCTCCTCTTCCTGGGTGCAGGGTCAAAGTATCTAAAAGTGTCCTTCTCTTGCGGTGGTTGATATGATGCCTGAATATGTGCTGTGGGGCCTCTCTCCTCTGTTTGGGTGAAGGGGTCAAAGTAACTTTATGGTGGCTTCTCCTGTGGTGGTTGATATTATGCCTGATTCTCTGCTGTGGAACCTCTCTCCTCTTCCTGGGTGCAGGGTCAAAGTATCTAAAAGTGTCCTTCTCTTGCGGTGGTTGATATGATGCCTGAATATGTGCTGTGTGGCCTCTCTCCTCTGTCTGGGTGAAGGGGTCAAAGTAACTAAATGGTGGCCTACTCCTGTGGTGGTTGATATGATGCCAGATTCTCTGCTGTGGGACCTCTCTCCTTTGTCTGGGTGCTGGGGTCGAAATAATAGTAAGTGACCTTCTCCATTGGTGGGTGACTTGAAGCCTGATTCTGTGCTATGGGACCTCACTCCAATTAATATTGTTTAATTTTTATTTATTTTATGTTAACTCATCATTTCCCTATCTACATTTGTTTGCAGGGGATTTACCTACATTTTGCTGCCTTTTTCAGTCCTCTAGCCCTTTCCGGGTGTGTTTTATAGCCTTACCAAAAACCTTACCAGATCTAGCACATAAACCAGTTGAACTTGAAACCCTTGAAAGATTACAGTAATGAAAAATAATTATTAATATGGGCAACACTATCTGTACCCTTTGTTTCCAATCAAACAAAACGCAATAAATTTGATTTAACATTATAGTTTTATAAAATAATCTTTAACAAAATAGAATTATTTTTTAACATAAATATATAAATAACCAAAAATTAGGGTAATTTTTTAATTTTTCTCTGCTCCTCCAGCAGATCATCGATGTCCTTAAGATGAGCCTCCTCCATGGCTCGCATTTGGTGGGAGAACTGCATCTTGAGCTGCCTCATCTTCCTGGTTTGCTGCTCCCTGAACTGCTGCATTCGCAGCTGGTGCTTCCTTCGCATTGTTTTTATTTTTTTTAACATGATGTTGTCAGCTGTAAAATAAATGAAATAAAATTTGGAAATGTACATTAAAATACAATCATTAATTGTTATATAAAGCAGATGATATTTTTTTCTTGAAATCTGTTATATATTGGTTTAGGTAGGATTAATAAAAAATCTAAAAAATCCAGTTATAATAAATTCACACAATGATACAGATAGAGTATACATGCATACAGAATTGAAGAAAAAATCTAGAAATTACCCGAGGAATGAAATTAGTCATGATATAGCAGCTTTTAAGAAAAATGTAGAAAAAGATATAAAGAAAATGAGTGACACCAGAGGGAAGAATAACTTAACAAGAGGAGAGATGAAAGCCATGAGGGAATTACAAGGAGAAAACAACATCACTATACGCCCAGCCGACAAAGGCGGCGCTATAGTGATTTTGAACACTGAACAATACAACAGAGAAAGTCTGAGACAATTAGAGGACATTACTACATATAAAAAATTACCCTCAGACCCTACTGATATGTTTGACAAGGATTTAGAAAAACTAAGTACTAAAGGCCTAGAAAAGAACATCCTGTCTAAGGATGAATTTCTCTTTATAACTAATACACCAAAAGGATACCAGTATTTTACCATCTCCCTAAGGTACATAAGGACCCCCAGAATCCTCCGGGACGCCCAATTATTTCGGGTATTGGCTCTATAACGTCAAATTTGTCACAATATGTAGATCGATTGCTCCAACCCACTGTGAAAAGAATAAAATCGTATGTGAAAGACACCACCCAAATAATAGATATAGTGGAAAAAAAGAAAGTAGAACCAGATTGGATATTGGGCACCCTGGACGTTCAGTCACTATACACCATAATAGATCACCAAAAAGGGATAGAATCTATGTCAAGACAATTGCAAGCAAGTAGTGGAATGAAAACTGAACAAATAGAGTACCTAAAAGAACTAGTAATATTTATTCTTTCCCATAACTACTTCCATTATGAATCAAATTTTTATTTGCAGATCCGGGGGACCGCCATGGGCACCAGATTCGCCCCGAGTTACGCAAACCTCTTTATGGCCGACTGGGAAGAGGAGGAGATCACACCAAGACTCGGGACGAATCTGGTCCTATGGCGTAGATATATAGACGACATTTTGTTTATTTGGGCAGGGGGAGAAGAATCCTTGAATTCCTTTATAGAAAACATCAATATCAACAATAGAAATCTACGGTTTACATCAACATTCAGCAGAGATAAGGTAGAATTTCTGGACTTAGAGATAAGTGTAGAGGGAGAGGCCCTGTTATGTAATACCTTTCAGAAGAATGTAAATAAAAATAGTTACATTTATTATGATAGTTGCCATTTACCGAACTGGTTGATAAATATCCCGTTTGGGCAATTTAGAAGGATTAGAAGGAATTGTACCAAAAAATCGGATTTTGAAATAGAAGCAGAAAAAATGCGTACAGAATTTTTAATAAAACAATATCCCACTCACGTCATTGATGAAGCTCTCACCAAAACAAGGAATTTGGAGAGATCCCAATTTTTTGAGGATAAAAAAGAAAGGAATATAAAAAAGAATGAGGATCAAATCCGCATAATTCTACCTTACAATGTCAAACATAAAGAAATTCGCAAAGTATTATATAAACACTGGCATCTGGTACGGAATGATAAGACCATAGGCACTCTTTTACCCATTACCCCCCTCATCACGTTCACAAAAGCACCTAATCTAGGACTTAAAGTGGCTCCCACAGTGAGAAATTTTAAAAATTCAAAGAATAGCATACAGAAATGTATGGGAATCAAGGGTTTCTATAGATGTGGTAAGTGCATAAACTGCAGAACCACAAGTTTCCCAAAAAACGATAAAGGTGGAATCCTCTAATAATTCATATATACATGAAATAAAAGAACACCTATCATGTAACTCCACAAATGTAATTTATCTAATCAGCTGCCCGTGTAATAAACAATATATTGGCAGAACCAAGAGAACTTTGAAAAAAAGAGTTGCTGAACATATCAACAACATACGAAAAGGGTACGAAAAACACACCCTATCCCACCATTTTAAAGAAGTCCACAATAAGGATCCTACAGGTTTAACATACATAGCCTTAGAACGTGTAGAACGCCACTGGAGGGGAGGAGATCATATAAGCCGAATGTCTCGTATAGAATCAAGAAAAATCTTTGATTTTGACAGTATGGTACCGAATGGATTGAATGCAGACTTTGAGATATTCGGATTCCTGTAGTTGGTGGATCTTCCTCATTGACAGGCGACCTTAGAGTGAAAATGATCTCTGGGTCCTCTCTTTGTGATGAGGATCCATCACTTTAACATCTAAAAGAAACCCTTGATTTATTATATGAATTCCCTAGCATACAAGTGTTCGGGTGGGCCTCCTAAGTTTGAAGAAAATTCCCTGAAGGAATTTTTAAAAAAAAATTTTTGTGAGATTTCCCCAAAAAAGTTTTTTAGTTTGTATTTTTATAAAAAAAAGATGTTTTAGAAAAAACCTCCTGGAAAATTCTGGAAAGCTAAAATGGTTTACATTTCCCTTTTACTATATTAACCTATACTGCTACAGTATTTATATTTATCTCATAAATATGGTATACCTGTCTATTTATTAACAATTTACAGATGGAATTCCTATTAATATGATTATAATTTTTTTAGTACTATATAATATTTACGGTATTTTTATATTGAATTATATTTGCATGTTTTTGTAATAACACATCTGTATATATGCCCTATATGGTCTGTATGCTGATCAAAAATAGAGGAATATACAAAAAGAGCCCTAATACTAACAAATCCTCCCTGAGAAACATACTGGACTCAATCCATGCCAGATTTTGTATTACACCAATGGAACACCAACGGAGACTATATAACCCAGGAACATATGCGGGGTGGTCTTCACCACTGAGGAAGGGACGCTCAGTCCCGAAACGCGTCTGGTGCCTTGAGACCCCCGCAGCACACTTTCCAGGAGCGCTCCCAAGTCCGACCGGTAACAGCAATACGTGTCATTGTGAAAGACTGCACAGAAACGCCGGAGGAGGTAAGGCAAGACCGCGCAGCACACCACGTGGGACTAAAATTTGGAAATGTACATTAAAATACAATCATTAATTGTTATATAAAGCAGATGATATTTTTTTCTTGAAATCTGTTATATATTGGTTTAGGTAGGATTAATAATAGTTCCTTTTAGTTTTGGGTTATTGACTTAGTAGTTACGTTAATGGTTTTGATGTTGATCAATTACTTTTTAGTGTTTATTTTTTATATTACTGTTATGTGTTGTACTTTATTTGTTGCCTGTTTTATTATATTTTCTTCATTTAAAAAAATAATATTGTTTGTTAAAATATATTCTTACAAAAATTTATATATTGCATGCTTGTTATATCGTACTTCCAAAAATGTATGTGTCAGTTAGATACGTTATGGAAATCAGTACTCCCACCCGTAACATTAGCTTTCTGGGACACTGAATAAATAAAAATATCCACATCATCCATTTACCTTCTTGTCGGGGTAGTGACCATCTCCTCTTCTGCCTCCTCAGAGTCATCACCCTCCTCCACTGCAGCAGGTGGGCTATGGGCCCGATAGCCTGATGGCCCTGCCTCTTCCTGCTCCTCCTCGTCCGAGTGGTCTGTCTCCTCCTCCACCTCCACCGCCTTCTTCTTTTTAGAGAGCTTGGCTCTCACTTTGGGAAGCGGAGCATCTGTAATGATGATGACCAAATTTTTTAAAAATGCCAAGATAAACAAGTAACGCCAAATTACAGTTAAAGGTACACAAATTAATCTATGGTAGTGTCTGGATGGCATAATAATTAACTACACCTATCTTTCTTCTCCTTTTGGCTTAGATCAAGTGTAGTATCATCAGTGTCTGCCTTGACCTGCCGGACGAGGACCCTGTGGGTACCCCCTGCACTCTGCCTTTGAGCATCGTTGATTAAGTTCAGCTTCAACTCACTGCTGCTATTGGGTGTTGGGCCACTCCCCAGGGAACAAGAGTGATTCGAGTCTATGACTTCATTTGGGCATGTGGCCTAATTGTCCTGATCGATGCTTGTTGTCTACACTCGTCCAGACGTGCGAGGAGTTTGGACAAGCTTCAGGGCCAAAGTCAACTGTGTAAAGTCAAAAACATGTGGCCCAGAAAGAGGTCTCATATTGCCACCTTTAGCACCCTTTCCCATCAGTTCAACACCACTGTACTAAGTGATTTATTGTAAAGGGTTAAAATACTTATTTCTCTCACCAACATATTGTTATCTATCTGCTCAGTTATGCAAATAAGTATTGTACCTGGAAAAGATTTATCTCTGATCTTAGTGATCAGATCCATCCTGTGGCGCTTCAGATCTGACCACTTTTTTAGAATCGCATCCTTCCGATGAGTGCACCCATGCTTCTGCCACAGCTGGAAAGCAATTCTCCGCACTATGGCCTGCTTTTCGCCTCTTGACCTTCTGCGGTCGTACCCCTTCTCCAACATTTCCTGCAAGATAACAATTAAATCATGTAATCCCACAGTTCTAAAATGCAATTATTAGTTATCATAGTCATAAGAACCATCAAAAATAACATTTAATAACAAAACAGTCAAAGAGTAGAACATCGCCATCACTTTAAAAGTGACTTGAACATTGCCGCCCCTTTAAAAGTGACTTGAACACTGCAGCCCCTTTAAAAGTGACTTGAACATCGCCATCCCTTTAAAACTGACTTGAACATCGCCATCCCTTTAAAAGTGACTTAAACGTTGCCGCCCCTTTAAAAGTGACTTGAAAACTGCAGCCCCTTTAAAAGTGACTTGAACATTGCCATCCGTTTAAAAGTGACTTGAACATTGCGATCCCTTTAAAAGTGATTTGAATATTGCCGCCCCTTTAAAAGTGACTTGAACATCGCCATCCCTTTAAAAGTGACTTGAACATTGCGATCCCTTTAAAAGTGACTTGAATATTGCCGCCCCTTTAAAAGTGACTTGAACATCGCCATCCCTTTAAAAGTGACTTGAACATCGTCATCCCTTTAAAAGTGACTTGAACATTGCCACCCCTTTAACAGTGTCTTTCACTAATCACTCATGTAGTTGTGCAGTCTGCTAAAGCCTGTGATGAGTTTATGTCACCAAGCAGTAGGACATGTGACAGTGTAAGGCAGTTATGAGATCAGTGAATGCCTGCAGGCTTCTTGGCTAATAAAAATCATTAATAAGTTTAAATCACATTACTGCATTACACACTAACTAAGTTCAATTACTTACAGTTATTAAGAAATCCAGCTCTTCTTTAGAGAAATTACTTTTCGCCATAATCGCTGGGACAGTCACCAATCTCCACTCTCGTCTCTCTCGATCCGAGGTAACGTACACATGTACAGACGCACGTACACGATTCTTGAATAGTTGTATTATCGCGATAATAAAACTAACAGTGTAAAGTTGACTGTATTGCTCTAAGTTATATTCGCGTACGAATGTAACTTCTATTACAGCACACCAATACTAAAACTGACTAAGAGACAGCTTTAAGTTCTATTCGAACGCGATTGCAACTTTGGAACTTAAAGTGGTATACGATTTTAAAAGTTGAGTACTAAAAAGTTGAAATCGCAATGCGATTCTTATGTATTTGCTTAATCGCATTGCGATTACAACTTTGAGCTACCGATCACCATGGGAACGCCTCCTCCAGTAGAATGTACTGTCGGATGTGAGAATTAAGTTGAAATCGCAATGCGATTCTTATATATCTGCTTAATCGCATTGCCGTTTCAACTTAGCATTGCTAAATAATTCCATCCAAATTGGTTAACTTACTGACTCAGTAAGTTAACGATATGGATGGAATTATTTAGCAATGCTAAGTTGAAATCTTTTGGTTATATTGGTTAAATTAGATGATACACAATAAGTTCAAGAACTTCAGTTCATTTGTGTTGATAAATGAGTTTGAGTGACTCTGAGTTTCATTCATTTAAGGTGTTGTTTTGCATCAAGGCTCTTTTTCAAAGCCATAGCCAAAATCCTGCCTTTTTTGCGATTTTCCGTAATGCGATTTTTTTTGACAGCGATGCGAATATCTAACACTTGCTGACATGCCTGCGCATTGACTTGAAAATTGAAATATTGCCTTTATGCGATTTTTCGTAATGCGATTTTTATTAAGCAATGCGATTTCTTTCACACGTGCTATTCTTCCTGCGCATTGATTGACTTGACCATCCCGGCCATGAAAGTTAAAGTGTTTTTGCGATTTTTTTGCCATGCGATTATCCGCGATTTTATAAAAAAAAGATGGCGATTAAATGATGACGAATACGAATATTCGAATTTGCGAATATATCGCGAATATTTTACAAAATATTCGCGAAATATCACGAATTCGAATATGGGCATATTCGATCATCACTACTCTCTATATGTTGCCTGTGTGTGTCATCTTCCAGCAGTGTGGTATTCAGCCTCCATGACCAAGATCTCCCCGGAATATCTTTAAGCTGTAATTTAACACTCACTGGGGCATGATCTGACACAGTTATTAATCTTATGTCTGTCTGTAGGACTGCCTGAGTAGCATCGTTAGAGAGAAAGATATAATCCAGGCGATGGTATGTGTTGTGAACTCCAGAGAAGAACGTATAGTCTTTAGTGTCTGGATGAAACATCCGCCATACGTCAGACATACCTAAATCCGCTATCGTCAATTTAAGTTTACACCGTTGCTTCTCTGAAATGTGAGAGGCAGAGGACGTGGAGTCCATTTCCTGATCCAGGGGAGGTTAAAGTCTCCCGCCAGGAGGACTGTTCCTTCCCTAAAGTCCCTCAACACCTCCAGAGCCTGGTTGAGCCATCTAGTCTGACCAACATTTGGTGCATAAACTGCAGCAAGGGTCAGGGATGTGTTAAAGGCAGTCCCTTTCAGAAATAGGTATCTACCATTAGGGTCTACTAGTTTAGCTGAGATCTTAAGTGGTAGATTATGACTGATGCCTATGGAGACTCCTCTGGACGCCGAGGAGTGTGTGTCATGGTACCAGCAAGGGAAAAGTTTACTTTTCATATTAGGGATACGATTGTGCCTATAGTGCGTCTCTTGTAAGAGCACAAAATCTGGGTTTTCTTTTTTAAGCATATGGTATAGTTGGCTACGCTTCTGTGGGATATTCATCCCGTTGGCATTTAGGGATATTAACTTTATAGATGACATCTCATCCTCACAATATCCCTATGTGGGACCAGGCCATATAAATAGAAGTCTGCAATCAGATGCAACCCATTAAAACAGTTGAACAACAAAACATAACATATATAAACACTGCAATGGAGTGCTAGAGATTCAATCGTAGAAGTGCACATAATAGGTCTAAAGACTAGTGCAGGACATTGGGGGGGGGGGGTACTGGTGGAGGTATATAGAGATAATCTCAATATCCATTCAACCGATTTCCCAGAACAGTGAAAGAAATAACACTGAATTATCGTTCGGTCAATGGAGATAATGCAGATTGTGGGAGAGCAGGCAGATAACAATGAGCGTCTGCTGTAGGACAGAGACAGAACTAGGAGAACTAGTCGAGATTTCCATGATCGCTCATGATCGTCTGCCCCCCCCCCCCAACCAGTGGTAGAACAAGGCAATAGAGCTTGACCTTAGAATCTGAACAAACTGGGCAGTACAAAACATTAAACACTCTTACTACAGCTAATGTGGTGCAGCAGAGAGAAACAGGGAGTAGGGCATGGTAGACATCGCATAGCTAAGGTTTGCCCTCAAACTTCGGGCAACAATAAACAATTTGCAAACCAAAATGGAGACCTTTGCTTCAGTCTCCTACAAGTTGATTCTTCTTCTGTTGCTTTTGTTTGGTGACTGCTTGCCACAGCGCCGGTGACGATAATTTTAGCAGCTGCTTTAGGCTCGCAGAGGGTAGCCATGATGGTATCTCCAACGGCGTGATCTCTAATGTTTCCCACAGCTTCTGGAGGTCGTTTGGGTGCCAGATAATTATCTGGCGTCCATCAATGGTTGTGCTGAGGCAGAATGGGAACATCCATCTCATGGGAAGCCTCCTTGCTCTCAATTCCGATGTCAGTGGCTTCAAGGCTCTTCTTTTGGCTAAAGTACTCGCAGACAGATCTTGGAACAGCAAAATTTTGTTGCCCTCAAAAATGATTTCTGCTCTCTCTCTTGCTGCTTTCAACAGGGTAGAAGTGTCAAGAAAGTTCAGTAGGGCACAAATTGTGTCTCTTGGAGGGTCTCCTGCTGCAGGTTTTGGTCTCAAGGCCCTATGCGCTCTCTCTATAGTGATATTATCGGCGTGTTCAGTGCCCACGAGCGTGGCAAAAATTTGTCTGACACTATCAGTCAGCGTTTCAGCAGCCACTGATTCGTGTATGCCTCTCAGTCTAATATTCTTCCTCCTTCCTCTGTTTTCTTGATCTTCAAGGTGTAGGAAGACATTGTCGACTTGAGTGCTGAGTAATTTAATTTGGGAATTGAGGCTCCTGCTGTGTTGTACAACCGGCATCTGAAAGTCTTCCAGGGCTTCAACTCTCTGCCCCATGTGTGTGACTTCTGTCTTAATGGCTGCTAGCTCCTTTAACACTGGAGATAAAGCATGCATCAAGGATTGCTGGAGGGAGTGCTGTAGGAAGGCTCTAGTGACCGGTGCAGGATCTGTGTCTTCTGGGGGCTCTGATGGGGCGCAGGAACTAGCGTCGTCAGAGTCATTCTCAAATGTCGGCGCCATTTTCGCCTTCTCGGCTGGAGAGGCAAGCTTCTTGTACAGGTACCTGTTCATGCCTCCCTGTGGTTTCCGTGATCTGACGGCATGTTCTCCCTCTCCTCCAATCTCTTTGCTCCCCTCGCATTGTGAATTGAGCTTAGCGTCAATTCCTAATGGTTGTATTGCTAGAATATAACGAAGATGACGAATATCACGAATTCACGAATATAGCACTATATTCTCAATCTTCGTTATATTCTAGCAACAACCATTAGCAACTCAGCTCTAAGTTTAATTCGCGAAGCGAACATATACTCACATTGCGAATTGAGTTTAGAGTCAATTCCTAATGGTTGTATTGCTAGAATATAACGAAGATGACGAATATCACGAATTCACGAATATAGCACTATATTCTCAATCTTTGTTATATTCTAGCAATACAACCATTGGGAACTCAGCTCTAAATTGATTTCACAATGCGAGTATATGTTCGCATTGCGAATTTAACTTAAAGCTAAGTTCCTAATGGTTGTATTGCTAGAATATAACGAAGATGACGAATATTCAGAATTCACGTATATAGCACTATATTCTCAATCTTCGTTATATTCTAGCAACAACCATTAGCAACACAGCTCTAAGTTTCATTCGCGAAGCAAACATATACTCGCATTGCGAATTGATCTTAGAGCTAAGTTCCTAATGGTTGTATTGCTAGAATATAACGAAGATGACGAATATTACGAATTTACGAATATAGCACTATATTCTCAATCTTCGTTATATTCTAGCAACAACCATTAGCAACTCAGCTCTAAGTTTCATTCGCGAAGTGGACATATACTCGCATTGCGAATTGATCTTAGAGCTAAGTTCCTAATGGTTGTATTACTAGAATAAAACGAAGATGACGAATATTACGAATTCACGAATATAGCACTATATTATCAATCTTCGTTATATTCTAGCAACAACCATTAGCAACTCAGCTCTAAGTTTCATTCGCGAAGCGGACATATACTCGCATTGCGAATTGAGCTTAGAGTCAATTCCTAATGGTTGTATTGCTAGAATATAACGAAGATGACGAATATCACGAATTCACGAATATAGCACTATATTCTCAATCTTCGTTATATGCGAATAATTTAGGTTGTATTAATCGCATTGTGATTACAACTTAGTCAAATTTGTGAGATCGTGATTCTCACATCCGACAGTACATTTTAACCTGGAGGCGTTCCCATTTTATATAGCGCTATATTCGCAATATTCGCGAAGTATCGAAGTAGCGACATTCGCGATAAAAATTCGCTATTCGAATATTCACACTCAACACTATTGCACATATATATAAATTGTAATATATTTTCTTGTGAATTTGTAAAACTGAGTCTGATGCACAGTAAGTCTATGTATAACAGAGCAGATTAAAGGGGTTCTCTGGGCTTATACTATTGATGACCTATCCTCAGGATAGGTCATCAATAACAGATCGGCGGGGGTCTGACACCCGGTACCCCCGCCGATCAGCTATATGAGGAGACGGAACACAGTGTACACATGTCATCTCCCTTTTCTCTTCCTGCTCACTGCTGCTTTGCCATAGACATAGCAGCAGTGAAGAGGAGATACAGGAGATAGCACGTGCACACTGTTTGCATCGTCTCCTCATACAGCTGATAGGTGGGGGTGTTGGGTGTCGGGAAATGTGTAGGATATATAGTTAGCGGACAAGGCTGACACTGCTTATTCCAAACATGCTGCTGCTGATAATGATGATGAAGGAAACATTGTCATTGCAGTGCCAGGCAGAATCTGAAACAACAGTGTCATATGTAAGCTGTCCAACATGAGAAGCTGCATGCTTTGTTGCTTATGTGCTGACAATTTTATTGTTAGCATCAAGCAATGTGATGACTACCAGCTAGCAATGCTTTTAGACCGTCACTATCAAAACAAAATGAAAGCAAAATGGGGGAATATTTTCCTTGATACCAAAAAGGAGGCAACATTGCCATATGTGTATAAACATCGGCAGGCATCTGTATCTGCATTTTTATTTAACCCCTTCAGGACCCTGGGATTTTCCATTTTTTGCAATTTAGTTTTTCACTCCCCGCCTTCCCATAGTCCTAACTTGGGAAGAATTGGGAAAATCCAATTTTTAATCACTTTTTATAAAACAATTATTGGGTAGTTGAAGTGACAAAAAATGTCAAAGTCTCTTTTTTTATATTTTTTCCCGTTACACCATTTGCCGTATGCCATTAATATTGTTATATTTTAATTGTATGGGCATTTTCGCACACGGCGATGCCTGTAATTTTCTTTATTGGTTAAGAATTTTTTTAATTTCAAGGAAAAGGGGGTGATTTGAACTTTTTTTAGGTCACTTTGGGTGACAATAACTGGCAATCATTAGATTGCCCATTGTGTTCATTGATGGCCATATAGCCATCATTGAACACTTCATTTGCAATATAACAACACAATGCTGCCACCTAGTGGCATGTATTGGTATATTTCTGAAATAGACACCGAAGCCTGCTTGAGGCTTCAGTCTATTTCAGTGATGTAACAGGTTCTCCGATCACAGCCGGGGGAACGCTGTTACCGGAGCTGAAGCGCGCGACTTCCGCTTTCAGACTGATCAGATGCCGTAGTCACATTTGACCACGGCATATGAAGGGTAAAATGTATGCGATCAGCCTAATGGCTGATTGCATACATGTGCCGCAGATCTCTGCTGTTTAAAATAACAGAAACCCGGTGGCTCAGGGACTTCCGCCATACATATACTTCCACCGTACTTGTTTTCATTTTAAAAAGTCTACAAATATGACAGTGCAGTGTGTTTCCAAACAGGCTGTTTGTTAACATCATCAGCCCTGCATTTACCCATTGATATGTAATTGTTACTCTGACAGAAAGATAAAAAGAGAGAGAGAAAAAATGAATATTTTTTTTAAACAGAGAAAGACAAGTGTAAATCCTAGAATACCCAAGAGTGCCATATTCAGATTTTAAGGTCAAATGGCACACTTTGAATTTGGGTTAAATTTAGAATTGGACATCCTCTAGGTCTAGAATAAATAAGGTTTCTACATCAACATATAAGGGTATTCTTTACTGTAAAAGCTGTGAGATTAGGGAACTCTCTGTCACAGGGTGGATGTGTTTCTGCAGTGTAATATTATAGATTATAGTAACTAGAATCCTGAAGAAGGGTTGTTGATCCAAGGAGTTATTCTGCTTACCTGATAAGAGTCGCAAAATGAATTTGGTCCCCTAAAATGAGGAAAATTGGCTTCTCCCTCATGAGGGTTTGTTGCCATCCCTTGGATAAACTTTGCAGAATAACAGGGTGAACTGGATCAACATATGTCTTTTTTAAGCCTTACAAACTGCTACTGTTACTAAGGTTTATTATATAGCACTGTTTGTACAAACATGAAACAAAAAGAAACCTCAATAGCTATTTAAAAAAATGTTATATGTGTTCCACACATTTAGTACAGGTGTGTATTGTAGCCAAATCAAGAAAAATACTTCATGTGCAGATAGAATCTAGACCTGTGATTGCTAATCTCCAGCACTCCAGCTGTGGTAAAACCACGACTCCCAAGATGTATGCATCCTTGGCTTTTCTCAGAGCTCCATAGAAATAAACGGAGCATGCTGGGAGTCGTAGTTTCACCACAGCTGGAGTGCTGGAGGTTTGCCATTACTGATATTTCTAGACAATAAAATCCTTATTTAAAATAAACCAAACTGCTTTGGAGGTACCACCTAGCTTTATGACCTTATCATATTACATAGGTAAACATAATTATATATTTATTATCCCAGAGGCTACAGAAGGGAACTCTATTTTGTCATAGATAAAAGAGTAGAGCAGAGTCTGCAGTATGTATGAATCAATAGAGCAGGGGTTTTGCAGCAATGTATTTCTCTCTCACACACACACACATACAAAAAAAGTCAGTGTAAGAAAAAATCTGAAGATCAAATAAATGATGGTAGCATTTACAAGAAAGGAAGGTAAAGAGGCTGCCAACTAATTTTCTTGAAACTATGCTTCCTGACCAGTTAATAATACTTTAGAAATCTGTGATCACACTTCACTTCCCACTTTCAGAGTTATTTGTAGCTCACTGCTGCATCCTACAACACAGGAAGTGACCTTCTACTTAGCTTAATGACACTATCCGTTGTCTAAGTAAAATATTCCTTCTCTTTAGGCATTTTATGTACAAGCCTAAATATGTATGAAATCATTAAAAAGGAAACACGATTAAAACAAAAACTTGCAAAGCTTATTATTTCAATTAAATGAGGTTTCTAAAATGTAGAAACCCTCCAGTATAAGCTAAATATGGGTAAGATGACAAACAATCTAGAGATAAGAGAACCTTTTGAGGTTCGGTTCCAATTTGCGAAATTTTTAAACAAATTCGGTTCAGACCCAGATCCATTCTACCAGAGCACAGTGGCTCCAATTACCCTGAAAACTGGTATATAACATCCTTTAATCTCCTAGGACTCAGAAATTTTAGACAAAGGTGTTATCTTGTTCATTCATTTTATCAGAATTTTTCCTTCTTTCCCCCCTCCCTAAGCTCTTGAATGCAATGACACCAATAGCAAATTGAGGAGTGGAGTAACACTGACATCCATAGATATGGGTAAACACATGTCTGACAGTGTTAATGAACAGCATCTTTAAAAACACACAGCGCAATCGCATGTGTTATTCTATTGTTGCAAAGCTTCCAAAAATTGGCCCTTATCAGGAGCAGATGGTGTTTAAACACACACAGTGTTATGGAATTAAGTGAAATGTTAGGAGACCGTGCATCCAAAAATTATGCCTTGACGTGGTCAGAATGCCTGCCCATACAACACACATGAGTGCTACTTATCAGAAGGAAGGGTGTTTTGTTGGGACCAAGCAAAAGTAGGCCTTAATTGGGGAAGTGCACATGTGTTAATTGCCAGAAAAATGTTGATGATTATGGCTTACAGCTAATGAAAAACCAAAAAGTGGGTGTGAAAATGTTCAATATTGCAAATTCATGGTGTCACACTCTAATCAGCTGATCAACACAAAACACCTGCAAAGGTTTCCTGAGCCTTAAATGGTCCCTCAGTCTGGTTCAGCAGGCTACACAACCATGGGGAAGACTGCTGACTTAGTTTGCATCCATACTCCCCTCGGAACCCAAAGACTTTGGTTTCCAGGAAAATGCTCGCGGAATGGGAATAACGCCGCCGGATAGTTTTCAAACCAGGCTACAAATTTAATCTTAAATTAATGAAAAGATTCTTGACGAATGCTTTCAGTGTGGTTCTTCTGGCGCCAGTCAAAGAATTTCACCTATAGCAGCGCAATACGGATACCTCCGGCCGTCCCCAGTTCGGAAAAAAATTTTTTTAGCTAGCACTTGAACTTTATATACAATTGAATATACAGGAAAGAATGTTTCCTAACAATTTTTCCTGTAAAATTGATTTTTTTTTTGGAGGGGGGGGTTTGGGCATATTTTTGTCAGTCTGCCAAAGTGGCATACAACTAGGACAACATGGTTCCCAGCAGCGACCTGGGAGTCCAAGATGCATCCAGACATGGTCCTCATGCTGTTCCCAATCAATTTTGGTGGTGTTTATGTCACTTTTTGACCTTTTCCTATGCACCAGGCACCCTCCCCTCTTGCTCCTCCTCTGCCTTTGCCTTGGGCTTCCACCTGTTCCCCTGTGACATTTGGGAATGATCTCAGGAGCGCATCTACCAGTGTGCGCTTGTACTCGCGCATCTTCCTATCACGCCCCAGTACAGGAAGTAAGGTGGGCACATTGTCGTTGTACCGGGGATCCGGCAGGGTGGCAACCCAGTAGTCCCTCCCCTCTAGTCGTCTCCCATTGACTTCCATTATACTCGGGTGCTCGGCCGAGTACACGAACGTAGCAACGTGTTTGGCCCGAACATCCGAACACCTGAATGATGCTTGATCATTACTACTCAAAGGCCTTCTGTGTGGTCCAGTGACAATAATAATAAAGCTGCAAATGTTGGCATATTGTTCAAGGGAAAAAAATACCAAGTTTCCTCTTTCACACAAATAATTCCTGGAAGAGCTCTTCTAGTCAACATTAAATGGATGAGAATAAGATAAAACTGTTAAATAGATATGCCTCACTGCAATTCCAGGAATGAGAAGAATTATTGGGTGATAGTGATGAGCGGCAGGTGCCATATTCGATTTCGACGAAATTCGCGAATATTCGAATGAATATTCGTTTCATATTCGTCGAAATCGAATATTCGTCATTATTCTAGTTACCGCGATTAATATGCGATTTAAATAATCGCGTATTGCGATTTTAACTTAAGGCTACTTTCCTATTGGTTTCATATCTAGAATTATAGCGAAGATGACGGATATGACGAATGTATTCGTCATATTCCTCAAAACGAAGATAACGAAGTATTCTACATCTTCGTTTTAGCAACCTATTCGTCAACTCGCTAATTCTAGCAATCAAATAGGAAGGTTGACTATAGAGACAACTGTGTTTAATTCGCTATGCGATTATTTATATATTTTTTTAATAAATAGAATAATTATAATAATTATATCAAGTAATATAATTATTCTATTAAAAAAAAAAAAATCGCATAGCGAATTTAACACAGCTGTCTCTATAGTCAACCTTCCTATTTGATTGCTAGAATTAGCGAGGTTGACGAATAGGTTGCTAAAACGTAAGATGTAGAATACTTCGTTATCTTCGTTTTGAGGAATATGACGAATACATTCGTCATATTCGCTATTCGCTAATTCTACCAAGCCAACCATAAGTTCCTTGCTCATGGAGCGTCCCCATCACCATGGGAACATCTCCATATACTAAAATGTACTGTCGGATTTGAGGAATTACGTTGAAATCGCAATGCGATTAATTAAGTTATATTAATCGCATTGCGATTTCAACTTAGAGCTGGGTTTATAATGGGTCAGCTTGCTAGAATGAACGAAGTTAACGAATATGGAATATAGCAGCACTGCTAAGTTGAATTCGCAATGCGATTAATTTAACTTGAAGTAATCGCATTGCGATTTCAACTTAGCACTGCTATCTTACATAGGCTAGAATTAACGAATATGGAATATGAGCACTAGCAGTGCTAAGTTGAAATCGCAATGCGATTACTCAAGTTAAATTAATCGCATTGCGAATTCAACTTAGCAGTGCTGCTATATTCCATATTCGTTAACCTGTTCATTCTAGCAAGCTGACCCATTATAAACCCAGCTCTAAGTTGAAATCGCAATGCGATTAATATAACTTGAATTAATCGCATTGCGATTTCAACGTAATTCCTCAAATCCGACAGTACATTTTAGTATATGGAGACGTTCCCATGGATGGGGACGCTCCATGAGCACGGAAGTTGGCAGAAGCGGCAATGGGCACTGACTAGAGCAGCCAGGAAGCCAGGAATCCTCAGGACAGGTAAGAACTACTGTTGGGAAGAGGGAAAGAAAAAAATATAACTAAAAAAAAACCAAAAAAAAACGAATATTCGAAATAGCGAATTTATAGCGCTATATTCGAAATATTCGCGAATTAGCCAAGTGC
This sequence comes from Bufotes viridis, assembly GCA_033119425.1. Taxonomy (NCBI): domain Eukaryota; kingdom Metazoa; phylum Chordata; class Amphibia; order Anura; family Bufonidae; genus Bufotes; species Bufotes viridis. The sequence goes on along the minus strand of CM065592.1, from coordinate 320,188,065 downwards.
CGATATTCGCTAAAAAAATTCGCTATTCGAATATTCGCGCTCAACACTATTGGGTGATATACAACCTTTCTTTGCAGGATCTACTGCAAACATCCTAGCTGGTGACTTTAACTGTGCACGGGAAGAAAGTGACAGAACTGGAGAACAGGCAAGAAGAATGGACAAAACAGTGCAACAGCTAAACAACTTAGATATGGACTTTAATTTAATAGACTTTGGAATAATCTCAACAGAAGTGATTTAGGTTATACATGGGAAAATTCCTTAGTTCAGTCCAGGTTGGACTATGTCTTCATTTCTAAAGTGTTGCAACCTGTGAATTTGTCCTTAGAAGTAGAGTTGAGCGAACACCTGGATGTTCGGGTTCGAGAAGTTCGGCCGAACTTCCCGAAAATGTTCGGGTTCGGGATCCAAACTCGACCCGAACTTTATCCCGAACCCGAACCCCATTGAAGTCAATGGGGACCCGAACTTTTGGGCACTAAAGAGGCTGTAAAATAGTCCAGAAAAGGGCTAGAGGGCTGCAAAAGGCAGCAAAATGTAGGTAAATGCACTGCAAACAAATGTCGATAGGGAAATTAATTAAAATAAAATAAATAATAAAAAATAACCAATATCCATTGGAGAGAGGTCCCATAGCAGAGAATCATACGTCATATCACCCACCACTGGAGAAGGCCACTTTGAGTTATTTAGGCCCCAGCACCTAGACATAGGAGAGAGGTCCCACAGCAAGGAATAAGGCGTCATATCACCCACCACAGGAGAAGGCCACTTTCAGTTGTTTAGGCCCCATCACCCAGACAGAGGAGAGAGGTCCCACAGCAAGGAATAAGGCGTCATATTACCCACCACTGGAAAAGGCCACTTTCAGTTATTTAGGCCCCAGCACCCAGACAGAGGAGAGAGGTCCCACAGCAAGGAATAAGGCGTCATATTACCCACCACTGGAGAAGGCCACTTTCAGTTATTTAGGCCCCAGCACCCAGAGAGAGGTCTCACAGCAAGGAATAAGGCATCATATCACCCACCACTGGAGAAGGCCACTTTCAGTTATTTAGGACCCAGCACCCAGACAGAGGAGAGGTCCCACAGCAAGGAATAAGGCGTCATATCACCCACCACTGGAGAAGGCCAATTTCAGTTATTTAGGCCCCAGCACCCAGACAGAGGAGAGAGGTCCCACAGCAAGGAATAAGGCGTCATATTACCCACCACTGGAGAAGGCCACTTTCAGTTATTTAGGCCCCAGCACCCAGACAGAGGAGAGAGGTCCCACAGCAAGGAATAAGGCGTCATATCACCCACCACTGGAGAAGGCCACTTTCAGTTATTTAGGCCCCAGCACCCAGACAGAGGAGAGAGGTCCCACAGCAAGGAATAAGGCGTCATATCACCCACCACTGGAAAAGGCCACTTTCAGTTATTTAGGCCCCAGCACCCAGACAGAGGAGAGAGGTCTCACAGCAAGGAATAAGGCGTCATATTACCCACCACTGGAGAAGGCCACTTTCAGTTATTTAGGCCCCAGCACCCAGACAGAGGAGAGAGGTCCCACAGCAAGGAATAAGGCGTCATATCACCCACCACTGGAGAAGGCTACTTTGAGTTATTTAGGCCCCAGCACCCAGACAGAGGAGAGATGTCCCACAGCAGAGAATCATGCATCATATCACCCACCACTGGAGAAGGCCACTTTGAGTTATTTAGGCCCCAGCACCCAAACAGAGGAGAGAGGTCCCACAGCAAGGATTTAGGCATCATATCACCCACCACTGGAGAAGGCCACTTCCAGATATTTAGCCCACGGCACCCAGACAGAGGAGAGAGGTTGCATGGCAGTGGTTCAGGCTTCATGTCACCCACCATTGTAACAGGCCACTTTCAGTTATTTAGGCCCTGGCGCCCAGATTGAGGAGAGGTTCATTCAACTTTGGGTTGCACCACGGGATCATGGTAAAGTTAAAAAAATGAGGATTCAGTAAAGAAGTGCCCCAGAGTACAAGAATACATGGTTGAGGGGGAGGCAGTTATAAATGTCTATTCTGCACAAGGGAGGGACAGTTCCTGTGGGATCCATGCCTGGTTCATTTTTATGAGCGTCAGCTTGTCCACATTGGCTGTGGACAGGCAGCTGCGTTTGTAAGTACCCTGAACACATTGCCCCCTGCCGTGCTAAATACACATTCAGACAAAACGCTAGCCGTCGAGCAGGCCAGCACCTCCAAGGCATAAAATGCTAACTCTGGCCACGTGGACAATTTGGAGACCCAGAAGTTGAATGGGGCCGAACCATCAGTCAGTACTTGGAGGGGTGTGCAGACGTACTATTCAACCATGTTAGTGAAATGCTGCCTCCTGGTAACACCTTCCGTATCAGGTGGTGGTGCAGTTAGCTGTGGCGTGGAGACAAAACTTTTCCACATTTCTGCCATGCTAACCCTGCCCTCAGAGAAGCTGGCCGTGACACAGCTGCGTTGGCGACCTCTTGCTCCTCCTCTGCCTTTGCCTTGGGCTTCCACCTGTTCCCCTGTGACATTTGGGAATGATTTCAGGAGCGCATCTACCAGTGTGCGCTTGTACTCACGCATCTTCCTATCACGCCCCAGTACAGGAAGTAAGGTGGGCACATTGTCTTTGTACCGGGGATCCAGCAGGGTGGCAACCCAGTAGTCCGCACACGTTAAAATGTGGGCAACTCTGGTGTCATTGCAAAACACATTGCCCTACTTCTTCTGAGTACGGCGATACCACACGTGTGAAACTTTTTTGCAGCCAAGATGCGCAAAGGGGCCCTAATTCAAATGAGTACCTTTAGGATTTCACAGGGCATTTTTACGCATTTGGATTCTCACGCTTTAGGGCCCTAAAAATGCCAGGGCAGTATAAATACCCCACAAGTGACCCCATTTTGGAAAGAAGACACCCCAAGGTATTTCGTGAGGGGCATGTCAAGTTCACCGAAATTTTTTTTTTTTTGGCACAAGTTAGCGGAAATTGATATTTTTGTTTTTATTTTTGTTTTTCACAAAGTCTCATATTCCACTAACTTGTAACAAAAAATAAAATTTTACATGAACTCACCATACCCCTCACGTAATACCTTGGGGTGTCTTCTTTCTAAAATGGGGTCACTTGTGGGGTATTTATACTGCCCTGGCATTTTAGGGGTCTCTAAAGCATGAGAAGAAGTCTGGAATCTAAATGCGCAAAAATGCCCTGTGAAATCCTAAAGGTACTCGTTGGAATTTGGGCCCCTTTGCGCATCTTGGCTGCAAAAAAGTGTCACACATGTGGTATCGCCGTACTCAGGAGAAGTAGGGCAATGTGTTTTGGGGTGTATTCTTACATATACCCATGCTGGGTGTGAGAAATATCTCTGTAAATGACAACTTTTAAAAAAATGTTATACAAAGTTGTCAGTTTAAGAAGATATTTCTCTGTAAAGGGGCCCAAATTCCAACGAGTACCTTTAGGTTTTACAGGGATGCTCACAATTTAGCCCCACCCAAAATGCCAGAACAGTAAACACACCCCACAAATAACCCCATTTCGGAAAGTAGACACCCCAAGGTATTCACTGAGGGGCATAGTGAGTCTGTGGCAGATTTTTTATTTTTTTTGCCAGAAGTTAGCAGAAATGGAAACTTAATTATTATTTTTTTCCTCAGAAAGTGTCATTTTCCGCTAACTTGTGAAAAAAAAAATGATACATGAACTCACCATGCCCCTCCGCGAATACTTTGGAGTGTCTTCTTTCTAAAATAGTGTCATTTGGGGGGTATTTATACTATCCTGCCATTCTAGCACCTGAAGAAATATGACAGAAAGTCAGAGCTGCTTCAAAATTCGGAAATTCACTTTTTTGCACTATAGTTTGTAAACGCTATAATTTTTACCCAAACCACTAAACACACACTTATTGGATTTTTTTTCAAATCAAAGACATGTAGAACAATACAGTTATAGAAAAATGTATATAGAAATGTAGTTTTTTATTGTAAAATTTTCCAACAGAAAGTGAAAGTGAAAATTAAATACCACCAAATGAAAGCTCTATTAGTGAGAAGAAAAGGAGGCAAAATTCATTTGGGTGGTAAGTTGCATGACGGAGCAATAAACTGTGAAAATAGCGTAGTGCAGAATTGTAAAAAGTGGCCTGGTCATTAAGGATGTTTAAGCTAGGGGGGCTGAAGTGGTTAAAGAAGTGCCATGCCAGGGAACTCCTTGAAGCTGCCTTTGGGATGCTCGGTCCCTGGTGGCGGTGGCCAGTAGCAGGCGAACTCTCTTGGCGGCAGCTGTTCTGCTTTTGCCCCCTGCTCCCTCTTTTGCTACGCTGTTGGCTCGGTCTCACCACTGCCTCTTCCTCTGAACTATGAAAGTCAGTGGCATGACCTTCATTCCATGTGGGGTCTAGGACCTCATCGTCCCCTGCATCGTCTTCCACACAATCCTCCTCCATGACCTACTGTTCGGTCTGCACACTGCAAAAAGACGCAGCATTTGGCACCTGTGTTTCGTCATCATCAGAGACATGCGGACTCCGATGAGGTGGTATTCCCATGTCCTCATCATCAGGAAACATCAGTGGTTGTGCATCAGTGCCTTCTATGTCTTCCACCACTGGGGAAGGGCTAGGTAGATTCCCTTGGGAAACCCTGCCAGCAGAGTCTTCAAAAAGCATAAGAGTTTACCTGATATGCATGGGGGTGATGTGACAGACTGATGGGCTTGGTTTTCAGACGCCACCTGTGCGCTTTCTGCAGAAGACTGGGTGGGAGATAATGTTGTGAACGTGCTGGATCCACTGTCGGCAACCCAATTGACTAGCGCCTGTACCTGCTCAGGCCTTACCATCCTTAGAACGGCATTGGGCCCCACCAAATATCGCTGTAAATTCTGGCGGGTACTGGAACCTGAGGTAGTTGGTTCACTAGGACGTGTGGCTGTGGCAGAATGGCTACCACGTCCTCTACAAGCACCAGAGGGTCCACCAACACCACCACGACCGCGTCCTCATCCCTTACTAGATGTTTTTCTCATTGTTACCGTTCACCAAGCACCACAATGAGAAAATAAATATTTGGCCCAATGTATTGATTTCAAATTCAGACCTTTTTTTACAGGCACCTAAAACTATCTGCCTATTTATTTATGTACCGTATTACACTAATCCAGGCACAGCATTAACCACTGATTTAGGGGAATATCAATTGTAGGCCTAGTATTTAGTACCTGGATGAAAGGTATCCTTTTATGGACAGATTTACACTTGGAGATGCACAGTACTGTGTGAAAAAATATGTAGGATTATGCCTTCAGCAACTGTATTTTAACACTTTGTGTAATATATCCTTTAACGGACAGAAATACACTTGGAGATGCACGGTAGCGTGTGAAGTTATTGAGGATGACCCTCTAAGCACTTGTATATACACTTTGAGTGTAATATATCGTTTTGCAGACAGAAATACACTATGAGATGCACAATAGTGCATGCAGATTTACAGAATTATGCTTTCAGCAATTGTAATGTAACACTTTTTGTAATATACCCTTTTACGGAAAGAAATATACTTGGAGATGCACGCTGAGTGTAATTGACCCTTTTATGGACAGATTAACAATTGGTCTGCAACAGCTGGAACACCAGATTAAGGGTATTGCTATATTGGCAAGTGAATTTCACCCCAGAACAAAATCTATCCTTTGACGGATACTATTAAACTTGTCCAGTCACAGCTGGAACACCAGATTCAGGGTATTGCTATTTTGGCAATTAAATTTCACCCCAGAAAAAAATATATCCTTTTACGGACAGATTTAAACTAGGCCTGCAACAGCTGGAACACCGGATTTACTGTATTTCTATTTTTGCAACTGTATTCCACCCCAGAAAATAATAAATCCTTTGACGGACACTAGGAAAATTGTCCAGTCACAACTGGAACACCAGATTTAGGGTATTGCTATTTTGGCAATTGAATTTCACCTCAGAACAAATCTATCCTTTGACAGATACTATTAAACTTGTCCAGTCACAGCTGGAACATCAGATTTACTGTATTTCTATTTTGGCAACTGAATTTCACCGCAGAAAATAATAACTCCTTTGACGGACACTATTAAACTTGGCCAGCCACAGCTGGGAAACCAGATTTACGGTATTGCTATTTTGGCAATTGAATTTAAGCCCAGAAAATTATCTATCCTTTGCCGGACACTATTAAACTTGGCCAGCCACTGCTGGGACACCAGATTTAGGGGATTGCTAATTTGGCAATTGAATTTCCCCACAGAAAAAAATCTATCCTTTGCCAGACAGCAGACAGTATTACAATTGGCTAGCCGCAGCTGGAACACCAGATTTAGGGGATTGCTATTTTAGCAATTGAATTTAACCCCTTAATAAAATATATAAATTTCTATCCTGAGTTTCTAGGGGTGACAATAAGCACAGCCAAGCCCCTGATGTATGATATAGCAAAAAAAAACTAGTATTGATGGATTGATGGACTTGGTGGCAGCTTGTGCTGGTGCACCACAAGACACAAAATGGCCGCTGATCAAAGTGAGAGAAAAACGCTCTGTCCAGCCTAAAAACCAGTGAGCAATTAACTAGCAGAAGTTGAATGATTCACAGCTGTAGATTGATCACTTCATTAGGTGTTTTTGCTGACTTTTCCCTGCCTAATCTCGCCCTCAAAGAAGCTGCGTCCTCTCCCTACACTAATCAGAGCAGTGTGACGTGCGGCGCTACGTGACGCCAGCTTAAATAGAGGCGTCATCCTGGTCCTTTGGCTGCATTTTCACTACTTTGGGTAAGATCTGCATTTATGCAATGATTTTTATATATTTTTTTTTTCTGGCATTCTGGCATTTGTAATGTCATTATTACTGGATCCGTACTACGGAGGCAGTGATTCATGGTGTGATACTTCCTCTGTATAGGGTAATGCTCATAATTAGCAGTATTTAAGTGCAAAACACGATTGTGTTTGCATGCAGTATCTTTCCCCCTTTGTTACTAGCTAATACTGGGTCTAGGATGGCGCTTCAATTTTTGCACCTCCTGTTGCACATATTTTTAAATTCTATGCATTAATAAAGTATATTTATATGGATATTTGCATTTGGCTCCTTTTTTGGTGTTAGTTTTCAATTTCAGCTTAAGCTGCGTAGTATCGCACATGAAATCCATAGCCAGGTTAATGGTCTTGAAGGCAGCCAGAATGTCGTCAAGAGACACCTTCGGATCCACGTCAGTCTGAATCTGGTGCAGGCGAGACCGGAGGAACGTAGAGACCTCTGTAGCAGCAATGGCTGTAGAAGCGGATCTAAAGGACCTGTGATGATGTCACATCACATGGTCCAATCACATGGTCCATCTTACCATGGTGATGGACCATGTGATTGGACCATGTGATGTGACGTCATCACAGGTCCTTTACTTCTTAGCTGATGCAGGGAAAGAGAGGAGAGATCGCAACTACGCGATTAAGCGGCTAAAGTAAGTTAACTTTTATTATTTTTAACCCCTTCCACTTCATTTTACTATGCATTCTTTATTAATAATGCTATTATTTCCTCTTATAACAATGCTATAAGGGAAAATAATCAATTCTCCAGAAGACCCGAAACCGGACTTCAGTGATGAAGTCCGGCTTCGGGTTGGGTACCAAACATGGCGATTTTTCTCACGCGCATGCAAAACGCATTACAAATGTTTGCACCCGCGTGGGAAAAACGCGCATATTCCCGCAACGCACCCGCCTCTTATCCGGGCGTCAAACATGACGCCCGTGTGAAAGAGGACTTAGAAAACGACTTTCTGCTATCTGGATACTGTGGAGAAGACATCACTGCGGGAAGAAAAAACAAATAAAACATTTGTATATTAAAAATAAATGTTACTAAGCAGAAAAGTTAAGAGGCACATCAGAGGAAGCTGAAAACCAGACAAAGAACAAAGCACCAATTAGCGGAGAAAACACCAGCTTATAGGGACTCTGGGAGCTAGCTGTGAAGCATGTGCAGCCAGATACCAAGCTGGTGCACAATGCTTCCTTAAATAGAGAGGAGGCTGGACCCAGAGGAAAAAACCTCGCCCCAGGAGGGGAAAAAAATAACCACTGTATAAACATATAAACAGATGCTACTTAGCAGGAATAACAAAAAATCCCGGAGGAAAGAAAGAAATAACAATAATAATATCTCCGGTGAACGTGAAACATGCCATAAGGAAAACCCGGAAGTGACGTCAGTGGTCAGTCCGACGACACTTCCAGAAGATGACAGTGCCCATAGGCTGCGGAAAACCGGGCCGAGGATGCTGCCTAGAGACGCAAAAAATAGAGCAAACGCGCGGAGCCAAAGCAGGTAAGCTGCCGGCCAAAAATACAAAGCACAAGAGCTAAAAGAGAAGACTGGGCAAAAGCCCAGTAAAATATTTTCCCAAGGTGAAAATAATAGGGGCAGAACCCCTAGGCCAGGCATCAGCAACCTTCGGCTCCCAGCTGTTGTGAAACTACAATTCCCAGCATGCTCCATTCATTTCTATGTAAGTTCTTAGAAGAGCAGAGCAACTATGCATGCTGGGAGTTGTAGTTTCACAACAACTGGGAGCCAAAGGTTGCCTACCCCTGCCCTAGGCCCTGGAAAAGAGAAGAGAGAAATCCCCTAGAAAAGAGGGGATCACTGCCAGTCCACCTGTCTAGGAGTACAGAAAAAAACACAGTGGGCTAGGGGTAAGTCCCTCCTTTATAGGGGATACCTAATTGTTTAATTGTTTTATTTACTTGGGCTCATTAATAATTCTGCCGGTCCTACCAGTCCACGGGGGGTGGGGGGTGGGGGGTGGTTAACCTTATCTGTTCTGCTGGAAGGACATAAGGTAAACTAACTTTACACCGCCCACCCCTCCACCAGCTAGGGCTAGGAGCGAATAAAGGTAAAGATAATGCTAGCCTTTTAAAGAGAATTACAGCATGATACCACAAAACATTTGATATGACATTTAGCAAGATTTTAAAGTGCCCACATATGGCATATAGTGGGACACTGCATCAAGATGAATTAGGCATGGATCAGCCAGGATTTCCACACACAAATGCATGATGCAGAAGACTAGATCAACCATGGTGCCACACCAACATTTTGACAAAAGAGACCGGTATCTTCTGGCTACTTGCCTCAGCTACCAGTCTGATGCTGTTACCTGCTTGATGCCACACATCTGATGCCAAGTGCTCCTTTTTTCATACACAATCTTCAGTGGGTACTAGTATTGCCACCTCCACAGTAGTAACCTTGCCACTCTGTGGCCTCCTGATGCTGCAGCCGCCTCCAGACTCTGTCATTGTGCCACTCTGTTGCCTCTTCCTGATGCTGCTTCCGACACTTCCACACTCTGTCTTTGTGCCAATGTGTGGCCTACTCATGCTGCTGTCACCTCCAGACTCTGTCATTCTGCCACTCCGTGGCTTTCTCATGCTGCTGCCAACTCCAGACTCTGTTATTGTGCCACTCTGTGGCCTATTAATGCTGCCGCCACCTCCAGACTCTGTCAATGTGCCACTCTGTGGTCTACTAATGCTGCTGCCACCTCCAGACTCTGTCATTGTGCCACTCTGTGGACTCCTCCTGATGCTGCTGCTGCCACCACCTCCACACTCTGTAATTGTGCCAATCTGTGGCCTCCTCCTGATGCTGCTGCTACCAACACCTCCACACTCTATCATTGTGCCACTCTGTGGCCTACTCATGCTGCCGCCACCTCCAGACTCTGTTATTGTGCCACTCTGTGGTCTACTCATGCTGCTGCCACCTGCAGACTCTGTCATTGTGCCACTCTGTGGCTTCCTCATGCTGCTGCCAACTGCAGACTGTCATTATGCCACTCTGTGGACTCCTCCTGATGCTGCTGCTGCCGACACCTCCACACTCTGTTATTGTGCCACTCTGTGGTCTACTCATGCTGCTGCCACCTGCAGACTCTGTCATTGTGCCACTCTGTGGCTTCCTCATGCTGCTGCCAACTGCAGACTGTCATTATGCCACTCTGTGGACTCCTCCTGATGCTGCTGCTGCCGACACCTCCACACTCTGTTATTGTGCCACTCTGTGGTCTACTCATGCTGCTGCCACCTGCAGACTCTGTCATTGTGCCACTCTGTGGCTTCCTCATGCTGCTGCCAACTGCAGACTGTCATTATGCCACTCTGTGGACTCCTCCTGATGCTGCTGCTGCCGACACCTCCACACTCTGTCACAGTGCCACTTTGTGGCCTACTCATGCTGCTTCCACCTTCAAACTCTGTCATTGTGCCACTCAGTGGCCTCCTCATACTGCTTTCACCACCGGACTCTGTCATTGGGCCACTCTGTGGTCTCCTCATGCTGCTTGCACCTCACCACTGTGTCATAGGTCCACTCTGTGGACTACTCATGTTGTTCCCACCCTCCCCACTTCATGACTGTTCCACTTATGTGGCTTTTGGCCTGGCTGACATCATTATTTATTGTCCACTTCTTCTGATCTGTCAGAAGGAAGTAAAAATGAGACACAATGGATCCTTTTTCTTGTAGCAGCTTTAAGGCCTGTATGGTCCCATCAGAAATTACATGATTTGATAGCCAAAAGCAGGAGTGGGTAGAAAACACAGAAGGGTACTTGCACACTTGCAGCAGTGTGATCCGGCAAGCAGTTCAGGCAGAGTTCAGATCAGGCAAACTGTATGCAAAAGCATGTCATTTTTTCAGACTTAGGGTACTTTTACACTTGCGGCAGGACGGATCCGGCACGCTATTCAGCCTGCCGCATCCGTCCCGCCACAAGTGGCCGTGCACTGTGGTGCTGCCGCTCCGTCCCCAGTGACTATAATGGGGCGGGGGCGGAGCTACGGTGCAGCACGGCACTTCAGGGCCGGAGATCGCCGGACGAAAAGTACTGTATGTCCGACTTTTCGTCCGAAAAATGCCTGATCAGTCAGAAAAATGCATTGCAATACCGGATCCGTTTTTCCTGTGTCATCCGGCAAAACGGATCCGGTATTTATTTTTTTCACATTTTTAAAGGTCTGCACATGCGCAGACCAGAATGCTGGATCCGTCATTGCGGTATTTTTAATGTTGGATCCGGCACTAATATATTTCAATGTAAATTAATGCCGGTTAGGCATTCCAGCAACTGATCAGGCATTTTGGACGGAGATAATACCACAGCATGCTGCGGTATTTCCTCCGTCCAAAACGCCTGACAGTGACTAAACTGAAGACATCCTGAACGGATTTCTCTCCATTCAGAATGCATTGGGATAAAACTGGTCAGTTCTTTTCCGGTATAGAGCCCCGAGTACGGAACTCTATGCCGGAAAAGACTAACGCTAGTGTGAAAGTACCTGAAGACATGCAAATATTCTATTCACGTGACATCTCTGTTTTAGATCCACTCCGTTTTTTTTGCCTTTAGCAATGCTGATGGATTATTGCGCAAATGCTGACCGAGTGAAGGCGTATGTTCCACAGACATGATCCGTTTTTTGTGGGTTATTGTTCTGACGGTTTAGAGGAAGGCCAAAATAATTAGTGACGTCAACACAAACTTACTGCTGACACCCTCTCCACTCTGTCAGGGGGGCTCTACTTGTATAAGCGTTTAATAGAACAGGTTCTGTAGACATGTATGTGGAATCAGCTGACGACGGAAGTGCAATTCTTCTTGACGCTAACATCTACCTGTAAGGCTCAGTTTATATTTGAAGTCAGTTTTAGCCCCGTGACCGCCCAAATAAGTGAAGTATGCAATGATTCTAAGAGCGACGCCTGTCGTCTGCATGTCATATGGACTCACAGTATTATTTCACTACCCAAGCAGACTCCCTATGCATGTTACTGCAAGGCACAGTGTTCTACACCACTATAAAGGCTCTCAGCAGCCAGAAAATAGCCGTTTTTTTATGTAATTCTACACGGATATATTTGGATCGAACCGAATTTTCCCAGGACCGGCGAATCTCATTTTTGACTAATTTACTCATCTCTAGTCAGCATAGTAGCCTAGTCACACAGTGGTGAGGTGGCTTCTACATGAGGAGTCAACACAATGGCCCAGTCAAAGCTACGGAGGGTGGCAATCGCATGTAGAATTGACAAAATGGCCCAGTCACAGAGGGGGGAGGATGGTAACCGCACGAGGAGTCAACATAGTGGTCCAGTTAAAAAGTGGGGAGTGTGCTACCACATTAGGAGTCAAAATAGTGGCCCAGTCATAGAGTGGTGAGGTGGCAACCGCATGAGGAGTCAACACAGTGGCCCAGTCACAGAGTGGGGAGGTGGGGAGCAACAGCAGTGGCAGTGACAGCACAAGATGGTGGGTGGCAGTAAGAGAAGATGGCAGCAGAGGAAGCAGGTGGGTGGCAGCTATAGAATACTGGCTAAAGCATGTGGCCAGAAGAAACGGGTGTTTTTTCCACAATGTTTTGGTGTGGCACCAGTGTGGAAATCCTAGCTGATCCACACCTGATTAATCTTTACAAAGGTTAGTCTCTTAACAGTTTGGATGGAAAGGCGAGTTCTCTTTGGGGTAGCTATGCCCCCCCCCCACACTAAACACCCGCTCTGATGCCACACTACTGGCCGGGTAGGAAAAGTTTGTCGAGGGCAAACTCAGCCAGTTGCAGCCACAGATCATGTTTGGCTGCCCAGTAGGCCAGGGGATCTTGGAGGTCGGGTGGCAGGGTGCAGTCCAAGTATGCCACCACCTGCTGGTTCAGGTTCTCGTGGGTGGTTTCATTAGTAAGCGGGTGAAGAAAAGTGCTCATTAGAGACTCCAGACTCAAGTTGCTGCTGATAGAGCAGTCATGGCAGTAGAGCGTGTTCACAGAGGCCCCCCCCCCCCCCCGTCAGACCTTTGTGAAGCTGGGTGATGGCGTACATAGGCAGTGGCCAACTGACTACATTGGATGTCTGGATAGTAGTTGAGTTTTTCAACACATGGAAAAAGGCGCACAATTTGGAATGGTAGCGAGGGTCTAACATGGTGGAGAGCCAGTAGTCATTTCTTTGTTGAAAGGTGATAATATGGTTGTCACTACGTAAGCAACCGAGCATGCATCTTGCCAATTGCGCAAGGGACTCCGAGGGACTCCCTTCCTCCATCTCCAATGCATACTCCTGACAGTTGTGCAGGTACACCACCCATTTCTGTATACATTGCTTGTGCGTGAATGTCCTCCTCCTCCACCAGTTCAGCCCCACAGGGCTCAGGTGGCCGTGAGATCCTTCCTGTCCCTTGGCCAGCCAGGACGTGAAGGAGTGGTCATCCCGTAGTCCTGGTGAAAAATAAAGTGGCCTCCTCAAAGCAACGGCAGGTGTCACACATGAGCTGCCACTGGATAATGTCAAATTTACACAGGGGAGTGCTTCTGTCTGCCTGCATCATCAAGAAATCATTTTCGGACTTCCTCTGCTCATACAGTCAGTCCAACATGTGGAGGGTGGAGTTCTGATGGGTGGAACCGTCGCATATTAGGCAATGTTAGGGACCGCTGCAGCTCAAGGAGGGCGTGCTTTGCAGCGTAAGAGTGGCTGAAGTGAATGCACAGTTTCCTAGCCAAATTTGCCCATATATATTGTCCTTGACCGCAGCTACAGCTCCACACGTCGGCGCTGCCGTGAATTTTAGCAAACACTGACAGGCTCAGGGACTGGCCCACCTTCTGTTCAACATACGTGTGCAGGGCTCGTAAAGCCTTTTTGGAGAAGTAATGACGGCTTGGGACTCTCTATCTTGGCTTGGCACAAGCTATTAGTTCTCTAGAAGGTGCAAAGTCAACCAATTGGAAAGGGAGGGACTGTAGTATCAGCAACTTGGGCAGAAGCACATTCAGCTTCTGCGCTGTCGGATAAGCGCACACATACCATTGCGTTTGCTGTGGCAGGCTGTACCACTACATTAGCACTACGGTTTTCCCAGGCAAGTGTTGATGCAGGGCCATGGTGCCAGCATTTGCACCCTGGGCACACTTCACCTCCTGCCCACAGATTCTACAAATGGCCATGCTGATATACTCTGGCGGCTTGATGAAATATTCCCACACCGGCAAGTATGGCATTTACCCTTCACCACTCCATGCTGCATAGTGTCAGGAAGCAATTTCACCTCAGAAACAAGGATAAATGGATGTACTTATGTATAAAAGAACGTGAACACCACAAAATGTGTAGTATCAGGCTGCAATTTCACCCCAATTACACAATTAAGGACTAATGGATTGAATTATATAAAAAAGAACGTGAACACCTTAAAATCTGTAGAATGAGGCCACAATTTCACCCCAGAATCAAGGATGTACTTATATGTAAAAAAATGTGAACACCCCAAAATTTGTAGTATCAGGCTGCAATTTCACACCAATTACATAATTAAGGATTCACGGATTTACTCATGTATAAAAGAATGTGAACACCCTAATATCTGTCTTATAATACCACAATTTCACCCCAATTATACAATTAAGGATTAATGAATTGAATTATGTAAAAAAGAACCTGAACTCCCTAAAATCTGTAGTATCAGGCTGCAATTTCACCCCAATTACAACGTTAAGGATTAAAGGATTGAATTAATTATAAAAGAAAGTTAACGCCCTAAAATCTGTAGTATCAGGCTGTAATTTCACCCCAATTACACAATTAAGGATTAACTGATTTACTTATATCTAAAAGAATTTGAACACTCTAAAATCTGTAGTATCAGGCCACAATTTCACTCCAGAATCAAGGATGAATGGATGCACTTCTACTGTATAAAAAAAGGACGCAAACACCCTAAAATCTGTAGTATCAGGCCGCAATATTACCCCAATTGCAAAATTAAGCACTAAAGGATTAAATTATGTATAAAAGAAGATGAACAACCTAAAACCTATAGTATCTGGCCGCATTTTCACCCCAGAATCAAGGATGAACGGATGCACTTATATATAAAGGAACGTGAGGACCCCAAAATCTGTAGTATTAGACCACAATTTTAACGCAATAACAGAATCAAGGATTAATGGAATTACTTATGTATAAAAGAATGCGAACAATCAAAAATCAATAGTATTAAAACACTTTTTAACCCCAGTTAGTGCAGCAAGGTGTAATAGAATAGCTCCTATTAGCCAAGCTTTACACTATTCTATTGGCCCCTGCTCTCTCCTAATAGTGTGGATAAAGCCTCCCTATTCTATCTGAACACTATCTCTAAATGTCCCTGAAGTGCTCAATAGTAATATTTTGTAAATAAAGTGTTTCCTAATCACTGTCCATAGTGACTGTAACGTCTCTCAGTGCACTGAAAAATGACAGAGACTGGGCAGGAGGAGACTTTTTATATGTGAGCGACTATAGACCAGCCTCTACTTGTGTGTATTGAAATGGGCAAACATAATTTTCCTTATCTCCCCAGGGTACTATAGCATCCTGATAAATTAAACTTATGCCAATTTATGCTATTGGTGGTCATATAATGATGCTCAATCAAGGTTGAAGCTTCTAAAAGATAGACATCCAGCACTTGGCAAATTGAAACCATAACATCTTTATTTCAAGAAAGCTAAAATCACTCCAGTGGCATATTGTACAGTAGCTCAGTTCAACAGTTGAAGCATCGTCCTACTATGTGCCACTGGGGTGATTTGAACTTTCTTGGAATAAAGATGTTATGATTTTATTTTGCTAAGTGCTGGACGTTTATCCTTTGGTACCATAACAACCTGTCCAACCCTGCATTTATTTGTTGCAGTTATCTGTGTTTGTGAACTGAGACCTTAAGACATCAAACAGCAAACAGAAATCAGGTAAGTAGTGATATTTGCCTACAAATTTTAAATAGCTCCTATTGGTATGTGTAGTTATCACATATTTAGTTACCTTTTTAACACTTATGACAAAAGGGTGAGTGACAGAGGACAATGTATTTTATATATGTCACCATTATTAACTATCATGGGCACGTAAGAATGCACATTGTTTTGGGAAATTCCTGAAAAGTACAGTCATTTACTATTGAATGTTTCATTTAAACCTGTTTAACCAGTGGAAATTACTTAAAAGGTCTAAAGAAAAGAAAAATGTTGTTTGCATTAAGTACTCAACGAGCAAATAAGGATTACAAAATGAAAAGTCATGTACCTAAAGACTATGACTTATTTACTTTACTGAAGATACATTTTGAGTAACAAGCATTTTCTGTGCCCCACCATAGTTTGTATATTGACGACACATGAAACCATTCATGATGTGAAATATGGTATATTAAAATGTCAAAGGGTATTACAAAATCAAGTGATGTATGTACAGTACTCACAGTTTGCGTGAATTAGAAAGTATGGCTGAGAAACTCTAGAGATAATGAGGATGTAATAAAAGAAGTGTTGTACCCATGTTAAAATCTGACTATATTCATTTGAAAAACGTCTATATTTAAACTTAATTTGTATACTACATGGCTATAGCTTAGATCACAGAACAATCCCAAATATATTACCTAAATGCTACTTTTGAAGTGGATGTTCCATAAGCACATCCGTTTTTCATATATTCCTTGAAGGTACAGTACATGGAGGTCACCTCCTCAGAATACCCTGTCTATGAAACAGCATGATACAGCTGTCCATTATCACCCCATAATTTGAAAGGCTGACATGTAATGGCTAGCTTTCTATGAGACACTTTAAGCTTTCTATACACATGTCAATCTCCAGTGGGATGATAGTTAAACCCGGTCAAAGGAATGATTCAACACATAGAGGCGGGTGGTAACAGAAATTTTACTCAACAGGTTGAGACAGGCTTAGTGGTTACAGTTTAGGTACAGAACTTGGTGGTTACAGTTCAGGTAGAAACAGGGCTGCCATCAGGGGGGAACAGCCAGTACCCCCGTGGGGGGCCCGGCCAGTCCTGAGCCTGTTTTTTTGTGGCCTTGCGTTGGCTCTGCTGGGAGGGGGCCCGCGGGAGCGGCAGGTCACAGGGAGAAGAACGCTTGTGGAAGCGGTCATCTCCATAGTCATCTGTATCGCCCTCCTCAGGACGTCTCCCTTCCCTCTTCCTCTGATAGGCTGCGGGCCTTGTGCCTATCAGAGGCCGGTGCAGGCGGCGCAATGACGTAATCGCGCCGCCTGAGCCGTACAGCGCGGGACATAGACCGGAAGTTGCCTGCATTGCATTGCAGTCTGGAGTGGAGGTAAGTATGAGTGTTTTTTTTTTTTAAATACAGTCGCACATGGGGGATTGGGGGGGAGCAGGAGGCACTTTATACTGCTCCTGTGTCCATGATCCAGTCCTGCTCCTGTGTCCATGTTCTAGTCTTGCTCCAATGACATAGCTAAAGGCTATTGGCTCCTGGTTTAAATTACAGTTTGGGGGGAGCAGAGGGCACTTGATACTGGCACATGGGGGGTGCATTGGCACTTGGTACTGGCACGTGGGGGGAAGGCACTTGATACTGGCACATGGGGGGTGCATTGGCACTTGATACTAGCACATGGGGGAGGCACTTGATACTCACACATGGGGGGGGTTGGCACTTGATACTGGCACATGGGGGGTTGGCACTTAACACTGGCACATGATTGGGGGCATCTTTGGGGGCACTTGTTACTGGCACATTATTATGGGGCACTATGGGGCCTTCTACTGAGGCCACAAAGAAGGGGTATTTTATATGGGGGGCTCTGTGTGGTACTAGTATTCTCAGGGGTATTATCTGCAGTATAGTATTTTGGACCACAGGGGCACAGTATTGGGGGTAGTAGGATGATTTGTCCAGATGATGGGAGGATGATGAAAAAGTAGCAAACTAAAAAAAATGTTATTATTGTCAAACTGCAGAGACAGAAGATGGCGACAAAATGGTTG
This sequence comes from Bufotes viridis, assembly GCA_033119425.1. NCBI lineage: Eukaryota > Metazoa > Chordata > Amphibia > Anura > Bufonidae > Bufotes > Bufotes viridis. The sequence goes on along the minus strand of CM065592.1, from coordinate 320,170,161 downwards.
TCTGTTCTGAAGGTCTGAAAGGAGAAGGCGAGGACAGAGAACATCTACATCAAAGGAGACGTCACTGGATGTAAGAGGTATGTCAGGCTGTATTACTGTAGTGATGGGATCAGGGGCGTAACGATCGCGGTGTGAATGGGGGGATGGAGGTGGGATATGGGTGGGGCCTGGAAGGGGGCCCTTGAATTATTTTGCCCGGGGGCCCTGATGGTTCTCAGTCCGCCCCTGACTTGTGTCGCTGATCTGATCCTGTACTCACAGGCTAAGTGGGCATGAGTTCAGTCACTTCAGCGCGCTATCCTGTGAGACCTGTGACCTCTGGTGGGTCTCGCGGGATCACGCGCCGCAGGACACAGGGGCCCCATGATCTCCTATTGACCTTGCTGAGACTAGGCTCTGGATCCGCCACTGGGGCAGGGGTGGGGGGCCCAGGCCCTAAGCTGTGTAAGGGGCCCCAAAATTTCTGATGGCAGCCCTGGGTAGAAATCTCGGAAGTTAAAGTTCTTTGCACAAAGCGAAACAGTTATTGTCAGTATGTGACTCAAAGTGCACGGGTTGTTCTAAACTTAGTAACAACAGGTAGCAGAACATTTAGAATGCGACTGTGTTGGTATTTAAGCACTATAACTTGGTTGCATCGTAAGAGTGGTTCGTAGCTAACTAGCCTTTAATAATTTTCTTGTGTCGCTTACTTCCTAGTCTGTCACAGATCTCAATTCACTCAGTGGATGCCTCAGTAGTTCCTCTGCAACAACAAAGCCTTCTCCCCTTAGGTCATACATCCTCAGCAGCTATCATACTGCTTGGCTCGCCACTCTTCCTGTGACCTGACTCTTTCTTAAGCTGTTTGATCTTTCACATCAGCTCCGCACTGGCAGCACACTCAGTCTACTACACATTACACCCATTGGCACCAAAACAGGCCCTACTGGAACAATTCTCTTTAGGGTCTGTGTGGGGCCATGCACATGAGTTGTTACATTCAAAATGGTTATCCCTGACCCTGTGCAACTACTATCATATTGTCCTACACAATAATGAAACCTAATGGCATATAATAAATAACAAAAGTTGCATGGACATAACAGCAAAAAAAAAGGTGCACGCATAAATAAAACTTATGCATTCAGCCAATTCTTCATCCTTTAAAGTAAGCCTTAAAGAAAGTTAGGGCCCTTTTACATGAGCCATAAAAGCAGGCACTGATTGGAAATGAGAAAATGTATTCTTAATCATTGCCCATACAAAAACTGTGCTACATCGGCAATCCGTTCTTGTTTCCTCCGGGCAGGCACAGACATCCCTTCACTAACTCATATGTTGCCTTTCTGGTGGCCTAGACCCACTGGACCCTCTTCCTCCTTATTGTCGAGCCTGGCCACCAGGCTTTGGCCTGCTTCTTGCTGACAAAGACCTCTTTCTTCTTTCCATTGGACAAGTGCTTCCTCTGGCATGCTCATGGACACCCTAATTCACCCCAGTCTGTGGTTGGTTAACTCTAGGTACTTAAGGCACCTTCCCCGATGGGAGGAAGCCTGAACAATAGATGTTCTAGAGTGCTAGTTTCCTATTAAGATGTGCTGTATTAATTTGTCTGTCTGTTTACTGGATTCTGACCCTCTGCTGTCTGACCTGACCTGTGCCTGACCTCTGCATTGACTCTTTGCTTCCTACCCTGATCTCGAACAGTTTTCCTTCTGGCATTTGCGTCCCCACCTATTCTTTGGTTGAACTTGATGGACTTATGTCTTTTTTCAAACGTATTAACTATGTAACTATGTAACAAATACTCTCCCTGCTCTGAGCTTGGCCTGATCCTTTGGTAATCTGCACCAGTGTCTCTGGTCTCCATGGGTCAGCTGTCTAAGGGGTTGTCGGGGCTTTTTATATTAATGACCTATCCTCAGGATAGGTGTCAATATCAGATAGGTGGGGGTCCATCACTTGGCTCTCCCATGGATCAGTTGTTTGAGGATACAGCGCTTGCAGTGTGCACAAGCAGTCTACCTTCTCTCTTCCTGTTCATTGCTGCTGTCCCATAGACATACAGCAGCGAACAGGAAAAAAATAAAGGGCGACAGCATGTGCATACTGCGCACAGTCTCCTCAAACAGCTGATAAGTGGGGGTGCTGGAAGTCAGACCCCTGCCAATCTGATATTGATGACCTAATCAGAGGATACGTCATCAATAGAAAAAGCAGGAACAACCCCTTTAACCACAAAGAGATTATGTCGCATGGTCGCTCCCCCGCTGTGAAGTCCAGATGCTTGTATAGGTGTTAAAGGGTGGGACTCTGTCTGGCTCACCCATAATGCCTTACAATCAGTCTCAAACAAGGAAATTATGTCATTCTGAGTAGAGATGAGCGAATCGAAGTTGACGAGGTGGAACTCGATCCAAATTTTTAGAAAAATTTGACTTATCCCGAAGTCGAATTTCCACGTGCTTCAAGGTAACGGTCCAAATTTTTTCTAAAATGGCTGCTGCACATGTTAGAAAGAGCAAGTAAGAATCCCGGGAATGAGGGATTACCCAAAATACCATGCAAATAGCTAATAATCAGCAGCTAGTCGGCCACTATGATGTCATAGTCCTATAAAAAGTCTCTTCCTGCCCGTGCATGGAGAGATGTTACAGGCACTATGGACAGTGACTAGAAATACTTTATTTACAAAAGAATACTATTGAGCAGTTCAGGGACAGCTTAGTGATAGTGGAGGCATTATCCACACTATAGGGAAGAGAGCAGGGACCAATTGAACAGTGTAAAGCTTGGCTAATAGGAGCTATTCTTTTACACCTTGCTGCACTAATTAGGGTTACAAAGTGTTCTAATACTACAGATTTTAGATTGATTGCTTTCCTTGATACATCAGTAATTCCATTAATCCTTGATTCTGTTATTGAGGTGAAACTGATACAAATTTTTTTTGGGAGGGGGTTCACTTTCTTTTATATATAATTCAATCCGTTAATCCTTGATTGCATAATTGGGGTGAAATTGCCGCTTGATACTAAAGATTCTAGGGTGCTTATGTTCCATTATAAATAAATATATCCATTAATCCCTAATTGTGTAATTGCGGTGAAATTGCACCCTGATACTACAGATTTTAGGGTGCTCACATTCTCTTAGATATAAAAAAATCCGTTATTACCTAATTGAATAATTAGGGTGAAACTGTGGCCTGATACCTCAGATTTTAGGGTGCTAAAGTACATCCATTCATCCTTGTTTCAGGGGTGAAATTACACCCTTACACTACTGCTATTTTACCCTTACAGTTACTTTTACAGCACAGTGTGTCCGACAGACAGGTACCAGGCCATTCTAAAGGAACGGGCAATAGCGTAATATTTTTTGGAGCTGGTAGAAGTAGCAGCAGAAGAAGCGGGGTGGTAGCAGCAGTCGCAGAGACAGGGCAGAGCTGCAAGTGTCATCCAGAGGTCATGTTTTGACCAGCAACCCAGCTGACCTTAAAAGGTTGACTCAGTCTTCAACATCATCTCAAATGACATCAGATACCCCCAGCCAGGAGTGGGTGGGTTCCTTTGACACCACACTTAGTTGGCATGGCCTCGGAACAAGCTCTTTGTCCCCACCTGTCCTGAACCTGCCCCTTTCATTTTATGTTTCTGCTCAGGAAGTATTGTATGCCGTCAGCTCGGCTATCAGCGAGGACAAGCTTCTAAAGGACAGTCAGCAGCTACTGCCCAGCCAATATCTGGAGGAGAGATCCACGGTTTCCTCTGGTAGGCAGGGAAGTAGCGACAATGAGAGTTGCGTGGAAGATGGGGTTGCGAGAGGTCAGGCATGTGGCCCTGAGACTGGTGAGGGTGACATGCAGACAGTAGTGGATGATGATGTAGCCGATGGCATGTGGGAGCTGGGTATAGAGGGAGCTTGATCATCATCATCATTATTAGGGGATGAGGGTGGCAGCTTGGGTGTAAGGCAGCGGCTGAGCCAGCAGGGTGATAGCGTGGCCATGAGTCAGCAGGGTTGAAACAGTGTGAGGTCTGGAGCTAAACGTGCCCGGGGTAGACTGTCTGTGATTTGGAAGCCAACCTGTCCGGAAAGAACTTTAGCGGTGCATGGGTTCACAGAAGCAGCAGGCAGTCAGCATGTTGTGGTGGGGGGCGGAAATGTCATACTTAGAGATGAGCGAACACCTGGATGTTCGGGTTTGAGAGGTTCGGCCGAACTTCCGGAAAATGTCCGGGTTCGTGATCCGAACTCAACCCGAACTTCATCCCGAACCCGAACCCCATAGAAGTCAATGGGGACCCGAACTTTTGGGCACTAAAAAGCCTGTAAAAGACTCCCGGAAAGGGCTAGAGGGCTGCAAAAGGCAGCAAAATGTAGGTAAATCCCCTGCAAACAAATGTAGATAGGGAAATGAATTAAAATAAAATAAAATAAATAAAAATTAACCAATATCAATTGGAGAGAGGTCCCACAGCAAGGAATCATGCGTCATATCATCCACCACTGGAGAAGGCCACTCTCATTTATTTGGGACCAGCACCCAGACAGAGGATACAGGTCCCACAGCAAGGAATCATGCTTCATATCAACCACCACCGGAGAAGGCCACTCTCATGTATTTTGGACCAGCACCCAGACAGAGGATACAGGTCCCACAGCAAGGAATAAGGCGTCATATCAACCACCACCGGAGAAGGCCACTCTCATTTATTTTGGACCAGCACCCAGACAGAGGAGAGAGGTCCCACATCAAGGAATCATGCGTCATATCAACCCCCACCGGAGAAGGCCACTCTCAGTTATTTTGGACCAGCACCCAGACAGAGGATACAGGTCCCACAGCAAGGAATCATGCCTCATATCAACCACCAACGGAAAAGGCCACTCTCATTTATTTCGGCCCAGCACCCAGACAGAGGATACAGGTCCCACAGCAAGGAATCATGCGTCATATCAACCACCACCGGAGAAGGCCACTCTCATGTATTTTGGACCAGCACCCAGACAGAGGAGAGAGGTCCCACATCAAGGAATAAGGCGTCATATCAACCCCCACCGGAGAAGGCCACTCTCATTTATTTTGGACCAGCACCCAGACAGAGGAGATAGGTCCCACAGCAAGGAATCATGCCTCATATCAACCACCAATGGAGAAGGCCACTCTCATTTATTTGGGACCAGCACCCAGACAGAGGATACAGGTCCCACAGCAAGGAATCATGCTTCATATCAACCACCACCGGAGAAGGCCACTCTCATGTATTTTGGACCAGCACCCAGACAGAGGATACAGGTCCCACAGCAAGGAATAAGGCGACATATCAACCACCACCGGAGAAGGCCACTCTCATGTATTTTGGACCAGCACCCAGACAGAGGATACAGGTCCCACAGCAAGGAATAAGGCGTCATATCAACCACCACCGGAGAAGGCCACTCTCATTTATTTTGGACCAGCACCCAGACAGAGGAGAGAGGTCCCACATCAAGGAATCATGCGTCATATCAACCCCCACCGGAGAAGGCCACTCTCATTTATTTTGGACCAGCACCCAGACAGAGGATACAGGTCCCACAGCAAGGAATCATGCCTCATATCAACCACCAACGGAAAAGGCCACTCTCATTTATTTCGGCCCAGCACCCAGACAGAGGATACAGGTCCCACAGCAAGGAATCATGCGTCATATCAACCACCACCGGAGAAGGCCACTCTCATGTATTTTGGACCAGCACCCAGACAGAGGAGAGAGGTCCCACATCAAGGAATAAGGCGTCATATCAACCCCCACCGGAGAAGGCCACTCTCATTTATTTTGGACCAGCACCCAGACAGAGGATACAGGTCCCACAGCAAGGAATCATGCCTCATATCAACCACCAACGGAGAAGGCCACTCTCATTTATTTGGGACCAGCACCCAGACAGAGGATACAGGTCCCACAGCAAGGAATCATGCTTCATATCAACCATCACCGCTGAAGGCCACTCTCATTTATTTTGGACCAGCACCCAGACAGAGGATACAGGTCCCACAGCAAGGAATAAGGCGTCATATCAACCACCACCGGAGAAGGCCACTCTCATGTATTTTGGACCAGCACCCAGACAGAGGATACAGGTCCCACAGCAAGGAATAAGGCGTCATATCAACCACCACCGGAGAAGGCCACTCTCATTTATTTTGGACCAGCACCCAGACAGAGGAGAGAGGTCCCACATCAAGGAATCATGCGTCATATCAACCCCCCACCGGAGAAGGCCACTCTCATTTATTTTGGACCAGCACCCAGACAGAGGATACAGGTCCCACAGCAAGGAATCATGCCTCATATCAACCACCAACTGGAGAAGGCCACTCTCATTTATTTGGGACCAGCACCCAGACAGAGGATACAGGTCCCACAGCAAGGAATCATGCTTCATATCAACCACCACCGGAGAAGGCCACTCTCATGTATTTTGGACCAGCACCCAGACAGAGGATACAGGTCCCACAGCAAGGAATAAGGCGTCATATCAACCACCACCGGAGAAGGCCACTCTCATGTATTTTGGACCAACACCCAGACAGAGGATACAGGTCCCACAGCAAGGAATAAGGCGTCATATCAACCACCACCGGAGAAGGCCACTCTCATTTATTTTGGACCAGCACCCAGACAGAGGAGAGAGGTCCCACATCAAGGAATCATGCGTCATATCAACCCCCACCGGAGAAGGCCACTCTCATTTATTTTGGACCAGCACCCAGACAGAGGATACAGGTCCCACAGCAAGGAATCATGCCTCATATCAACCACCACTGGAGGAGGCCACTCTCATTTATTTGGGACCAGCACCCAGACAGAGGATGCAGGTCCCACAGCAAGGAATCATGCTTCATATCAACCACCACCGGAGAAGGCCACTCTCATGTATTTTGGACCAGCACCCAGACAGAGGATACAGGTCCCACAGCAAGGAATAATGCGTCATATCAACCACCACCGGAGAAGGCCACTCTCATGTATTTTGGACCAGCACCCAGACAGAGGATACAGGTCCCACAGCAAGGAATAAGGCGTCAAATCAACCACCACCGGAGAAGGCCACTCTCATTTATTTTGGACAAGCACCCAGACAGAGGAGAGAGGTCCCACATCAAGGAATCATGCGTCATATCAACCCCCACCGGAGAAGGCCACTCTAATTTATTTTGGACCAGCACCCAGACAGAGGATACAGGTCCCACAGCAAGGAATCATGCCTCATATGAACCACCAACGGAGAAGGCCACTCTCATTTATTTCGGCCCAGCACCCAGACAGAGGATGCAGGTCCCACAGCAAGGAATCATGCGTCATATCAACCCCCACCGGAGAAGGCCACTCTCATTTATTTTGGACCAGCACCCAGACAGAGGATACAGGTCCCACAGCAAGGAATAAGGCGTCATATCAACTACCACCGGAGAAGGCCACTCTCATTTATTTTGGACCAGCACCCAGACAGAGGAGAGAGGTCCCACAGCAAGGAATCATGCGTCATATCAACACCCACCGGAGAAGGCCACTCTCATTTATTTTGGACCAGCACCCAGACAGAGAATACAGGTCCCACAGCAAGGAATCATGCCTCATATCAACCACCAACGGAGAAGGCCACTCTCATTTATTTCGGCCCAGCACCCAGACAGAGGATACAGGTCCCACAGCAAGGAATCATGCGTCATATCAACCACCACCGGAGAAGGCCACTCTCATGTATTTTGGACCAGCACCCAGACAGAGGAGAGAGGTCCCACATCAAGGAATAAGGCGTCATGTCAACCCCCACCGGAGAAGGCCACTCTCATTTATTTTGGACTAGCACCCAGACAGAGGAGATAGGTCCCACAGCAAGGAATCATGCCTCATATCAACCACCAACGGAGAAGGCCACTCTCATTTATTTCGGCCCAGCACCCAGACAGAGGATACAGGTCCCACAGCAAGGAATCATGCGTCATATCAACCACCACCGGAGAAGGCCACTCTCATGTATTTTGGACCAGCACCCAGACAGAGGAGAGAGGTCCCACATCAAGGAATCATGCGTGATATCAACCCCCACCGGAGAAGGCCACTCTCATTTATTTGGGACTAGCACCCAGACAGAGGATACAGGTCCCACAGCAAGGAATCATGCTTCATATCAACCACCACCGGAGAAGGCCACTCTCATGTATTTTGGACCAGCACCCAGACAGAGGATACAGGTCCCACAGCAAGGAATCATGCCTCATATCAACCACCAACGGATAAGGCCACTCTCATTTATTTCGGCCCAGCACCCAGACAGAGGATGCAGGTCCCACAGCAAGGAATCATGCGTCATATCAACCCCCACCGGAGAAGGCCACTCATTTATTTTGGACCAGCACCCAGACAGAGGATACAGGTCCCACAGCAAGGAATAAGGCGTCATATCAACTACCACCGGAGAAGGCCACTCTCATTTATTTTGGACCAGCACCCAGACAGAGGAGAGAGGTCCCACATCAAGGAATCATGCGTCATATCAACACCCACCGGAGAAGGCCACTTCATTTATTTTGGACCAGCACCCAGACAGAGAATACAGGTCCCACAGCAAGGAATCATGCCTCATATCAACCACCAACGGAGAAGGCCACTCTCATTTATTTCGCCCAGCACCCAGACAGAGGATACAGGTCCCACAGCAAGGAATCATGCGTCATATCAACCACCACCGGAGAAGGCCACTCTCATGTATTTTGGACCAGCACCCAGACAGAGGAGAGAGGTCCCACATCAAGGAATAAGGCGTCATATCAACCCCCACCGGAGAAGGCCACTCTCATTTATTTTGGACTAGCACCCAGACAGAGGAGATAGGTCCCACAGCAAGGAATCATGCCTCATATCAACCACCAACGGAGAAGGCCACTCTCATTTATTTCGGCCTAGCACCCAGACAGAGGATACAGGTCCCACAGCAAGGAATCATGCGTCATATCAACCACCACCGGAGAAGGCCACTCTCATGTATTTTGGACCAGCACCCAGACAGAGGAGAGAGGTCCCACATCAAGGAATCATGCGTGATATCAACCCCCCACCGGAGAAGGCCACTCTCATTTATTTTGGACCAGCACCCAGACAGAGGATACAGGTCCCACAGCAAGGAATCATGCGTCATATCATCCACCACTGGAGAAGGCCACTCTCATTTATTTGGGACCAGCACCCAGACAGAGGATACAGGTCCCACAGCAAGGAATCATGCTTCATATCAACCACCACCGGAGAAGGCCACTCTCATGTATTTTGGACCAGCACCCAGACAGAGGAGAGAGGTCCCACATCAAGGAATCATGCGTCATATCAACCCCCACCGGAGAAGGCCACTCTCATTTATTTCAGACCAGCACCCAGACAGAGGATACAGGTCCCACAGCAAGGAATCATGCTTCATATCAACCACCACCGGAGAAGGCCACTCTCATGTATTTTGGACCAGCACCCAGACAGAGGAGAGAAGTTTTCACAGCAGAGAATCATGCATTTAGATCACCCACCACAGGAGTAGGCCACCATTTAATGGAACCCCGGCAACCATGTCAGATGGCACAAACATCAGCTTCACATCACCCAGCACAAGAGAAGGCCACTTTGAGAGACTTTGACCCCTGCACCCAGGCGGAGGAGAGGGTTTTCACAGCAGAGAATCAGGCATTTAGATCACCCACCACAGGAGTAGGCCACCATTTAATGGGACCCCGGCAACCATGTCAGATGGCACAAACATCAGCTTCACATCACCCAGCACAAGAGAAGGCCACTTTGAGAGACTTTGACCCCTGCACCCAGGCGGAGGAGAGGGGTTTTCACAGCAGAGAATCAGGCATTTAGATCACCCACCACAGGAGTAGGCCACCATTTAATGGGACCCCGGCAACCATGTCAGATGGCACAAACATCAGCTTCACATCACCCAGCACAAGAGAAGGCCACTTTGAGAGACTTTGACCCCTGCACCCAGACGGAGGAGAGAGGTTTTCACAGCAGAGAATCATGCATTTAGATCACCCACCACAGGAGTAGGCCACCATTTAATGGGACCCCGGCAACCATGTCAGATGGCACAAACATCAGCTTCACATCACCCAGCACAAGAGAAGGCCACTTTGAGAGACTTTGACCCTGCACCCAGACGGAGGAGAGAGGTTTTCACAGCAGAGAATCATGCATTTAGATCACCCACCACAGGAGTAGGCCACCATTTAATGGGACCCCGGCAACCATGTCAGATGGCACAAACATCAGCTTCACATCACCCAGCACAAGAGAAGGCCACTTTGAGAGACTTTGACCCTGCACCCAGGCGGAGGAGAGGGGTTTTCACAGCAGAGAATCAGGCATTTAGATCACCCACCACAGGGGTAGGCCACCATTTAATGGGACCCCGGCAACCATGTCAGATGGCACAAACATCAGCTTCACATCACCCAGCACAAGAGAAGGCCACTTTGAGAGACTTTGACCCCTGCACCCAGACGGAGGAGAGAGGTTTTCACAGCAGAAAATCATGCATTTAGATCACCCACCACAGGAGTAGGCCACCATTTAATGGGACCCCGGCAACCATGTCAGATGGCACAAACATCAGCTTCACATCACCCAGCACAAGAGAAGGCCACTTTGAGAGACTTTGACCCCTGCACCCAGGCGGAGGAGAGGGGTTTTCACAGCAGAGAATCAGGCATTTAGATCACCCACCACAGGAGTAGGCCACCATTTAATGGGACCCCGGCAACCATGTCAGATGGCACAAACATCAGCTTCACATCACCCAGCACAAGAGAAGGCCACTTTGAGAGACTTTGACCCCTGCACCCAGGCGGAGGAGAGGGGTTTTCACAGCAGAGAATCAGGCATTTAGATCACCCACCACAGGAGTAGGCCACCATTTAATGGGACCCCGGCAACCATGTCAGATGGCACAAACATCAGCTTCACATCACCCAGCACAAGAGAAGGCCACTTTGAGAGACTTTGACCCTGCACCCAGATGGAGGAGAGAGGTTTTCACAGCAGAGAATCATGCATTTAGATCACCCACCACAGGAGTAGGCCACCATTTAATGGGACCCCGGCAACCATGTCAGATGGCACAAACATCAGCTTCACATCACCCAGCACAAGAGAAGGCCACTTTGAGAGACTTTGACCCCTGCACCCAGACGGAGGAGAGAGGTTTTCACAGCAGAGAATCATGCATTTAGACCACCCACCACAGGAGTAGGCCACCATTTAATGGGACCCCGGCAACCATGTCAGATGGCACAAACATCAGCTTCACATCACCCAGCACAAGAGAAGGCCACTTTGAGAGACTTTTACCCCTGCACCCAGACGGAGGAGAGAGGTCCCACAGCAGAGATTCAGGCATTTATATCAGCCAGCACAGGAGAATTCCGCTTTCAGTGACTTAGGCCTTAGCACCGACACAGAGGAGACAGGTCAGAAAGCACAAGCATCAGATTTACATCAACCACCACAGGAGAATGGCACTTTAAGAGACTTTGACCCCTGCAGCCACACGGAGGAGAGAGGTCCCACAGCAGAGATTCAGGCATTTATATCAGCCAGAACAGGAGAAGGCCGCTTTCAGTGACTTAGGCCTTAGCACCGACACAGAGGAGACAGGTCAGATAGCACAAGCATCAGTTTCACATCAACCACCACAGGAGAAGGGCACTTTTAGAGACTTTGACCCCTGCACCCAGAAAGAGGAGAGAGGTCCCACAGCAGAGATTCAGGCATTTATATCAGCCACCACAGGAGAAGGCCGCTTTCAGTGACTTTGGCCCCCTGCACCCACACAAAGGAGACATGTCAGACAGCACAAGTATAACATTCATATCACCCAGCACAGGAGAAGGACACTTTCATGTACTTTGGCCCCGGCACCCAGACAGACGGAAGGTTCATTCAACTCTGGGTTGCACCCCAAGATCCTACTTAATTTCAAAAATTGATTTTTCAATGAAGAAGTGGCCAGGAGTACAAGACAACATGGTGTAATTGTGGGATCCATGCCTGGTTCATTTTTATAAACGTCAGCTTGTCCACGTTGGCTGCGGACAGGCGGCTGCGTTTGTCAGTAATGACGCCCCCTGCCGTGCTGAATACACGTTCAGATAAAACGCTGGCCGCCGGGCAGGCCAGCACCTCCAAGGCATAACATGCTAATTCTGGCCACGTGGACAATATCGAAACCCAGAAGTTGAATGGGGCCGAACCATCCGTCAGTACGTGGAGTTGTGTGCAGATGTACTGTTCAACCATGTTAGTGAAATGTTGCCTCCTGCTAACACGTTCCGTATCAGGTGGTGGGGCAGTTAGCTGTGGCGTGGAGACAAAACTTTTCCACATTTCTGCCATGCTAACCCTGCCCTCAGAGGAGCTGGCCGTGACACTGCTGCGTGGGCGACCTCTAGCTCCTCCTCTGCCTTGGCCTTCCACCTGTTCCCCTGTGACAGTTGGGAATGCTCTCAGGAGCGCGTCTATCAGTGTGCGCTTGTACTCGCGCATCTTCCTATCACGCTCCAGTGCAGGAAGTAAAGTGGGCACATTGTCTTTGTACCGTGGATCCAGCAGGGTGGCCACCCAGTAGTCAGCACCCGTTAAAATGTGGGCAACTCTGCTGTCGTTGTGCAGGCACTGCAGCATGTAATCGCTCATGTGTGCCAGGCTCCCCAGAGGTAAGGACAAGCTGTCCTCTGTGGGAGGCGTATCGTCATCATCCTCTGTATCCCCCCAGCCACGCACCAGGGATGTGCCTGCGCTGTGCTGGGTGCCACGCCGCTGTGAACCTGCTTCATCCTCATCCTCCTCCACGTCCTCCTCATCCTCCTCGTCCTCCAGTAGTGGTCCCTGGCTGGCCACATTTGTACCTGCCCTCTGCTGTTGCAAAAAACTCCCTCTGAGCCACTTCTAACAGAGTGGCCTGAAAATGCTAAAAACGACCCGTCATCCTCCTCCTCCTCCTCCTGGCCCTGGCCCACCTCCTCTTCCATCATCGCCCTAAGCGTTTTCTCTAGGAGACATAGAATTGGTATCGTCACGCTGATAACAGTGACATCGCCACTGGCCATGTTGGTGGCGTACTCTAAACAGCGCAACAGGGCACACAGGTCTCGCATGGAGGCCCAATCATTGGTGGTGAAGTGGTGCTGTTCCGCAGTGCGACTGACCCGTGCGTGCTGCAGCTGAAACTCCACTATGGCCTGCTGCTGCTCACACAGTCTCTCCAGCATGTGCAAGGTGGAGTTCCACCGGGTGGGCACGTCGCATATTAGGCGGTGAGCGGGAAGGCCGAAGTTCCGCTGTAGCGCTGACAGGCGAGCAGCGGCAGGATGTGAACGCCGGAGCGCGCACAGACGGCCCGCACTTTATGCAGCAGCTCTGACATGTCTGGGTAGTTGTGAATGAACTTTGCACCACCAAATTCAGCACATGCGCCAGGCAAGGGATGTGCGTCAAACCGGCTAGTCCCAGAGCTGCCACGAGATTTCGCCCATTATCGCACACCACCAGGCCGGGCTTGAGGCCCACCGGCAGCAACCACTGGTCGGTCTGTTGTTCAATACCCCGCCACAACTCCTGCGCGGTGTGGGGCCTGTCCCCCAAACATATGAGTTTCAGAATGGCCTGCTGACGTTTACCCGGGCTGTGCTGAAGTTGGTGGTGAAGGTGTGTGGCTGACTGGATGAGCTGGTGGAAGCAGAGGAGGAGGAGGAGGAAGCCGAGTAGGAGGAGGAGGCTACAGGAGGCAAAGAATGATGCCCTGTGATCCTTGGCGGCGGAAGGACGTGCGCCAAGGAACTCTCCGCCTGGGGCCCAGCCGCCACTACATTTACCCAATGTGCAGTTAGGGAGATATAGCGTCCCTGGCCGTGCTTACTGGTCCACGTATCTGTGGTTAGGTGGACCTTGCAACAAATGGCGTTGCGCAGTGCACACTTGATTTTATCGGACACTTGCATGTGCAGGGAAGGCACGGCTGTCTTGGAGAAGTAGTGGCGGCTGGGAACCACATACTGGGGGACAGCCATGGCCATCAGCTGTTTGAAGCTGTCTGTGTCCACCAGCCGGAATAACAGCATTTGAAAGGCCAGTAGTTTAGAAATGCTGGCATTCAGGCCAAGGGCTCGAGGGTGACTAGGTGGGAATTTGCGCTTCCTCTCAAAGGTTTGAGAGATGGAGAGCTGAACGCTGCTGTGTGAAATAGTGGAGACGCTAGGTGACGGTGGCGGTGGTGGTGTCGGTGGCACATCCTCTGTTTGCTGCTCGGCAGGTGGCAACATTCCTCTCGAGGCGGAAGCCGAGGCAGCAGCGGTAGAGGGAGCAGGGGAGCCTGAGCGGGTTCCTTGTTTTTAAGGTGTGTACTCCACTGCAGTTCATGCTTTGCATGTAGATGCCTGATCATGCAGGTGGTGCTCAGGTTAAGAACGTTAATGCCTCGCCTCAGGGTCGGATGGCACAGCGTGCAAACCACTCTGGTCTTGTCCTCAGCACATTGTTTGAAGAAGTGCCATGCCAGGGAACTCCTTGAAGATGCCTTTGGGGTGCTGGGTCCCTGTTGGCGCTGGCCAATAGCAGGCGAACTCTCTGGACGGCGGCTGTTCTGCCTTTGCCCCCTGCTCCCTCTTTGGCTTCGCTGTTGTCTCGGTCTCACCACTGCCTCTTCCTCTGAACTATTTAAGTCAGCGGCATGACCTTCAGTCTATGTGGGGTCTAAGACCTCATCGTCCTCTGCATCGTCTTCCACCCAGTCTTCCTCCCTGACCTCCTCCTGTTCAGTCTGCACACTGCAATAAGACGCGGCAGTGGGCACCTGTGTTTCGTCATCATCAGACACTCGGTCACTCTGCTGTGGTGGTATTCCCATGTCCTCATCATCTGGATACATAAGTGGTTGTGCGTCAGTGCATGGTATGTCTTCCACCGCTGGGGAAGGGATAGGTGGACGCCCCTGGAAAACCGTGGGAGTAGAGTCTTCAAACAGAAGAAGAGACTGCTGCATAACTTGAGGCTCAGCCAGTTTCCCTGATATGCATGGGGTGATGTGACAGACTGATGGGCTTGGTTTTCAGGTGCCACCTGTGCGCTTTCCGCAGAAGACTGGGCGGAAGACAATGTGGTGAACGTGCTGGAAGCACTGTCGGCCACCCAATCGACTAATGCCTGTACCCGCTCAGGCCTTACCATCCTCATAACGGCATTGGGCCCCACCAAATATCGCTGTAAATTCTGCCGGCTACTTGAGGGAGTTGTTTCACTACTTTGTGCGCCTGAGGCCGAACGGCCACGTCCTCTGCCAGCAACAGAGGCTCCACGGACACCACCACGACCGCGTCCTCGTCCCTTAATAGAATGTTTCCTCATTGTAGCGATTCAACTCGCACCACAATAAAATATATTATTTTTTAGCCCCAAAATTCCCACACTGGAAGATATAATTCCTTTTTCGGTATTAATTACAAGAGCACTGCTGCTAATTGGACACCAGATTTTTATAATGCTAGTTTTGGTACATAGATTCCCACACGGGAAATATAATTCCTTTTAGAGGAGTGAAAACGTGAGGCCTAGTTTTTCTGGTCTAACAAACACCAGATTGATTAAATTGGCCTTTTTTCACCAAAATTACAACACTGGACAATAATGCCTTTTGGCGGTATTAATTACAAGAACACTGCTGCTAATTGGACACCAGATTTTTTTATAATGCTAGTTTTGGTACATAGATTCCCACACGGGAAATATAATTCCTTTTAGAGGAGTGAAAACGTGAGGCCTAGTTTTTCTGGTCTAACAAACACCAGATTGATTAAATTGGCCTTTTTTCACCAAAATTACAACACTGGACAATAATGCCTTTTGGCGGTATTAATTACCAGAACACTGCTGCTAATTGGACACCAGATTTTTATAATGCTAGTTTTGGTACATAGATTCCCACACGGGAAATATAATTCCTTTTAGAGGAGTGAAAACGTGAGGCCTAGTTTTTCTGGTCTAACAAACACCAGATTGATTAAATTGGCCTTTTTTTCACCAAAATTACAACACTGGACAATAATGCCTTTTGGCGGTATTAATTACCAGAACACTGCTGCTAATTGGACACCAGATTTTTTATAATGCTAGTTTTGGTACATAGATTCCCACACGGGAAATATAATTCCTTTTAGAGGAGTGAAAACGTGAGGCCTAGTTTTTCTGGTCTAACAAACACCAGATTGATTAAATTGGCCTTTTTCACCAAAATTACAACACTGGACAATAATGCCTTTTGGCGGTATTAATTACAAGAACACTGCTGCTAATTGGACACCAGATTTTTTATAATGCTAGTTTTGGTACATAGATTCCCACACGGGAAATATAATTCCTTTTAGAGGAGTGAAAATGTGAGGCCTAGTTTTTCTGGTCTAACAAACACCAGATTGATTAAATTGGCCTTTTTTCACCAAAATTACAACACTGGACAATAATGCCTTTTAGGCGGTATTAATTACAAGAACACTGCTGCTAATTGAACACCAGATTTTTATAATGCTAGTTTTGGTACATAGATTCCCACACGGGGAATTATAATTCCTTTTAGAGGAGTGAAAACGTGAGGCCTAGTTTTTCTGGTCTAACAAACACCAGATTGATTAAATTGGCCTTTTTTTCACCAAAATTACAACACTGGACAATAATGCCTTTTGGCGGTATTAATTACCAGAACACTGCTGCTAATTGGACACCAGATTTTTATAATGCTAGTTTTGGTACATAGATTCCCACACGGGAAATATAATTCCTTTTAGAGGAGTGAAAACGTGAGGCCTAGTTTTTCTGGTCTAACAAACACCAGATTGATTAAATTGGCCTTTTTTTCACCAAAATTACAACACTGGACGATATAATGCCTTTTGGCGGTATTAATTACAAGAGGACTGCTGGTATTTCAGAACACCGGAATTGTTAAAATGCTAGTTTTGCTAGATAAATTTCCCACACTGGGAGAAATATTGCCTAAGCCTTTTACAGTATTAATTACAACAGGAGTGCTTCTTCTGGTCTAACACCAGAATAATTTTATTATTACGGTGAAAGCTTTTTCTAATTTATATTTCTGGCACATAAAAAAAAATATTTCTGGCTGACAGTATTGGACAAAGTAGTGGCACTGGCTAGCCTAGCTGGAACAGCACATTCATGGGATTTGCTATCCAAGTGGGTTACTTTCAGTTTCACCACTGATATATTAAATATCTTTGCAGTTAGTATGGGTGACACAAGCACAGCCAAACCCCTGATGTAGTATATCTATGAAAAAATCGACTATTACATTAGATTAATGGACGTTGTGGCAGCTTTTGCTGTAGCACCACAAGTCACAAAATGGCCGCCGCCTATCAGCCCAGTAACATGTTCCAGAAAACAGTCTGCCCAGCCAGAAAAAAAATTGACTTTGACTGAGCAGCTGAATCGCTGTTGTTCTGATTCACAGGTGTAAATTTTTAACTTCTTTGGAGCTTTGGTTTACACTCTGTGGCAGCAAGTGCTGGCGCACCACAAGTCCCAAAATGGCTACCGCCGGTCAGCCCAGTTACATGTGCCAGTAAAAATCGCTCTGGCCAGTCTCAACAAAATAGTGACTTTCAGTGAACAGCTCAGTTGAGTTGTTCTGATGCACAGGTGTAGAAAGGTAGATCATTCAATCACTTCTTTATCCCTGCCTATCTCGCCCTCACAGAAGCTGCATCCTCTCCCTACACTAGTCAGAGCAGTGTGACGTGCGGCGCTACGTGACTCCAGCTTAAATAGAGGCTGGGTCACATGCTGCACTTGGCCAATCACAGCCATGCCATTAGTAGGCATGGCTGTGATGGGCTCTTAGGGCAAGAGGTAAAACGCTAGCTGATTGGCTGCTGTGCAGCCCTTCAGAAAGCGGGAAGTAATCGACGAACACCGGACCCGAACCCGAACTTTTTTGAAAATGTCCGGGTTCGGGTCCGTGTCACGGACACCCCAAAATTCGGTACGGACCCGAACGATTTTCGAACTGTTCGCTCAACACTAGTCATACTCGCTGGTGTGGGAATTTTTCATCAAAGCGCCGGAGGATGCCAGAGTGGACAGTTGTAGAATCTGTAGGCAGAAGGTAAAGCATGACCAGGGTACCAATGTTGGCACAACGGCCCTGAGTCAACAAATGCAGAGTCACCATAAAGTGGCCTGGGAAAACCGTGGCTCTAATGTAGTGGTACAGCCCTATGCAGCAAACACTGCATCTCCCAGTGGCCCACACCCCTTCTCCAGCAGTCAAGGCTCCACCACCTCAGTATAAGGGAGCTGTGTTTCCTTCCCAATATCTACTGGTACTGACAATCCTGCTCCTCCTCCTACTTCTCATCACTCGTGTTGTCAGCGATCGATCACCGAGGCGATAGCAAAAAGATAATAGTATGTGTGCACTCATACAACAGCACAGAAGCTGAACTTGCTCCTGGCCAAGTTGCTAGAACTACAGTCCCTCCATTTCCATTTGGTTGACTCTGCACCTTTCAGAGAACTAATGGCTTGTGCCAAGCAAAGGTGGAGAGTCCCAAGCCGTTATTACTTCTACAAAAAAAGCAGTACCAGCCCTGCACATTTATGTTGAACAGAAGGTGGGTAAGTCCTTGAGCCTGTCGGTGTCTGCTAGAGTTCACAGCAGCGCCAATGTGTGGAGCTGTAACTATGATCAAGGTCAATATATGTCCGTTAACCTCTTTAGGACACAGGGCGTACAGGTATGCCCTGATGTCCTGGTACTTAAGGACACAGGGCGTACCTGTACACCCTGTGTATTTCCGATCACCGCCGCGCGGCGGGCAGTAATCAGAAAAAAATGACTGCTCAAATCATTGAGCAGGCACTCTGTGTCAATGCGCGGGGGGTCCTGTGACCCACCCCCACATCGGCGATCGCCGCAAACCGCAGGTCAATTCAGACCTGCGGTTTGCGGCTTTTCCATATTATCAGGTGGCGGGTGCAGGGGCTATCGGGTCCCCGTGCTGCTGTGGGGGGGGGGGGGATCTGATAGCAGGGAAGGCAGCCCTGATGCTTAGGGAGGCAGGAAGCTGTATGAGTAATACACACTGTATTACTTATACAGCCAATGCATTCCAATACAGAAGTATTGGAATGCATTGTAAAGGGGATCAGACCCCCAAAAGTTGAAGTCCCAATGTGGGACAAAAAATAAAGTGAAAAAAAAAAGTTTAAAAAATAAAGTTTCCCCCCCAAAAAATTACAAGTTTCAAGTAAAAAAAATATAAAACATCATTTTCCCCAAATAAAGTTAAAAAAATAGGTAAAAAATAGGAAAAAAAAATAAAGTTGACATATTAGGTATCTCCGCATCCGTATCGACCGGCTCTATAAACATATCACATGACCTAACCCCTCATATGAACACCGTAAAAAATAAAAAATAAAAACTATAAAAATATGGGCTAAATAAACCATTTTTTTGTCCCTTTGCATCATTAAAAGTACAACAGCAAGCGATCAAAAAAGCGTATGCCCACCAAAATGGTACCAATCTAACCGTCACCCCATCCCGCAAAAAATTAGCCCCTATCTAAGACAAGTGCCGAAAAAATAAAAAACTATGGCTCAGAATATAGAGACACTAAAACATATTTTTTTTGGGGTTTTTAAAAAGCTGTTATTGTGTAAAACTTAAGTAAATAAGTAATAACCTGCTCTATAAAAATATCACATGACCTAACCCCTCAGGTAAACACCGTAAAAAATAATAATAAAAAACAGTGTAAAAAAAGGCATTTTTGTCACCTTACATCACAAAAAAAAGTAATAACAAGCGATCAAAAAGTCATATGTACCCGAAAATACTGCCAATCAAACCGTCATCTCATCCCGCAAAAAATGAGACCCTAACTAAGATAATCGCCCCAAAAAAATGAAAAAACTATGGCTCTCAGAATATGGAGACACTAAAACATGATGTTTTTTTGTTTAAAAAATGATATTATTGTGTAAAACTTACATAAATAAAAAAAAGTATATATGCTATGTATCGCCGCGCCTGTAGTAACCTGCTCTATAAAAATATCACATGACCTAACCCTTCAGATGAACATCGTAAAAAAATAAAAATAAAAACGATGTAAAAAAGGCCATTTTTTGTCACCTCACATCACAAAAAGTGTAATACCAAACAATTAAAAAGTCGTTCGCACCCAAAAATAGTACCAATCAAACCGCCATCTCATCCCGAAAAAATCATACCCTACCCAAGATAATCGCCCAAAAACTGAAAAAACTATGGCTCTCAGACTATGGAGACACTAAAACATGATTTTTTTGTTTCAAATATGAAATCATTGTGTAAAACTTACAAAAATAAATAAAAAGTATACATATTAAGTATCGCCGCGTCCATAGTAACCTGCTCTATAAAAATATCACATGACCTAACCCCTCAGGTGAACACCGTAAAAAACTAAAATATAAAAAAGCCATTTTTTGTCACCTTACATCACAAAAAGTGTAATAACAAGCGATCAAAAAGTCATACGCACCCCAAAATATTGCCAATCAAACCACTATCTCATCCTGAAAAAAATGAGCCCCTACACAAGACAGTCGCCCAAAAAATAAATACAACTATGGCTTTCAGAATGTGGAGACACTAAAAAAGAGTGTCATTTAAAAAAGAAAAATGCTTTGTTATGTAAAACTGAAACAAACAACCAAAAAAAGTAGTCATATTTGGTATTGTCGCGTCCGTGACAATCTGATCTATAAAAATACCACATGATCTAACCTCTTAGATGAATGTTGTAAATTGCAAAAAATAAAAATGGTGCCAAAACAGCTATTTCTTTTTACCTTGCTTCACAAACAGTGTAATATAGAGCAACCATAAATCATATGCATCCTAAAATAGTACCAACAAAACTGCACACTTTTTTGGACTACCTGGATGGGGTGCATCAGGGGGGCTTCAAATGGGGCATGATGTTAAAAAACTAGTCCAGCAAAATCTGCCTTCCAAAAACCGTATGGCATTCCTTTCCTTCTGTGCCCTGCTGTGTGCCGGTACAGTAGTTTACAATCACATATGGGGTGTTTCTGTAAACTACAGAATCAGGGCAATAAATATTGAGTTTTGATTGGCTGTTAGCCCTTGCTTTGTAACTGGAAAAAAATTATTAAAATGGAAAATCTGCCAAAAAAGTGAAATTTTGAAATTTTATCTCGATTTTCCATTAATTCTTGTGGATCACCTAAAGGGTTAACAAAGTTTGTAAAATCAGTTTTGAATACCTTGAGGGGTTTAGTTTCTAGAATTGGGTCATTTTTGGGTGGTTTCTATTATGTAAGCCTCATAAAGTTACTTCAGACCTGAACTGGTCCTTAAAAAGTGGGTTTTTGGAAATTTCTAAAAAAAATTGTAAGATTTGCTTCTAAATTTCTAAGCCTTGTAACGTCCCCAAAAAATAAAATGTCATTCCAAAAATGATCCAAACATGAAGTAGACATATGGGGAATGTAAAGTAATAACTATTTTTGTAGGTATTACTATGTATTATAGAAGTAGAGAAATTGAAACTTGGAAATTTGCAAATTTTTGAAATTTTTTGTAAATTTGGCATTTTTTTATAAATAAAAATTAATTTTTTTTACTTCATTTTACCAGTGTCATGAAGTACAATATGTGATTAAAAAGCAATCTCAGAATGGCTTGGATGAATCAAAGCGTTTTAATGTTATCACCACTTAAAGTGACACTGGTCAGATTTGCAAAAAATGGCCTGGTCCTTAAGGTGAAAATAAGCCCGGTCCTTAAGGGGTTAAGGCCCACTGGGTAAATGTGGTTCCTGCTACACCAGCAACTTGGCCAGGTGACGGCACTCTCGCTTCCGTGTTCTCAAGCTGTGAGTCCTGCGCCAATGTCCTACTCTGCCTCCTCATCCTCCACCTTGTCCTCAGCCTCCACTGCAGGTACAATTTGGACTGCTCCTCCAGCATATCTCCTATGCAGAGCACAGCGGTGTCACGCTGTTCTGCATCTGGTTTGCCTGGGAAACCAGAGTCACACTGGGAAAAAACTGCTCCTCTTACTTCAAGTGGAAATCAAATCCTTGCTCTCTCCTAGCAACGGAAAATCGGAACCATGGTCACCGACAACAGGAAGAACATCGTGTCAGCACTGCGTCAAGAAGGGCTGACCCATGAGCCCTGTATGGCGCATGTCTTTAATCTGGTTGTAAAGCGGTTCCTGAAGTCTTCCACCCAACTGCAAGACATCCTGAAAATGGTCTGGAAACTGTGTATTCACTTCAGCCACTCTTACACTGTAAAACACACCCTCCTTGAGCTGAAAAGGCAGAATAGTGTTCCCCAACATCACATGATATGTGACGTTTCCACCACTCTGTAACTGGGCCATTGTGCTGACTCCTCTTGGGTTTGCCACTCTGTGACTGACCACTATGTTGACTCCTCATGCGGTTTCCACCCTCACCACTCTTTGACTGACCACTATGTTGACTCCTCAGGCGGTTGCCACCCTCCCCACGGGCCACTATTGTCCTTGTTTGGCTTAGTGACTGGGCAATTGTGTTGACTCCTCATGTGGTTTCCACCATTCCCACACTGTAACTGGGCTACTGTGTTAACTCCTCAAGCGGTTGCCACCTCACCACTCTGTAATAGGGCCATTATGTTGGCTCCTCAAGCGGTTGCCACCTCAACACTGTGTGACTGGGCCATGGTGTTAACTCCTCATCCAGTTGCCAGCCTCCCCACTCTGTGACAGGGGCAATAGTATATCTTTATTGGCTTTGTTTACATCACCGTTTATTTTACCCTTCTTCTGATCTGTCAGAAGGACGGAAAAATGAAAAACACAATGTTTGCTGCCTTTGTAACATCTTTAAAGCCTCTTTTACATGGTCCCTATTTTGCATCAGGATATGCTCATGATTTGGTAGCCAAAAGCAGGAGTGGGTACAAAAAACAAAATACAGGCACATATTCCAGTCACAGGTCATCTCTATTTTGGATCCTCTCCTACTTTTTCTTTTTTGTAGCCTTAGCAATACTGATGGATTACTGACCAAATGCTGACTGTGTGAAGGAGGAGGCTCAAAAGACAGGATCCGTTTTTTTGGCATTGTTCTTGTGACGGATGAGAAGAAAGGCAAAATAAACAGTGATGTGTGTCCACACAAACTTACTGCTAACACCCTCTCCACTCTGTCATGGGGAGACTACTTGTATCAGCGTGTAAGAGAAAAGGTTCTGAAGAAATCTATGTGGAATAAGCAGGCGGTGCAAAAGGAGTGCGCTCTTTTACTCTATAGTATAATCTTGGGCCACTGCACAGATCTTTATACCTGATGCTAACATTAACCTGTCATGATAAGTTCACACTTGAGTTATTTGGTCAGATTTGGCCCCGTAACTGACCAAATAAGTGAAGCGTGTAGTGATACTAAGAGTGATGCCTGTCAACTGCTTGTCATAGAGACACAAAGTAACTGTTTCACTACCACAGCAGACTGCCTAAGCAGCCAGGATTTAGCTGATTTTTAATGCACTTCATCACTAATAAATTCGGATCAAATCACATTTTGTAGGAAATTTTGGCAAACCGTCTGAATTTAATTTTTGAAAAATCTCTAATTCTGATCATGGACATTGATGAGGCAGGATGTCTCTGCAACTCATAAAGCAAAGAAAGACAGTTAACTTTAGACACAATTCAGTGAGTTCAGAGTCTTATAGGAAAATGGTGATTTAGTTATATAGATGGCTGTAATTAACTGAGATAAAGAGAGGTTTTAGCTAGGGACAGGGTAAGGGTCATGTGATAGTTTGCTGCAGGCAGCTGTTGACAATCCTGTGTTTGCATTACTATTTAAAGCCACAGTGCTCCTTTTTTGTAATGTGCAGGAGCCATTTCAATTTATATCTAAAAATAATATGTTACGACTAGTGATTTTGTTAAGCATCATAGTTGCATTGGATGTTACCCAATTATGCACATTTTTTTTATTTCAAGTTTCAAATTTGTAGTGTCACAGTCAGGGTATATCTTTGCAGCAGATTGTATCCAATGGCACTTTTTTCAAAAGGCTGTTTCTACATTTTTATGTGTACCAAATCTGACTGGACACAATCAGTGTCATGATCACATTATTTTGCTGCAGACTCTGTCCAATTGTACATTTTTCATTAAACTGGTTGCAAAGTTTCATAATTTAATAATGAATGTACAAAACTAAAATTGAGCGAACCCAAACTGTATAGTTCGGGTTGGTACCAAACTTTACGGTTTTCCGCACCCGGACCCAAACCCGAACATTTCCATAAAAGTTTGGGTTTGGGTTAGTTTTTTGGCGATTTCTTCCCACTTTTTGAAAGGCTGCAGGGCAGCCAATCAACAATTGTTTCACTACTTTGCCCTAAGAAGCCATCACAGCCATGCCTACTATTGGTATGGCTGTGATTGGCTAAGTGCAGCATGTGAGCCAACCTCTATATAAGCTGGAGTGTTGTAGCGCCGCACTCTGCTGCTCGTAGTGTAGGGACAGGTTGCTGCTGGTGCACTCAGGGAGAGATTAGGGAAGAAATCTGTTGAACTTGGTGGTGTTAACCCTTCAAACTACAGCAATTATTGAGGGTGCTATGCTACATATTTGTACCCAGCCCTGAGCCATTGATACTGCAAAATAATTTTTAATCCATCTGTTACTGAGGTGGGGGTCGGTGGCCATTTTAGCAACTACAGTGTCAAATGGACAGCGCTGTGTTTGGTAAGGAGAAAAGAGGCTGCGGCGCTCACTGGGACATTGCGGTCTCCTCAAACAGCGAATTGGCGGGGGTGCCAGGAGTCGGACCCCCACCATCTCATAGTTATCTGATTACAGACTTGGAGTAGAAGATGAGACGCAGATCACAGTAATGAGCCAGCTCTACATATAGGAGAATACAGCACCACATACCTCTTACAGTGACATCTCCTGTCATGTAGATCTTCTCTTTCCTCTTCTTTTCCATTTGACCCAAACTTCCATGACAAATTCTTTCGGCCGCATCTCGTCTCTACAGAATTTATTACACAGACACGTTAGATTTCTCATAATTGGGGTCATTTATCAAACTGGTGTAAAGTAGAACTGGCTTAGATGCCCATAGAAACCAATCAGATTCCAACTTTCATTTTCCAAAGGAGCTGTCAAAAATGAAAGGTTGAGGGATATCTGGCTTTCATTGTGTTGTAGACCCATAACTGGGGCTCCAAATTTATTTTGCATATTACTGTTTCCCAGGGAGCCTTGCACTTTGGATTGCTGCGTTGAGACTCTTAACTGAGGCTCTGCAGTGTTTTTGTGGCTGGTCTCCCTGAGATCAGCTATTGATTTGTTTGAGTAGTCTCCAAGGCATTGCTCCTGGTTAGCCAGAATCCTACTCCACACTGATGAAGGGCAACACCCCGAAACAGCTGTCTGTGGATGGATAACTGGATTAGGTTTTCCCAGTCACATCCTTAAAGCTTGTAAAAAAGCAGGATCTTGACATAGGGGCCACTTAATATGGTGGATTTAGTGATCTCTGTAATGGAGACACCCCTTTGCACTGGTTCTCCTTCCTTGAGGGATATCTGGCTTTCATTGTGTTGTAGAGACCCAATATTGGGGCTCCACATTTATTTTGCATATTACTGTTTCCCAGGGAGCCTTGCCCTTTGGATTGCTGCGTTGAGACTCTTAACTGAGGCTCTGCGGTGTTTTTGTGGCTGGTCTCTCTGAGATCAGCTATTGTTTTGTTTGAAAAATTAAAGGTGGAATCTGTTGCTATGGGCTACTAAGCCAGTTCTACTTTACACCAGTTTGGTAAATTATCCCAAAGGTCCCTATAGTGTCTACAGCAGTTATAATGTCCCCTAGAGCGCCCCCAGAAATAATAACAACCCCCATATAGTAATTTCCCCCACACTGCCCCTATATAGTAGTTTCCCCCACACTGCTCCATATAGTAATTTCCCCCACACATATCCATATAGTAATTTCCCCCCACACTGCTCCATATAGTTATTTCCCCCACACTGCCCCCTATATATTAATTTCCCCCACACTGCCCCCATATATTAATTTCCCCCACACTGCCCCATATAGTAATTTGCCCCCACACTGCCCTCTATTAAGTAATTTGCCCCCACACTGCCCTTCATTAAGTAATTTGCCCCCACACTGCCCCATATAGTAATTTCCCCCACACTGCTCCCGTATAGTAATTTCCCCCCACACTGCTCCATATAGTAATTTCCCCCTCACTGCCCCCTATAAATTAATTTCCTCCACACTGCCCCAATATAGTAATTTCCACCATACTGCCCCATATAGTAATTTCCCCACACTGCCCCATATAGTAATTTCCCCCACACTGCCCCATATAGTAATTTCCTTCCCCCACACTGCCCCATATAGCAATTTACCCACACTGTTCCCTATGAAGTAGTCTTCCCCTACAAAGTAATTTGCCCCAACACATTGCCCCATCAAGTAATAACCCCCCACACTGCCCCCATTAACTAATTTGCCCACTACACTTACCTCATCAAGTAATAAGCCTGCACACTGCTCTCCATTAAGTAATTTGCTCCCACACTGCCCCATCAAGTAATTTGCCCCCACACTGCCCTCCATTAAGTCATTTGCCCCCACACTGCCCTCCATTTAGTCATTTGCCCCCACACTGCCCTTCATCAAGTCGTTTGCCCCCACACTGCCCTCCATTAAGTGATTTGCCCCCACACTGCCTTCCATTGAGACATTTGCCCCCACACTGCCCTCCATTAAGTCATTTGCCCACACACTGTCATCCATTAAGTAATTTGCCCCCACACTTCCCTCCATTAAGTAATTTGCCCCCATGGAAACATTTTCCCTGACTGTCCCTGCAGAAATATGTCCTCCTCTGCCCCCCAAAGTTGGCACACACACAACACACAAAAAAATAAGGCTAATACTTACCTGTGTCCGGAATGGTGAGGCAGGTGCGCGTACATCAAAGCCCTGTGCGCGCCACTACACAGGGGAGCGATGACTTCAACACGCAAGCCGCACGCTGCACCGGGCTTTTACCACCACATAGGCCTTAGGCCTACTAGGCCTGAAGCCTATGGCGGTGATAGGCGGCTGGGCAAGGAACTATGTGCTCCCGTGCCCCTCCACAGTATGTGGGCATTCGGCGCTGGGCTCCCCAGCGATGCCGGGCCCGGGGCGGCTGACTCAAATGCCCCAATTATAATCCGCCACTGCTGCCCATACCCCACATATAAACGTTATGGCAGCTCTTTAATCCAAACGCTGCAAAGTGCTTGGAGTAAAGCTTCTGACCCGGTACTGCCACTGTCAAGGACAGTGTACAGTCCAGTAATGACGGGAAGGAACCAATCGGAGCGCAGCAGCAGTGATAAACGAATATCGGCCGGGACGAATAACGAGTGCGAATGCGCGTTCGCGATCAATATTGATGTATACAAATGTGCAGCATTCCACGTTTTTGTATCCTGCAGAGTCCAGTAAAAAAATGCATACGTTAACTTAAAATTTTTTTCTACCATGGAACTGTATGGTGAACGGACCCCACTGTATGGCATCAGTCTGAGGCATCTGTTAAAGCATACATTTTTGTTATGCATTAAATAGATGGCAAAAATAGGATGTGAACCCAGCCCTAGTGTCAGAATAAGCATCAGTACACAGTGGAGTAGCGTGGCGGAGAGGGGAGGCCGCCATGTACTGACAGAGCGGTACCTGGTGGTCAGGGGTGAGGACTGTGTTTCCCAAGGATCAAAAGGCACAGTATAATACACAGGGCACACAGTATAATACACTAGAATCTACGGTATATAATATAAAGATATTAGCCCTACCACCGAATAATAATACAATTAGGTGATCATTTATTATTTTGAAATACGTCTATGTTAGGCGTATTTCTGACACAAATTGTGGCGCAAAGGTCCTTAGCACCGCAATCTGCATATTTTTCCCACTCATGCCAGGTCTAAAAAAGGTGGCGTGGGCAGAGAAACGGATACAGTTATGGCCATCCAGTTATTGGATACCACAGCCATACATTGACCGGATAACACCTCTGTACAGTGACCGGATAAAACCGCCATACCGTGACCGGATAAAAGGGAATAAGAGGGCACAGTACAGGGAATGACTAGAGGCACTGCACAGGGTGTGGTAACAGGGCACAATGCAGGGTATAAGGGAGCACAATACGGGATGAGGGGCACAGTACAGGTTGGGTGGCACAATCACATGACACTGTGACATTAGAAGGTTCAGGGGAATGCGGTTCATATGCCACCATAATGAGAGGCAGAGGAGTGAGACAGGGGTGTTATTATGTGGCTAGAGATAAAAATGTAACTGCCGGCCAGTACAGACCCTAAAAATTAGGCAATAGGCATTCACCTGACAGCAAAGAACTTTGGATTCTGTGGCTGGAGGAACATTAGGCGGTCACAGAATAAAAAAAAAACTGTCGGCTAGTACAGGCCCCAAAAATTAGGCATTAACCTGACAGAAAAGGCCTTTTATCCTACTGTATATACATAAGGCAATGACGATTCTTTGTTCTGGGTGGTGGTGGATATGTGTGGGCTGGCATGAGGAAATTCAATTACACATGGTCATCACAGGTGTTAAATTCCTCCAAGATCCATGTCTCATTATTTTTTAGAAATGTGAGGTAGTCCACACTGGCGAGTGCGCTTATCGGTCACGATTCCCCTGCTGCGCTGAATGTCCTTTCGGACAGGACACTCGGTGAGGGGCAAGCCAAGAGTTCCATGGCAAATTGTGCCAACTCTGGACACAGGCAAAGCCTGCACACCCAGTAGTCAAGGGGTTCTTCGCTTTTCAGAGCGTCCACATTGGCCGTTAACTCAGTGTAGTCTGACACCTTTCAGTCTAGGCATTCCCTGAGGCTGGATCCGGAGGGCGGCTGTCGGTGAGTTGGCTGCAAGAATGATCCCTTATCTGAAGTGACCAACACATCTTCAAACCGCCCTCTTTTTACAAGCGAGGTAGGATTGGTACCGTCACCTTTTTCGCTGTGGGTGCAAATTCCTCTGCCAGTGCCCGCAACAGCAGAATGCAGCATCTCTCGCAGCAAAATCTGGAAATGCTGCATTCTGCCAGCCCTTTGTGATGCTGGTGACATGTCCACCGCCTTCTTAAGGCGATCGTCCTTAGGTGAGTGTTGGGCTTACTGTGACTTATGCGTTGACAGCACAGGCTGCAGATGGCAACACTATTGTCAGCAGCTGACAAGCTAAAAAAAGCCCACACTGAGGAGCTATGTGCCGGCGTCCTACGACGCTAGTGCATGGTGGATGGCTCGCTCCAGATATATTTGCAGTTTGCTTTTTGCCTCCTGTGCACTGTAAGTTCTGCCTGCTTCTCCTCCTTCTCCTCCATCTCTGCTGCTCCGTCTCTCCCTCTGAACTCCCCTCCTCTTCCTCTATTGTGGGCACCCATGTGACGTTCATCCACACATCATCACCGTCACCTTCACCACCACTGACATTAGAAATCTCGGAGTAGGCAGCAACAGCAGGAATCTCCCTCATTGGGATGATCTGTGTATTGTCGTCAGACCGCTGTGTGAAGGCCGTAGCTACCTCCTCTTCCTCATCCAATGCCAAGAATGGCTGCGCATCGGTAAGGTCTGGGAATGGATGGTAAAATAATTCCTCTGACTCAAGTGGAGGGGCTATGGTGGGGGTGGTAGTGGTGTCTTTGGGGGTGCAGAATCGGAAGGCTGAGTGAGCCACTCAACGAACTCTGGTGCGCCCTTTGAAATTATCACACACGCCTAGGGATGAGCGAACCAGAACTGAATAGTTCGGGTTCGTACAGAATTTTGAGTGTTCGGGACCCGAACCCGACAAAGAAGTTCGGGTTCGGGTCCGTTGTTCGGCGATTTCTTCCCGCTTTCTGAAGGGCTGCACAGCAGCCAATCAGTTAGCGTTTTACTTCTTGCCCTACGAAACATCACAGCCATGCCTACTAATGATTGTGATTGGCCAAGTGCAGCATGTGACACAGCCTCTATTTAAGCTGGAGTCACGTAGCACCGCACATCACACTGCTCTGATTAGTGTAGGGAGAGGACGCAGCTTCTGTGAGGGCGAGATTAGGCAGGGAAAAGTCAGCAAAAACACCTAATGAAGTGATCGATCTACAGCTGTGAATCATTCAACTTCTGCTAGTTAATTGCTCACTGGTTTTTAGGCTGCACAGAGCGTTTTTCTGTCACTTTGATCGGAGGCCATTTGGTGTCTTGTGGTGCACCAGCACAAGCTGCCACCAAGTCCATCAAACAATCAATACTAGTTTTTGTTTTTGCTATATCCTACATCAGGGGCTTGGCTGTGCTTAATGTCACCCCTAGAAACTCAGGATAGAAATTTCTATATTTTATTAAGGGGTTAAATTCAATTGCCAAAATAGCAATCCCCTAAATCTGGTGTTCCAGCTGTGGCTAGCCAAGTGTAATACTGTCTGCTGTCTGGTAAAGGATAGATTTTTTCTGGGGTGAAATTCAATTGCCAAAATAGCAATCCCCTAAATCTGGTGTTCCAGCTGTGGCTAGCCAAGTGTAATACTGTCTGCTGTCTGGCAAAGGATAGATTTTTTCTGGGGTGAAATTCAATTGCCAAAATAACAATCCCCTAAATCTGGTGTCCCAGCAGTAGCTGGCAAAGTTTAATAGTGTCCGGCAAAGGATAGATAATTTTCTTGGGTGAAATTCAATTGTCAAAATAGCAATACCATAAATCTGGTGTTCCAGCTGTGGCTGGACAAGATTAATAGTGTCCGGCAAAGGATTTATTTTTTTCTGTGGTGAAAATCAATTGCCAAAATAGCAATACCATAAATCAGTGGTTTCAGCTGTGGCTGGCCAAGTTTAATAGTGTACAGCAAAGGATTTATTATTTTCTGCGGTGAAATTCAGTTGCAAAAATAGAAATACAGTAAATCTGTTGTTCCAGCTGTTGCAGGCCTAGTTTAAATCTATCCGTAAAAGGGTATATTTTTTTCTGGGGTGAAATTTAATTGCCAAAATAGAAATACCCTGAATCTGGCGTTCCAGCTGTTGCAGGCCTAGTTTAAATCTGTCCGTAAAAGGGCATATTTTTTTCTGGTGTGAAATTCAATTGCCAAAATAGCAATACCATAAATCTGGTGTCCCAGCAGTGGCTGGCCAAGTTTAATAGTGTCCGTTAAAGGATATATTTTGTTCTGGGGTGAAATTCAATTGCCAAAGTAGAAATACTGTAAAACTGTTGTTCCAGCTGGCAGGCTTCGTTTACATCTGTCCGTAAAAGGGTATATTATTCTCTGGGGAGAAAGTCAGTAGCAAAAATAGAAATACAGTAAATCTGGTGTCCCAGCAGTGGCTGGCCAAGTTTAATAAAGTCCGGCAAAGGATATATTTTGTTCTGGGGTGAAATTCAATTGCCAAAATAGCAATACCATAAATCAGTGGTTTCAGCTGTGGCTGGCCAAGTTTAATAGTGTCCGTCACAGGATAGATTTTGTTTTGGGGTGAAATATAATTGCCAAAATAGCAAAACCCTGAATCTGGTGTTCTAGCTGTGACTGGACAATTTCCCTAGTGTCCATCAAAGGATAAATTATTTTCTGGGGTGAAATACAGTTGCAAAAATAGAAAAACCGCAAATCTGGTGTTCCAGCTGTGGCTGGACAAGTTTAATAGTGTCCAGCAAAGGATATATTTTTTCTGGGGTGAAATTTATTTTCCAAAATAGCAATACCCTGAATCTGGTGTTCCTGCTGTCACTGGACAATTTTCCTAGTGTCTGTCAAAGGATATATTATTTTCTGGGGTGAAAGTCAGTAGCAAAAATAGAAATACAGTAAATCTGGTGTCCCAGTAGTGGCTGGCCAAGTTTAATAGTGTACGGCAAAGGATGTATTATTTTCTGCGGTGAAATTCAGTTGCAAAAATAGAAATACAGTAAATCTGGTGTCCCAGCAGTGGCTGGCCAAGTTTAATAGAGTCCGGCAAAGGATATATTTTGTTCTGGGGTGAAATTCAATTGCCAAAATAGCAATACCATAAATCAGTGGTTTCACCTGTGGCTTGCCAAGTTTAATAGTGTACGGCAAAGGATATATTTTTTTCTGGGGTGAAATTCAATTGCCAAAATAGCAATACCCTGAATCTGTTGTTCCAGCTGTTGCAGGCTTCGTTTACATCTGTCCATAAAAGGGTATATTATTTTCTGGGGTGAAAGTCAGTAGTCAGTAGCAAAAATAGAAATACAGTAAATCTGGTGTCCCCACCAGTGGCTGGCCAAGTTTAATAGTGTCCAGCAAAGGATATATTTTGTTCTGTGGTGAAATTCAATTGCCAAAATAGCAATACCATAATTCAGTGGTTTCAGCTGTGGCTGGCCAAGTTTAATAGTATCCGTCAAAGGACAGATTTTGTTCTGGGGTGAAACTCACTTGCCAATATAGCAATACCCTGAATCTGGTGTTCCATCTGTTGCAGGCCAAGGGTATAAAAGGGTATATTACACTCAAGGTGTATATACAAGTGCTGAGAGGGTCATCCTCAATAACTTCACATGCTACCGTGCATCTCACATTGTATTTTTGTCCGTTAAAGTGTATATTACACAAAGTATTAAAATAAAATTGCTGAAGGCATAATTCTACATATTTTTTCACACGCTACTGTGCATTTCCAAGTGTAAATCTGTCCATAAAAGGATACCTTTCATCAAGGGCCTAAATACTAGGCCTAAAATAGATATTCCCCTAAATCTGTGGTTACTGCTGTGCCTGGATTAGTGTAATACGGTACATAAATATATAGCCAGATAGTGTTAGGTGCCTGTAAAAAAAGGCCTGAATTTGAAATCAATACATTGGGCCAAATATTTTTTTCCTTATTGTGGTACTTGGTGAACGGTAACAATGAGGAAAACACCTAGTAAGGGACGCGGACGTGGTCGTGGTGGTGTTAGTCGGCCCGTCTGGTGCTGGGAGAGGACGTGGCCATTCTGCCACAGCCACACGTCCTAGTGAACCAAGTACCTCAGGTTCCAGTACCCGCCAGAATTTACAGCGATATTTGGTGGGGCCCAATGCCGTTCTAAGGATGGTAAGGCCTGAGCAAGTACTAGTCAATTGGGTGGCCGACAGTGGATCCAGCACGTTCACAACATTATCTCCCACCCAGTCTTCTGCAGAAAGCGAACAGGTGGTGCCTGACAACCAAGCCCATCAGTCTGTCACATCACCCCCATGCATATCAGGGAAACTGTCTGAGCCTCAAGTTATGCAGCAGTCTCTTATGTTGTTTGAAGACTCTGCTGGCAGGGTTTCTCAAGGGAATCCGCCTAGCCCTTCACCAGTGGTGGAAGACATAGAATGCACTGATGCACAACCACTGATGTTTCCTGATGATGAGGACATGGAAATACCACCTCATCGGAGTCCGCATGTCTCTGATGATGACGAAACACAGGTGCCAACTGCTGCGTCTTTTTGCAGTGTGCAGACCGAACAGGAGGTCAGGGAGGAAGACTGTGTGGAAGACGATGCAGGGGACGATGAGGTCCTAGACCCCACATGGAATGAAAGTCGTGCCACTGACTTTCATAGTTCACAGGAAGACGCAGTGGTGAGACCGAGCCAACAGCATTGCAAAAGAGGGAGCAGGGGGCAAAATCAGAATAGCCGCCGCCAAGAGAGTTCGCCTGCTACTGGCCACCACCACCAGGGACCGAGCCTCCCAAAGGCAGCTTCAAGGAGTACCCTGGCATGGCACTTCTTTAAACAATGTGCTAACGACAAGACCCGAGTGGTTTGCACGCTGTGCAATCAGAGTCTGAAGCGAAGCATTAACGTTCTGAACCTTAGCACAAACTGCATGACCAGGCATCTACATGCAAAGCATGAACTGCAGTGGAGTAAACACCTTAAAAACAAGGAACTCACTCAGGCTCCCCCTGCTCCCTCTTCTGCTGCTGCCCCGGCCACTTCCTCTGCCTCGGGAGGAATGTTGGCACCTTCCGCCCACCAAACAGAGGATGTGCCACCGATACCACTAACTGCGTCACCAAGCATCTCCCCCATGTCACACGGCAGCGTTCAGCTCTCCATCTCACAAACCTTGGAGAGAAAGCGTAAATTCCGACCTAGCCACCCTCGAGCCCTGGGCCAGAATGCCAGCATTTCTAAACTACTGGCCTTTGAAATGCTGTCATTTAAGCTGGTGGACACGACAGCTTCAAACAGCTGATGGCGATGGCTGTCCCACAGTATGTTGTTCCCAGCCACCACTACTTCTCAAAGACAGCCGTGCCTTCCCTGCACAACCAAGTATCCGATAAAATCGGAGTGTGCACTGCGCAGCGCCACAGATACGTGGACCAGTAAGCATGGCCAGGGACGCTATATCTCCCTAACTGCACACTGGGTAAATGTAGTGGTGGCTAGGCCCCAGACGGAGAGTTCTTTGGCGCACGTCCTACCGCCACCAAGGATCGCAGGGCATCATTATTTGCCTCCTTTAGCCTCCTCCTCCTACTCGGCTTCCTCCTCCTCTGTTTCCACCTGCTCATTCAGTCAGCCACACACCTTCACCACCAACTTCAGCACAGCCCGGGGTAAACGTCAGCAGGCCGTTCTGAAACTCATATGTTTGGGGGACAGGCTCCACACCGTGCAGGAGTTGTGGCGGGGTATTGAACAACAGACCGACGAGTGGTTTCTGCCGGTGGTCCTCAAGCCCAGCCTGGTGGTGTGCGATAATGGGCGAAATCTCGTTGTAGCTCTGGGACTAGCCGGTTTGACGCACATCCCTTGCCTGGCGCATGTGCTGAATTTGGTGGTGCAGAAGTTCATTCACAACTACCCTGACATGTCAGAGCTGCTGCATAATGTGCGGGCCGTCTGTGCGCGCTTCCAGCGTTTACATCCTGCCGCAGCTCGCCTGTCTGCGCTACAGCAGAACTTCGGCATTCCCGCTCACCGCCTCATATGCAACGTGCCCACCAGGTGGAACTCCACCTTGCACATCCTGGAGAGACTGTGCGAGCAGCAGCTGGCCATAGTGGAGTTTCAGCTGCAGCACGCAGGCATCAGTCGCACTGCTGAACAGCACCACTTCACCACCAATGACTGGGCCTCCATGCGAGACCTTTGTGCCCTGTTGGGCTGTTTCTAGTACTTCAAGTTCTAGTACACCAACATGGCCAGGGGCGATGATGCCGTTATCAGCGTTACAATACCACTTCTATGTCTCCTTGAGAAAACACTCAATGGAAGAGGAGGTGGCCTAGGAGGAGGAGGATGAGGGGTCATTTTTAGAACTTTCAGGCCAGTCTGTTACAAGGGCCTCAGAGGGAGGTTTTTTGCAACAGCAGAGGCCAGGTACAAATGTGGCCAGCCAGGGCCCACTATTGGAGGAACGAGGAGGAGGTGGAGAAGGATGAGGATGAAGCAGGTTCACAGCGGGGTGACACCCAACACAGCTCAGGCCCATCGCTGGTGCGTGGCTGGGGGGATACAGAGGACGATGACGATACGCCTCCCACAGAGGACAGCTTGTCCTTACCTCTGGACAGTCTGGCACACATGAGCGACTACATGCTGCAGTGCCTGCGAAACGACAGCAGAGTTGCCCACATTTTAACGTGTGCAGACTACTGGGTTGCCACCCTGCTGGATCCCCGGTACAAAGACAATGTGCCCCACTTACTTCCTGCACTGGAACGTGATAGAAAGATGTGCGAGTACAAGAGCACACTGGTAGTGTGGAACAGGTGGAAGCCCAAGGCGAAGGCAGAGGAGGAGCAAGAGGTCGCTAACGCAGCTGTGTCACGGCCAGCTCCTCTGAGGGCAGGGTTAGCATGGCAGAAATGTGGAAAAGTTTTGTCACCACGCCACAGCTAACTGCACCACCACCTGATACGGAACGTGTTAGCAGGAGGCAGCATTTTACTAACATGGTTGAACAGTACGTGTGCACTTTCCTCCATGTACTGACTGATGGTTCGGCCACATTCAACTTCTGGGTCTCCAAATTGTCCAAGTGGCCAGAGCTAGCCTTTTATGCCTTGGAGGTGCTGGCCTGCCCGTCGGCCAGCGTTTTGTCTGAACGTGTATTCAGCATGGCAGGGGGCGTCATTACTGACAAACGCAGCCGCCTGTCCACAGCCAACATGGACAAGCTGATGCTCATAAAAATGAACCAGGCATGGATCTCACAGGACCTGTCTATCCCTTGTGCAGAATAGACATTTATAACTGCCTCCCCCTCAACCATATATTCTTGTACTCCGGGGCACTTCTTTATTGAATCCTATTTTTTTAATTTTACCATTATATTACGGTGCAACCAAATGTTGAATGAACTTCTCCTCCGTCTAGGTGCCAGGGGCCTAATTATCTGAAAGTGGCCTGTTCCAGTGGTGGGTGACATGACGCCTGATTCTCTGCTATGCGACCTCTCTCCCCCGTCTGGGTACCAGAGGCCTAATTATCGAAAATTGGCCTTCTCCAGTGGTGGGTGACATGACGCCTGATTCTCTGCTATGCAACCTCTCTCCTCCGTCTGGGTGCCAGAGGCCTAATTATCGAAATGTGGCCTTCTCCTTTGGTGGGTGACATGATGCCTGATTCTCTGCTATGCGACCTCTGTCCTCTCTCTGGGTGCTGGGGCCTAAATAAATGAAAGTGGCCTTCTCCATTGGTGGTTGACATGACACCTAATTCTCTGCTATGAGACCTCCGTCTGGGTGCTGGGGCCTAAATTATCGAAAAGTGGCCTTCTTCATTGGTGGGTGACATGACGCCTGATTGTCTGCTATGCGCACTCTGTCCTCTGTCTTGGTGCTGGGGCCTAAATTATCGAAAAGTGGCCTTCTCCATTGGTGGGTGACATGATGCCTGATTCTCTGCTATACGACCTCTCTCCTCCGTCTGGGTGCCAGGGGCCTAATTATCGAAAAGTGGCCTTCTCCATTGGTGGGTGACATAATGCCTGATTCTCTGCTATGCAACCCCTGTCCTCTGTCTGGGTGCTGGGGCCTAAATAAATGAAAGTGGCCTTCTCCTTTGGTTGGTGACTTGAAGCCTGATTCTCTGCTATGGGACCTCTCTCCAATTGATATTGCTTAATTTTTATTTATTTTATGTTATTTTAATTCATTTCCCTATCGACGTTTGTTTGCAGGGAATTTACCTACATTTTGCTGCCTTTTGCAGCCCTCTAGCCCTTTCCTGGACTATTTTACAGCCTTTTTAGTGCCCAAAAGTTCGGGTCCCCATTGACTTTAATGGGATTCGGGTTTGGGATGAAGTTCGGGTCGAGTTCGGATCCCGAACCCGAACATTTTCGGGAAGTTCGGCCGAACTTCTCGAACCCGAACATTCAGGTGTTCGCTCAACTCTACACGCACCTTCTCCAGCTTCCCACTTATGCTCCAGCCTGGTGCACCTGCCTGACCCCTGCCACCTCTGCCGAACGGCCTTCCTCTTCCTCTGCCTGTCATTTTCTAAATGACCCTGTGCCTAAGTCCGTAGAGAAGAGCAGTATTTGTGGAAGAAGGTATATTGCAGCCTCAATCAGTTGTTATTTGAAGCAGGTAAATTAAAACCCTCAATCTGTATTTTGTGGACACAGGTATATAAAAAACCTCAATTATTATTTTGTGGAAGCTGATATATGGCAGTCCTCAGTCAGTTGTTAGTTGAAGCAAGTATATCACCCTCAAGCAGTAATTTTGTGGCACGGGTATATGAAAAACCTCAATCACTATTTTGTGTAAGCTGATATATGGAAGGCCTCAATCAGTTGTTAGTTGAAGCAGGTATATCAAAACCCTCAATCTGTATTTTGTGGGCGCAGGTATATAAAAAACCTCAATCACTATTTTGTGGACACTGATATGTGGCAGGCCTTAATCAGTTGTTAATTGAAGCAAGTATATCACCCTCAAGCAGTAATTTTGTGGACTCAGGTATATGAAAAACCTCAATCACTATTTTGTTGAAGCTGATAGATCGCAGCCTTCAATCAGTATTTTCTGGAAGCATACAAATGCATTATAATATACTTTCTATGTTAGAAAATATATTATACGTATATCACACCCCTCTGTGTATCACACCTATCGATAGCACAACGTTACCAGTCCTTAAAAGGACTTTTGTGGCCCTATTAGCTATGCTTGGTGTCCCTAAGTTGCTAACAGCCTGTCCCTGCTCTAAAATGCAACCTCTCCCTACGCTAACAAAGCACATAATGTAAAATGGATGCCAGATGAGGTTCTGTTATAGGGTTGGGGGTTTGTCCATGTGCTGAAACATCTCAATTCGCTGTCCTGTGCCACCTGATGGTTGTGTCATGGGTCAAAGTTCGGTGCAATGAAAAAAAATATGGCACTCTGCAGATCAGAGCTGCCTGAAATCAGGCATTAGCTGATCTGTCCCTCCTGATGTGTCCTCTTCCCCGATTTGTGCCCTAATATCTCCTGCCTCCCAAGTCTGTGCCCTGTGCGCACTCTGTCCGCAGTACCTTTAACTTTGCCGGCTCGCCTGTGTCGCCTGCCACTCTGCTATAACCCCTTAGATGCCGCTGCAATGGCACCCATGGGGTTAATAGAGGGAGGGGGCTCTCTCTCTCAACCATCAGGCAGCTGCACTTTGATGGCAGTGGCCCGATGGTCAAAAAGAGGCCCAGCATGCATGTGGGACCTACGCTCCCTCAATTTTATGGTAGCTGTTTATGGCATAGAAAAAAGTTTGGTTTAGTTAGGAACCCGTCTAATCAGAGATCACCTTGACGTGTGGCAGACGGGCTCAAATAATTTTGTACAAAATGTACTTGGCAAGCATCTCAAATTTAAGCATAGCATGAGCAATATAAATACTTTGTTGTACTTTATTTGGATTGCAGAGTGCTGTTGCATCATATATTTAGTGGCCTGATGGTTGCCATTAGAGATGAGCGAAGTTTTCAAAATTCGATTCTCAGATTCGCCAAATTTTTGGGGAAAAATTTGGTTTGATCCGAATATATTCGCAGCGATTTATGTTAAAAAAATGGCTGTTTCCTGGCTGCAGAGATCCTTTATAGTGGTGTAGAACACTGTGCCTTGCGGTAACACGCATAGTGAAATAATACTGTGAGTCCGTATGGCATGCAGATGACAGGCGTCGATCTTAGAATCACTGCACACTTCACCTATTTGGGCAGTCATGGAGCCAAAACTGACCAAATCACTCAAGTACAAACTCAGCCTTACAGGTCGATGTAAGCGCCAAGAAGAAGTGCACTCCTTTTACACCGTCGTCAGCTGATTCCACATAGATGTCTAGAGAACCTGTTCTATTAAACTCTTATACAAGTAGAGCCCCCCTTACAGAGTGGAGAGGGTGTCAGCAGTAAGTTTGTGTTGACGTCACTAATTAATTTGCGCTTCCCCTGATCCGTCAGAACAATAACCCCCAAAAAATGGATCCTGTCTGTGGAGCATCCGCCTTCACTCGGTCAGCATTTACTCAATAATCCATCAGTACTGCTAATGCCAAAAAAAGCAGGAGTGGATCTAAAACAGAGATGACATGTGAATGGAATATTTGCATGTCTTCAGTGTTTTGTACCCACTCCTGCTTCTGGCTACCAAATCATAAGCCAATTCTGATGGGATCATACAGGCCTTACAGCTGCGACACAGACAGGACCTGTTGTGCATCTCATTTTTCCTTCCTTCTGACAAATCAGAAGAAAGGTCAAATAAATGATGTCTGGAGGTGGCGGGAGTATGTGGAGGCCACCGAGTGGCACAATGACAGAGTCTGGAGTTGGCAGCATCAGGAGGAGTCCACCGAGTAGCACAATGACAGAGTCTAGAGGTGGCAGCAGTATGAGGAGTCCACCGAGTGGCACAATGACAGGGTCTGAAGATGGCGGCAGCAGCATCAGGAGAAGGCCACCAAGTGGCACAATGACAAAGTCTGGAGTTGGCAGCAGTATGAGGTGGCCACCGGACGACACAATGACAGAGTCTGGAGGTGGCAACGGCAGCAGCAGCATCAGGAGAAGGCTACAGAGTGGCACAATGACAGAGTCTGGAGGTGGTGACAGCAGCAGCATCAGGAGAAGGCCACCGAATGCCACAATGACAGAGTCTGGAGTTGGCAGCAGTATGAGGAGGGCACCGAGAGGCACAATGAAAGAGACCGGAGGTGGCGGCAGCAGCAGAAACAGCATCAGGAGAAGGCCACCGAGTGGCACAATGACAGAGCTTGGAGTTGGCAGCATCAGGAGGAGTCCACCGAGTGGCCCAATGACAGAGTCTAGAGGTGGCAGCAGAATGAGGAGGCCACTGAGTGGCAAAATTACAAAATTACAGAGTCTGGAGTTGGCAGCATGAGGAAAAGGCCAACGAGTGGCACAATGACACTGTCTGGAGTTTGCAGCAGCATGAGGAGGCCAGCGAGTGGCACAATGACAGGAGGTGGCGGCAGCATGAGGAGACCACAGACAGGCCAAATGACAGAGTGTGGAAGTGGCGGCAGCAGAAGCATCAGGATACCACAGAGTAGAAAGGTGACATAGTGTGGAGATGGCAGAAGCAGGATACAACAGAGTGGCAAGGTGACATAGTGTGGAGATGGCAGCAGCATCATGATACCACAGAGTGTGAAGGTGACATAGTGTGGAGATGGCAGCAGCATCAGGATACCACAAAGTGTGAAGGTGGCATAGTTTGGAGATGGCAGCATCAGGAGACCACAAAGTGACCCAGTGACAGAGTGGGGCGGTGGATGGCAATACCAGTACCCGCTGACGAAGGTGGGTGAAAAAAGGAGCACTTGGCATCAGATGTGTGACATCAGGTAGTTTGCAGCATCAGAATAGTAGCTGAGGCAGGTAGCCAGAAGAAACCGGTCTCTTTTTTCAAGGTTTGGGTGAGGCAGCATGGATGATCTAATCAGAAGCATCAGGAATTGATGGGTGGAAATCCTGTCTGATCCACGCCTGATTAATTTTGACAAAGGTCAGTCTCTCCACATTTTGTGTGGACAGGCGAGTTCTCACTGGGGTAACTATGGCCCCCGCTGAACTAAACACCCACTCGGATGCCACACTACTGGCTGGGCAGGACAGCTTTTTCAGGGCAAACTCTGCCACAAATCCAGTTTGGCTACCCAGTAGTCCAGTGGATCTTCAATGTGGGGTGGCAGGGTGCTGTCCAAGTATGCCACCACCTGCTGGTTCACGTCCTGCTCCAGGTCTACCTGCTGCTGCTGGTGAGTAGTTTCTTAACTATGCGGGTGAAGAAATCTGCTCATCAGCGACTCTAGACTCAGGCTGCTGCTGATGGAGCTGGTACTGCTCCTGCCACCCTACTCCTCCCCAGCAGCCATGGCAGTGAAACATGAGCACAGAGGGCCCTCCCGGTCAGACCTGCGAGAGGATGGATGATGGCGAAGATAGGCAGTGGACAACTGACTACATAGGAAGCCTGTGTAGTAATTAAGTTTGTCCTCCTTCTCAGTGGGTGTAAAAAAGGCCCCCATTTTGGACCGGTAGCGAGGGTCCAACAAGGTGGAGAACCAGAAGTCATCCCCATTGCCGAATGGTGACAATTCGGCTGTCACTATGCAAGCAAGTGATCATGCAGCGGGCCATTTGTGCAAGTGACTCAGAGAGACTCCATCTCCAATGCATACTGCCATGGTGAGTCTGGATCCTCTGTCTCGTCTTCCTCATCGCCCTGTAGCTCCTCTGGCTGCTCCTGCTCCTCCTCTCCTGTCACCTGTGTATAAAAACCACCCATTTTGCTACATATTGCTTGTGATCCAATGTCCTCCTCCTCCTCCAGTTCAGCCCCCGCTGGGCTCATGTGGGCGTGAGATCTAGGCGCCACGTCTCCTGTCCCATGACCACCAGCCATTGATACCAACATCTGTTCCAGGACATGAAGAAGTGGAATGACGTCGTTCATCCCGTACTCATGGTAACTGACAAATAACGTGGCGTCCTCAAAGGGCCTGAGAAAACGGCAGGTGTCACGCATGAGCTGCCACTGGCTGACATCGAAGTTACACAGGGGAGTACTCCTATCTGCTTGGATCATCAAGAAATCATTGATGGCCTTTCTCTGTTCGTATAGTGGGTCCGACATATGGAGGGTGGAATTCCAATGGGAGGAAACGTCGCATATCAACCTATGTCGGGGGATGCCGTTCTGCTGCTGCAGCTCAAGGAGGGTGTGCTTTGCAGTGTATGAGTGGCTGAAGTGCATGAAAACTTTCCTGGCCATTTTTAGGATGTCTTGCAGATGGGTGGAAGACTTCAGGAACCACTTGACAACCAGATTGAACAAGAGTGCCATGCAAGGAGCATTGCTCAACCTTCCTTGACGCAGCACCGACACCATGTTCTTCCCGTTGTCGCTCAAAATGGTTCCGATTTTTAGTTGCCGCGGAGAAAGCCAGAATTCAATTTCTTGATGAATCACACAGAGCAGTTCCTCCCCTGTGTGAATCTGTTCGCCAAGGCAAACCAGGTGCAGAACAGCGTGACACTGCTGTGCCCTGCACATGTGGTATGCTGGAGGGACACTGTGACTTGTCCCTGCAGTGGAGGCTGAGGACATGGTGGAGGATGAGGTTGCAGAGGCGAACATTGTCGCAGGACCAACAGCATGACAATGTGGAGGCGGAAGCGGCGTGACCTGGCCAAGTGCTGGTGTGGCTGTGCAGGAACCACATTCACCCAGTGGGCAGTAAAGGACATGTATT
This sequence comes from Bufotes viridis, assembly GCA_033119425.1. Taxonomy (NCBI): domain Eukaryota; kingdom Metazoa; phylum Chordata; class Amphibia; order Anura; family Bufonidae; genus Bufotes; species Bufotes viridis. The sequence goes on along the minus strand of CM065592.1, from coordinate 320,127,215 downwards.
TTCCCTGCCTTTGGTGCTGCCAAGCACTTTGGCAGACACTGACAGGCTCAAGGACTGGCCCACATTCTGTTCTACATATTTGTGCAGGGCTGGTACTGCCTTTTTCGCAGAAAAATGACAGTTCTCTGAAAAGTGTAAAGTCCACCACCTGGAAAGGGAGGGACTGCAGCACCAGCAACTTGGCCAGGAGCACATTTAGCTTATGCGCTGTTGGATGAGTGCACGCATACTGCTGTCCCTTGGCAATCACTTCGGTGATCGATTGCTGATGGAATCACTGACGAGGAGTAGGAGGAGCAGGAGCATTGGGACCAGCAGATGATGGGAATGACAGACAGCTCTCTTCAGCTGAGGTGGTGGAACCTTGACTGCCTGAAACCATGTGCTTGCCAATGGGTGATGCCGCGGATTCTGCGGCAGGCTGGACCACCACATCGGAGCCACGGTTCTCCCTGGCCAACATATGGCGACGCTGCATATGTTGACACAGGGCCGTAGTGCCAACATTGGCACCCTGTCCATGCTTCAGCTTCTGCCCACAGATTCTTCATATAGCCACGTTCACCTCCTCCGGTGGCTTAACAAAAAAACTGCCATACCACGAGTAGGTGAATTTCCCCCCAACAGTCCGCACTGACTGACTGCTACCGCTGCTGCCTCCGTGAACCCATTCACCACTACTTCCTGGGCAGGTAGGCTGCTGCAGCCACTGCTGCAACCCTGCTGACACCAAGCCATGCTACCACCTTGCTGGCTCAGCCGCTGCCTCACGGTCAAGCTGCCACCCTCTTCTCCTGATGATGATGATGCCCCTTCTGTAGCTGGCCAGCTAAGACCTGTCTTAAGTTGCTAATATGACTTATATGTTTATACAGCTAGACTTGTTAATAATGTTAATACAGTTCATACAGCGTTATTTACTGTGACTTCATGTTTTTGGATGTCATGTAACAGTTATAAATTGTGTTCACAGAAGCAGAAAACATAATATGCCTTTAAGATTCATTACATGACTGTAAGGTAAGCTCAATGACACAGCACAAATATTATCAGAAAGCATAGAGTTAAACTGTTGTCACTGCCCAGGAGTCTTGGCCAATTACAGCCAGCCTCACACTTAGTCTGTCTGGGAAATTCCCTAGCAGGAGCTGCTAGAATTTATTACTCCAGAGGAGAAGAGCTGAACAGACATTCACTCCACTAAGAGTTCAGTTTTATGGAAGCAATGAGGCCAAAATAGGTATGTAATACACTTGTAGATGTTCCTATTGGTAATGTAGTGATTAGAGCTATATACTGAACTGGTTATATATTGCATAAAAGCATTCAGTCTCTGAACTGCTCATACCAGATCATATAGAGCAAGTAAAACTATTGGTTAAGCCTCAGATATACCTCTCAGAGAGATCATAAAGTGCTTAAATAACTTCAAATGAGAGAACAGATACTGAAGAGAAAAATATATCTACCATTTTATGTTGAATGACAAGATTAAACATTTGAACCGCCATTTTGTGATACCTTATTCCACACGTGTTTTGTACATGGACTGTCTGCTGCGGAGGAAGCAGAGTTATATATGAAGAACAGTTGAAGTTAATAAAGAAGTTATTTCAAGCATTTGGTGTGCTCTTTAAACCTACTGCTTCCATTAAACGGCGCTAGAGGAATTACAGACTAATAGGCAGTCTGGTTAGACTAAAAAAGTAAAAAAGCAAAACAAAATTCTTCTAATGCCATAGCGTATAAGGCACAATAATGCTGCGCCTGCAACACCTTCTGCACCTGGCTCCCAAGTGCGATCGGCTTCATGATAATCCAGTAGTGTCTGCACGTCACTGATGTCCTCCTCAACGGTCTCTGGGTAAGAAGCCTGACCGCTCGGAACACCACCTCTCACGCCACTCTCCTCATCACTACTTGCCCGCCTAGCGGAGGAAGAGGTGGATGTCTCCTCCACATCTTGGCTGGGCAGTAGCTGCTGACTGTCCTCTAGTAGCTCGTCCTCGCTGTATAGTAGAGCTGAGCCCACAGCATACAATACTTCTGTGCCTGAGGGAAGAGCAAAGAACAGAGGCAGAATGAGGATAGGTGAGGCCACAAGGCCTGCTCCCGGGCCATGCCAACTAAGGGTTGTGTCAGACGAACCCACCGACTGTTGGATGAGGATGTCTGATGTCACTTGGGATGCAGTGGATGACAGAGTTAACCAATCAAATATTCCTGGGTTGCTGGTCAAGAAACGACTGCTAGATGAAACCGGGAGCTCAGGCTTCTCACTGCGACTCCTGCTGCCACGCCCCCTTACTTTGCTGTGACCTCTGCCTGTGCCAGAAACATTTAGGCCTCTGCCACTCATCTGTGCAAGGCCTGGCACTTCTCTGTCTGACATACTTTTAGCTGAACTAAATAAATGATAAGCAAATTAAAGCACCCCTAAAAGCGAGACAAATATTTTTTTTTCACTAAACTCTTTTACCACAAATACCTGCAACAGTGAACTGCGTGTATATTTTTCTTTTTGTACTGAAGTACGCCACCAAATGCTTTCACCACATATAACTGCAGAAGTGAACTGCGTATATTTTTTCTTTTTGTACTGAAATAGGCCACTAAATGCTTTCACTACATATAACTGCAGAAGTGATCTGCATATATATTTTTCTTTTTAATACTGAAATACGTCACTAAACGCTTTTACCGCAAATAACTGCAACAGTGAGCTGCATATATATTATATGCAGATGCCGCTCCTTTCCTTTTGAATTCTGCAGTCTGCTCATACAGCAGTTTACGACCCCATATGGGGTGTTGCCGTATTCTGGAGAAAATGGGAAACGCATTATGGGGTGCATTTTCCTGTTATCCTTGTTAAAGTGAAAATTTTGGGCTTAAGCGACTTTCTTGTAAAAATTTTTTTTGTAATTTTTCATTTTCACAGCCATGTGTTTCTAAATATTTAGAAACATCTGTGACGTCACAGTGGAAACTCCTTAATAAATTATTTGAGGGGTGTAAATTCTAAAATGAAGTCACTTTTGGGGTGTTTCTTCTGTAGGGGTGTCTTAGTGTGCCTTTAAATATGACACGACACCCAAAAGCCATTGCAGCAAAATCTCCAAAAACCATATGTTGCTCATTTCCTTTTGCGCCCTGCCGTGTGCCGATACAGCAGTTTACGAACATAAATGAGGTGCTTTTGTAAACTGCAGAATCAGGGTTATAGATAGTGAGGTTTGTTTTGCTGTTAACCCTTGCTGTGTTATAGGTAAAATTGGATTAAATAAAAAATCTGCACAAAAACTGAAAATTGTCAATTTTACCTCCATTTTCCAATTGCCATATGTTGTAGACTGTCTGATTGATCTTTTTTTTTTTTTTAAATGTTATCACAAAGATTCCATATAGCCCAGACTACTGTACCACCAGACCAGGGGTGTACATAGAAATCATTGGGCCCCATAGCAAGAACAGGGACCTCATAGCCTTCCCTGCTGCTCACACCTGGTCCTTCCCACTACTTGCTTTGGCTCCTTCTGTGCAATGCCCCCTTTCCATCAGCAAAAAAAAACACACAATCACATAAGTCAGGGATCATCAACCTCTGGCACTCCAGCTGTCCGAAAACTACAACTCCTAGAATCCTCCTTTCACTTCTATAGAAGATACAAGAACAGCAGAGAATGTTTGCAAATCCCTGACATAAGTTAAAAATTCAGTTTCAGGCTAATGGGAGCACAATACTACAGAGAAGAATTCCACTAATAAATGAAGGCACATATTCTGTAATACACCGCTGATGAAGACCGTTGCATTTCATCCCACATAATCAGGCAAAATCCCAGTTCTTATCACACTGGAACCCAATGGACCCCATTATAGTGAATGGTATCCAGTAGGTGCCAGCAGTGTTTGGCACATACTGGTGATTCAAATAATAATGCTCCTGTGCTGGAACAGTATACCAGAATCTGATCCCAAATGTGCTCATAGTCTTACCCAATTAACTGTGTGTCTGCTGCTTATTATATAGTGTGCCATGCCATAGGACCCTTGAACTATGCCTGCTGTGTGCTTGCTACTTATTATATAGTGTGGCACCATAACCCCCTGCCCCTTATGACCTGTGCCTGTTGATGCTGTTCTGTTTGTTATATAGTGTTACACTATACAATAAGCATTAGACAGCCGGCACAGTCGATAAGGGTGGCATATGGTGGCACTGGCACACTATTACCAAGAACATGCAGACCTATTTGAATTAGCATAAACTCGACCTCTCTGCATACATATTCCAATAAGTCTGCATGTTTTGGGAAATAGATAGGCCCACTCAACCCAGTAACTTTTTATTTGAAAGTCGTATTGTACTGCTGCTGTACTGATTTACTGTGCACTCCACTGTGGCTTGCTGATACTGTCTGTGTGGCACAGCAGCTGGCAGGGGAGGGCAGATCTTCACATAGAGGCTGGAAGTCAAGTCACTCTCTCTGCAGGACAATAGTGATGATCGAATATGCCCATATTCGAATTCGCGATATTTCGCGAATATTTCGTAAAATATTCGCGATATATTCGCAAATTCGAATATTCGTATTCGTCATCATTTAATCGCCATCTTTTTTTTATAAAATCGCGGATAATCGCATGCAAAAAAATCGCAAAAACACTTTAACTTTCATGGCCGGGATGGTCAAGTCAATCAATGCGCAGGAAGAATAGCACGTGTGAAAGAAATCGCATCGCTTAATAAAAATCGCATTACGAAAAATCGCATAAAGGCAATATTTCAATTTTCAAGTCAATGCGCAGGCATGTCAGCAAGTGTTAGATATTCGCATCGCTGTCAAAAAAATCGCATTACGGAAAATCGCAAAAAAGGCAGGATTTTGGCTATTGCTTTGAAAAAGAGCCTTGATGCAAAACAACACCTTAAATGAATGAAACTCAGAGTCACTCAAACTCATTTATCAACACAAGTGAACTGAAGTTCTTGAACTTATTGTGTATCATCTAATTTAACCAACGCGAATATTCGCAATATCGAATTTATGGCATGATATTCGAAAAAATCGCGAAATGGCGAATATGCGATATCGCGCGAAATATTCGCATCGCGAATATTCGCGCCCAACACTACAGGACAAGTGACTGGTGTATCGATGGTGAGGTTAGCCTGGTGGTTCCCCATTCAGAGTCAGGTCAGATAACAGCAGGGGGTGCATAGCTAAAGTTTCCCTGCTGGGCGCTCCGCTAGTGCAGCCAATCAGCATCATGAACTGCTGCTGGCACAGCACTGCTAAATGCTGATTAGCAAGTTGACCAGCACCCAGCAGACAGAGTGCTCTAGGCTGAAGGAGGGTGGTAACACTGACTGAGGGTGGGACATGGACTATGTAAGGGGGAGGAAAGACTGCCTGCTTTCCCACCAGAGCATTAGGGAAGCAGGGAACCAAAAGTCAGGGCCCGAGCCCCAGGCAGGGACTTGGGACAACAACGGAAGCAGACATTTTTATTTAGTATAATTAGGGGGCGAGCCTTCCCTCCATGGACGGGTACCCTTCCCCCATGGGCCCCATAACAGCTGCTTGGTCTCCCTCAATTGAAGGTCTGCCACTAACCTGAGATATTTTCCTATGTCACAGTCACAGTATATTGTAGTGGACTTGGTAATACCGCTGCTTTTCGGGAAGAATTAACCCTTTAGTGACCAAGCCTGTTTGGGCCTTAATGACCAAGACAGATTTTGCAAATATAGCATGTGTCAATTTAGCAGAGAATAACTTTTTAAATATTTTGCACATCAAGTAATTCTGACATTGTTTTCTCATCACATATTGTATTTTGCTTAGGTGTTAAAATTTTACTGATACAATATGTGTATCTTTATTAAAAAATGTAAAAATCTATGAAAATTTGCAAACGTTAGCATATTTTCCTATTTTCAACAGCAATATTTCACATACATACATACATAAATACTATTTAATATTTTTATCAGAAATATATTTCCGCATCTTTACTTTATTTTGGCTACACAAAAATCTTTAACTTTTTATTTTTATTTTTGAAGTACATATTTTTTTCCTGCAACAAGTCAAGTTTGCAGAGGCTTATAACTGTCAAAATAATAGAACCCCCCCAAAGTGACCCCATTTTGAAAACCAAACCCCTTAACGTATTCATCTAGGGGTGTAATGAGTTTTGAAAAAATAAAATTATGCTAAGATGGTGAAAAAATTTCATTTTTTACACAAAATTGTCAATTTAAAGACAGTATTTTTTTGTACAGAGCACATTAAAATGAAGAAGTACACCCCAAAATGTATCACCACATTTCTCCAGGCTTCAGAAATAACCCCATTATGTCCTTAATCTTATTTCTTGACTTACGGTAGGGCCCAAACATAAAGGAGCACCAAGTGGCTTTCAGAACACAAAATTTTCTTGAAAATGTTTTAGGCCCCATTGTACACTTGTAATGACGTTGAACTGCCAAAACAATAGAAAATCCCCATAAATTACCCCATTTTGAAAACTAGGCCCCTAAGGTATTCATGTAGGGGTGTAGTGAGCTTTTAGACTACCTAGTTTTTTGAAGAAATGAATGCTAAGCTGGAGGAAAAAAATATATTTTTCATTTTTTACACAAAAGTGTCAATTTAAATACAGTTTTTTTTTCTACACAGCACATGAAAATGAAAAGTAAACCCATAAAATGTATCACCCCATTTCTCCTGTCTTCAGAAATATCCCTATTGTGGCCCTAATCTTATGTCTTGACACACAGCAGGGCCAAAACATAAAGGAGCACCCAGTGGCTTTCAGAACACAAAATTTACTTAAAAATGTTTAGGCCCAATTGCACACTTGTAATGGCGCTGAGTTGCCAAAACAATAGAAACCCCCCATAAATGATCCCATTTTGAAAACCTGACCCCCTAAGGTATACATCTAGGGGTGTTTTATTTTTCATTTTTTACACAAAAGTGTCAATTTAAACACAGTTTTGTTTCTACAAAGCACATGAAAATGAAGAAGTACATCCCAAAATGTATCACCCCATTTCTCCTGTCTTCATAAATAACCCCATTATGTCCTAAATCTTATGTCTTGACATACGGCAGGTCCCAAACATAAAGGAGCACCAAGTGGCTTTCAGAACACAAAATTTACATAAAAATGTTTAGGCACGATTGCACACTTGTAATGGTGTTGAGCTGCCAAAACAATAGAAATCCCCCATAAATTACCCCTTTTTGAAAACTAGTACAAACATAAAGGAGCACCTAGGGCCTTTCAGATAATGAACTGAAAATGGTTCAGGCCCTACTGGACACATGCAATGGCATTAATCTGCCAAAATTATAGAAACCCCCATAAATGACCCCATTTTGAAAACTAGACCCCCTAAGGTATTCATCTAGGGCTATAGTGAGTTTTTTGACCCCTCCGTTTTTGAAGAAATAAATGCTCAGCAGGTTTTTTTTCTTTTTACACAAAAATGTCAATTTAAAGACAGTTTTTTTGTACGTAGCAAATTAAAGCAAAGAAGCACACCCCAAAATGTATCAACCAATTTCTCTTGTCTTCGAAAATATCTCCATTGTGGCCCTAATCTTATGTCTTGACACACGGCAGGGCCAAAACATAAAGGAGGAACCAATGGCTTTTAGATAATAAATTGAAAATATTTTAGGCCTCATTACAGACTTTTAATGGCGTTGAGCTGCAAAATGACAGAAAACCCTTATAAATGATCCTATTTTAAAAACTAGATCCCTTAACCACATCAGCCCCCCTAGCTTAAACACCCTTAATGACCAGACCACTTTTTACACTTCTGCACTACACTACTTTCACCGTTTATTGCTCCGTCATACAACTTACCACCCAAATGAATTTTGACTCCTTTTCTTCTCACTAATAGAGCTTTCATTTGGTGGTATTTTATTGTTGCTGACATTTTAACTTTTTTTGCTATAATAAAAATGTAACGATATTTTTGCAAAAAAAGGACATTTTTCGCTTTCTGTTGTAAAAATGTGTTTAAAAAAATTACATTTCTCTAGAAATTTTTCTCTAAATTTATTGTTCTACATGTCTTTGATAAAAAAAATGCAATAAGTGTATATTTATTGGTTTGGGTAAAAGTTATAGCGTTTACAAACTATGGTGCAAAAAAGTGAATATCCGCATTTTGAAGCAGCTCTGACTTTCTGAGCACCTGTCATATTTCTTCAGGTGCTAGAATGCCAGGATAGTATAAATACCCCCAAATGACACCATTTTAGAAAGAAGACACCCCAAAGTATTCGCGGAGGGGCATGGTGAGTTCATGTATAATTTCATTTTTTTTAACAAGTTAGCGGAAAATGACACTTTCTGAGGAAAAAAATAATAATAAAGTTTCCATTTCTGCTAACTTCTGGCAAAAAAAAAAAAAAAACATCTCCCACGGACTCACTATGCCCCTCAGTGAATACCTTGGGGTGTCTACTTTCCGAAATGAGGTCATTTGTGGGGTGTGTTTACTGTTCTGGCATTTTGGGTGGGGCTAAATTGTGAGCAGCCCTGTAAAGCCTAAAGGTACTTGTTGGACTTTACGCCCCTTTACGCACCTAGGCTGCAAAAAAGTGGCACAGATGTGGTATCACCGTACTCAGAATAAGTAGGGCAATGTGTTTTGGGGTGTATTTTTACATATACCCATGCTGGGTGAGAGAAATATCTCTGTAAATTGACAACTTTGTATACATTTTTTTTAAAAGTTGTCATTTACAGAGATATTTCTCATACCCAGCATGGTTATATGAAAAAATACACCCCAAAACACATTGCCCTACTTCTCCAGAGTACGGCGATACCACATGAGTGACACTTTTTTGCAGCCAAGATGCGCAAATGGTCCCAAATTCCAATGAGTACCTTTAGGATTTCACAGGGCATTTTTACGCATTTAGATTCCACAAGTGACCCCATTTTAGAAAGTAGACACCTCAAGGTATTCCATGAGCGGTATGGTGAGTTCATGTACAATTTTATTTTTTGTCACAAGTTAGTGGAATATGAGACTTTGTAAGAAAAAACAAAAATAAATTATATCAATTTCCGCTAACTTATGACAATTTTTTTTTTCTGTGAACTCGCCATGCCCCTCACAGAATACCTTGGGGTGTCTTCTTTCCAAAATGGGGTCACATGTGGGGTATTTATACTGCCCTGGCATTTTAGGGGCCCTAAAGCGTGAGAATCCAAATGCGTAAAAATGCCCTGTGAAATCCTAAAGGTACTCATTGGAATTTGGGCCCCTTTGCGCATCTTGGCTGCAAAAAAGTGGCACACATGTGGTATCGCCGTACTCAGGAGAAGTAGGGCAATGTGTTTTGGGGTGTATTTTTATATATACCCATGCTGGGTGTGAGAAATATCTCTGTAAATGACAACTTTAAAAAAAAATTTATACAAAGTTGTCAATTTACAGAGATATTTCTCTCACCCAGCATGGGTATATGTAAAAATACACCCCAAACCACATTGCCCTACTTCTCCTAAGTACAGAGATACCACATGTGTGCCACTTTTTTGCAGCCAAGATGCGCAAAGGGGCCCAAATTCCAATGAGTACCTTTTAGGAGGGCATTTTTATGCATTTGGATTCCAGACTTCTTCTCATGCTTTAGGGCCCCTAAAATGCCAGGGCAGTATAAATACCCCGCATGTGACCCCATTTTTGAAAGAATACTCTCCAAGGTATTCCGTGAGGGGCATGGCGAGTTCATAGAAGATTTTTTTTTTGGCACAAGTTAGCGGAAATTGATTTTTTTTATTGTTTTTTCTTCAAAGTCTCCCTTTCCGCTAACTTCTGACAAAAAATTAAATTTTTCATGGACTGAATATGCCCCTCAGCGAATACCTTGGGGTGTCTTCTTTCCAAAATGGGGTAAGTTGTGGGGTCTTTGTACTGTTCTGGCATTTTGGGCGGGGCTAAATTGAGAGCAGCCCTGTAAAGCCTAAAGGTACTCGTTGGACTTTACGCCCCTTTACGCACCTAAGCTGCAAAAAAGTGGTATTGCCTTACTCAGGAGAAGTAGGGCGATGTGTTTTGGGGTGTATTTTTACATATACCCATGCTTTGTGAGAGAAATATCTCTGTAAATTGACAACTTTGTATAAATTTTTTTAAAAAGTTGTCGTTTACAGCGATATTTCTCACACAAAGTATGGGTATATATAAAAATACACCCCAAAACACATTGCCCTACTTCTCCTGAGTACGGCGATACCACATGTGTGCCACTTTTTTGCAGCCAAGATGCGCAAAGGGGCCCAAATTCCAATGAGTACCTTTAGGATTTCACAGGGCATTTTTACGCATTTGGATTCTCACGCTTTAGGGCCGCTAAAATGCCAGGGCAGTATAAATACCCCACATCTGACCCCATTTTGGAAAGAAGACACCCCAAGGTATTCCGTGAAGGGCATGGAGAGTTCATAGAAGATTTTTTTTTTGGCACAAGTTAGCGGAAATAGATTTTTTTATTTCTTACAAAGTCTCACATTCCACTAACTTGTGACAAAAAATAAAATTTTACATAAACTCACTATACCCCTCACGGAATACCTTGGGGTGTCTTCTTTCTAAAATGCGGTCACATGTGAGGTGTTTGTACTGCCCTGGCATTTGAGGGTCTCCTCAATCATTACATGTATGGCCAGCATGAGGAGTTTCTGCTATTCTCCTTATATTGAGCATACGGGTAATGAGATTTTTTTTTCCGTTCAGCCTCTGGGATGAAAAAAAAAAAAAATGAACGGCACAGATTTCTTCATTCTCATCGGTCAATGTGGATGAAAAATTCTCTGCCAAAATCATTGACTGCGGTGCGGTGCAGTGCGGTGGGCTGGGCGCTAACTATCTAACAAGTAGCTAACTAACTGGCGGTGATAAGGGACCCTTATGCCCCATTCACATGTCCGCAATTCTGTTTGCGGAACGGAATTGTGGACCTATTCATTTCTATGGGGACAGACTTTGTCCCGCTCAGATCCGGAATTGCGGATCCGCACTTCCGGGACTGCACTTCCGTTCCGCAAAAATATAGAACATGTCAATTGAGGATAAGAAAAGGCATTTTCTATATAGTTCTGGCAATGTGCGGATCTGCAAAATGCGGAAAGCACATTGCCGGTGTCCGTGTTTTACAGGGGGGTGATCAGTGACAGGGGGGTGATCAGGGAGTCTATATGGGGTGATCAGGGGTTAACAAGGGGTTAATAAGTGACCGGGGGGGGGGTGTAGTGTGGTGCTTGGTGCTACATATGACCAATGGGACCACCAGAGGACCAGGTAGCAGGTATATCAGACGCTGTTAACAAAACAGCGTCTGATATACCTGTTTGATTTCATTTATATACAGTTGTGTTCAAAATTATTCAACCCCCACTGAAATGTAGTGTTTTGGCCAGTTTGACATTGATTTTGATCATTTCAGTCATCTTGTTTACAATTAAATCAAAGAGGCACTTGTAAGTCAGACAAATATAACATAACATTTATAATGAAATAACCACAAATGTCTTTTCTGTGCTCACATCATTATCAGTTTTATTCAACCCCCAAGTGACATTCAATCTTAGTACTTAGTACAACATCCTTTTCCAGTTATAACAGCTTTTAAACATGAAGCATAGCTTGACACAATTGTCTTGCAGCGATCTACAGGTATCTTCGCCCATTCTTCATGGGCAAAAGCCTCCAGTTCAGTCACATTCTTAGGCTTGTGCGCTGCAACTGCTTTCTTTAAGTCCCACCAGAGGTTCTCAATGGCCTGGATAAGTAAAAGCGTTTTAAAGTTATTACCACATAAAGTGACATGTCAGATTTGCAAAAAATGGCTTGGGCAGGAAGTTGAAAACTGGCCCGGGGTAAAAAGGATTAAGGTCTTGCAATAACAACAATAGCAAACAATATCAGACTGACACTGACATACTGACATATATGCTATGGATAAATAAAAGTTTGATGGTGTTAACAAGCGGCATCTTTAAAAACACACTGCACCGTTTTTTTTTTTATATCAGAAAGATTAAAAAAATGGTCCTTTGGGGGCAGATGGTGTTCATGCCTCAACAGGGGCAGATCCCTGCCCTTGTTTAAAATCACACACATTTTAATTTCCGAATAAAGAGTGGTTTGTTTTGAACAAGCGGCTTGTTCTGAACAAGCCTGTAAAAAATCTTCCCTTTAATTGGGAGCAGCAGAAGTACAGTGTGGATATGAAAAGGGTAGGGTAATTGTGGCATGTGGCAGCAATAATAGCGGCAGCAGTAGCAGCACAACATGGAACAGATAAGGCGGAGATGTGTGTGAGGCTGTTTAGGGGGTAGTAGGAGTAGTAGTAGTGGCTATTGTGGAGCAGTAATGGTAGTAGCACTAGGGGTAATTAAAGTGGAAATTTAGCAGCAGGGTGTAGCAGCAACGGCAGTAGCAGCCATACAGTATGAAACATGATGTTAGGCAGGCAGACAGCATGATGATGGTGGCAGATGCGGCAGCCACAGCCAAATGGTACAGATTATGATGGTAGGAAGACAGTGGCATGACGGTGAAACTAGCAGCAGCTATACGGTACAGAACATGATTGTAGGCGGGCGGACAGCTGCAGTGGCATAATGAGGTATCTTCAGCAAGGGCAGATTTATTTATCGGTCGAAGTGTGAAAATCTTCACAGATCTATGCCTCATTCATTTAACACTGGTAGAATACAACTTTTACTTCTTTCATTTGGATGCCACCATGGCCATCTCCATACTAAAAACCCTCTCAGAGATGGATGCTGGGCTCCCAGAAGTCAGAAGGTTCAGGTAACATGGTATTCACCAGAGAAAGGCCATAGTTCAGGAAGGACTAAACCGTGGTGTTTAGACAGTATGACTCTGTTTGATGATTTGCCTGAGCCTGGTGTGGCACATGAAAGAATTGTTCAATCATGGTGATGATACTGAATTGGCTGCTGCAGCTTCTGCTGCTTGTGGTTGTGGAGATGGCAGGAGGTGGGTAACTGTGTGGGGGATGAAGAGTCACGCAGGTTGCAGGCATTTGCTCACTGAAAGCTTGAGCAGGCTGCGTACAGTGTTATTGGTAATATAGTAATTTGGCCTCCCTTTTGGAAAGAGGAATACATTCCCCCATTTTGCTTTGGTAGTGAGGGTCTAAAAGCATGGCTATCCAGTAATCATCAGACTGCTTCATGTGAATGATACACCTGAGATGAGCGTAGCGAAGATGACGAAGTGAAAAGCCATAAACAATTTCTTGATGATACAGGTGGACAGGAGTACTCCCCTGTGTAACTTTGATGTCAGCCAGTGGCAGCTCACTTCTCAATTCGCATAGAGATCTCCCTCCCTACTGTACTAATTTTTGCCTGGTGGTAGCCTGAAACCATCAGTGTTTTCTCATAATAAGATTATTTATCTATTGCTAATGCTTCTCTGGAAAAGAGACATACAAGCTAGTCTCCTTTCTAAAAGGAAAGAAAAACAGAGTGTCTCATACCAAAAGCCAAGCTCTTTCTGGGTACCTACATTTCACAGAGCTGACCAAAGGAAATTTGCTTGGCTCCCTGAGAGGCCTTGGCTGAGGTACTATTTATTGCTACCCCTTTGCTCGGTTTTCCTTCCTTTGAGGGATCTGGCTTTCACTGTGTTGTAGACCCAATACTGGGGCTCCACATTTATTTTGCATTTTATTGTTTCCCAGGGAGCATTGAACTTTGGATTGCTGTGTTCAGACTCTTAAATGAAGCTCCACAGTGTTTTCTGTAGCTGGTCTCCCTGAGATCAGCTATTGTTCTGTTTGAGTAGTCTCTAAGGCATTGCTCCTGACTAGCCAGTATCTTACTCCACACTGATGAGGGTGCAACAACTGAAACAGCTGTCTGTAGATGGATAACTGGCTTAGGTCTTGTAAAAGAGCAGGTGCTTAACATAGGGGCCACATAATATGGTGGATATTGTGATCTCTGTAATGAGGACAACCCTTTGCTCGGTTTTCCTTCCTTTGAGGGATATCTGGCTTTCACTGCGTTGTAGACCCAATACTAGGGCTCCACATTTATTTTGCATTTTATTGTTTCCCAGGGAGCTTTGCACTTTGTATTTCTGTGTTGTGACTTTTAAATGAGGCTCCATGGTGTTTCCTGTAGCTGGTCTCCCTGAGATCAGCTATTGTTTTGTTTGAAGAGAGAAAGAGAGAGCCCAGGGTAGGCTGAGTATGCATATGCAGTATTGTAGACAAGGCAATGCTCCTAGTATGCCAATCAGCCAAGTACGTGTGTAGTATTGTAGGTCAGGTGATGCCCCATCTGGGTTGCTGAGAAAGATATTCAAATTAGCTTTCCTAAACCTATTTGATGCATGCAGATGTTAGACATGATAATTTGCATATATTTTACCCAGACATCCAGAGGAGCGTTGTTTAGCCTACAATGGTCTCCATAATAGAAATAGTACCCACCCAGGGGTTCCCCCTGTGTGAAAATAATGCAACACTCATATTAGTGCTGTGTTGTTCCCATTGTTTACCTACTTGCTGTACAGCAGCAAGGAAGTATAAGCAGGGCTCTCTCCTGTTCACCTAAGCATATTTAGCAATTTAGTTTCACTATTTTAGTTCAATGTCAGATGAACCAGAGAATCCTCAACTGAAGGGAAGATAAGAGAACTACAATATCTCAACAAGCATATACATCACTCAATAATATGCAGGCTATTTCTAGAAGAACACGCAAACCACAATGCCTCAAGAGAAACTTGTCTTATTTGGCTTAGTTGCCTTGTGGGGTTCTTGTTAGGGTGCTCTTTATCATTAGGGAGACAAAAAAATATGCATGAGTATTGTATGCCTGGCAACACTACTCTTGATTTCTAGGAAGAGTATATCGCAAATCACATATATTAATTCTTCGGCATTAGATAGGATATACCCTCTTTTCTTTTTTTGTAAGACAATCTAATTTTAATACCTTTGGCTTTCTGGGAAAAATATTCAAGTCAGCTTTTTTTTTTTTTTTTTTTTTCCCAAAAACAGAAAAGAATGCTAATCTTTTATCATACTAGCTGAATTAAGGTGATTTGCAAGAGTAACCAATAGTAGTGTCGCCTAGCAAACATTACTTATGTATATTTTTGTCTCCCTAATGATAAAGAGCACCCCAAAGAGTACCTCCCACAAGACAAGTCTGTATTAAAACTGTCTTGTTCTCTTGTCTTTCTAGAAAGAGAACGATCATGTTTAGGGTTAGTATTCCGTGAGGGGCATGTCAAGTTCACAGAATTATTTTTTTTTGGGCACAAGTTAGCAGAAATTGATATATTTTTTTTTTATTTTTGTTTTTTACAAAGTCTCATATTCCACTAACTTGTGACAAAAAATAAAATTTTACATGAACTCACCATACCACTCATGGAATACCTTGGGGTGTCTTCTTTCTAAAATGGGGTCACTTGTGGGGTATTTATACTGCCCTGGCATTTTTGGGGCCCCTAAAGCGTGAGAAGAAGTCTGGAATCCAAATGCGTAAAAATGCCCTGTGAAGGTACTCATTGGAATTTGGGCCCCTTTGAGCACCCAAGCTGCAAAATAGTGGCACACATGTGGTATCGCCGTACTCAGGATAAGTAGGGCAATGTGTTTTGAAATGTATTTTTACATATACCCATGCTATCTGTGAGATATATCTCTGTAAATGACAACTTTTTAATTTTTTTTATACAAAGTTGTCAGTTTACAGAGATATTTCTCTCACCCAGCATGGGTATATGTAAAAATACACCCCAAAACACATTGCCCTACTTCTCCTGAGTACGGTGATACCACATGAGTGACACTTTTTTGCAGCCTGGGTGCAAAAAGGGGCCCAAATTCCAACGAGTACCTTTAGGTTTTACAGGGATGCTCACAACTTAGTCCCGCCCAAAATGCCAGAACAGTAAACACACCCCACAAATGACCCCATTTTGGAAAGTAGACACCCCAAGGTATTCACTGAGGGGCATAGTGATTCCGTGGGAGATTTTTTTTTTTTTGCCAGAAGTTAGCAGAAATGGAAACTTTATTATTTTTTTTTTCCTCAGAAAGTGTCATTGTCTGCTAACTTGGGGAAAAAAAATGAAATGATACATGAACTCACCATGCCCCTCTGCGAATACTTTGGGGTGTCTTCTTTCTAAAATGGTGTCATTTGGGGGGTATTTATACTATCCTGGCATTCTAGCACCTGAAGAAACATGACAGGCACTCAGAAAGTCAGAGCTGCTTCAAAATGCGGAAATTCACTTTTTTGCACCATAGTTTCTAAACGCTATAACTTTTACCCAAACCAATAAATATACACTTATTGGATTTTTTTTTTATCAAAGACATGTAGAACATTAAATTTAGAGAAAAATTTATATAGAAATGTAGTTTTTTTTTTTTTAATTTTACAACAGAAAGTGAAAAATGTAGTTTTTTTGCAAAAATTTCGGTCATTTTTGATTAATAGCAAAAAAAGTAAAAATGTCAGCAGCAATGAAATACCACCAACTGAAAGCTCTATTAGTGAGAAGAAAAGAAGGTAAAATTAATTTGGATGGTAAGTTGCATGAAGTGGTTAAGCTAGAAATACACCCATCATTTTCTGGGGTTTTAAAAACACACTTTTTTTAAAAAAAAACAGTATTTTCCAGATCTGCAAGTGTTAAATTCAAGTTTAATATATACAGCATCAATATTCTGTTAGCAAAAAAAGACTTTTTTGGCAATCTACAACATTTGTATTAGTCAGTGTGCAATTTAAGCTAAAAATACATCCATCATTTTCTGGGGTTTGAAAAACACACTTTTTTTTCAAAAAACAGTATTTTCCAGATCTGCAAGTGTTAAATTCAAGTTTAGTATATACAGCATTCATATTCTGTTAGCAAAAAATACTTTTTGGGCAATCTAAAACATCTGTATTAGTCAGTGTGCAATTTAAGCTAGAAATACACCCATCATTTTCTGGGGTTTGAAAAACACACTTTTTTTTGCTTCAAAAAACAGTATTTTCCAGATCTGCAAGTGTTAAATTCAAGTTTAATATATGCTGAATTCATATTCTGTTAGCAAAAAAATACTTTTTGGGCAATCTACAACATCTTTATTAGTCAGTGTGCAATTTAAGCTAGAAATACACCCATCATTTTCTGGGGTTTGAAAAACACACTTTTTTGACAAAAAACACTATTTTCAGGCCTTGCAGCATCAGCACATGTGAAATTACAGGCTTATATACTGCTGTCAAATTCAGTTGTTAAACAAACAGTTGTTTGGGCACAAAAAATTTAGTTGGCAGCCTTTGATGCAGATGGTGATAGATTGGCTTGCTGACAGTGGATCCAGTTCCTTCACATTGTCTCCCCCCCGTCTCCTGCTGAAAGACCACAGTTGGCACCTGCAGCCGATGTCCATCAGTCTTTCACCTCACCCCCTTGCAAATCAGCCAAGCAGTCTGAGCCCCAAGTCATGCAGCAGTCTCTTCTGCTTTGTGATGAGTCTGTTAGCAAGGTTTCCCAAGGCCATCCACCTAGCCCTGCCCCAGAAGTGGAAGAGATTGAGTGCACCGATGCCCAACCACTTATTTTTCAAGATGAGTACATGGGAGGACCATCGACGCACGTCTCGGATGATGATGAAACACAGGTGCCAACTGCTGGGGCTTTCGAAAGTGTGCAGACCCACAAGGAAGTCAGGGGTGAAGACTGGGTGGAAGATAATCTGAAGAAGATGAGGTCCTCGACCCCACATGGAATCAAGGTCATGCGAGTGACCGATGTAGTTCGGAGGAAGAGGTGGTGGTCGCACAGAGCCACCAGCACAACAGAAGAAGGAGCAGGGTGCAAAAGCGGAGCGGCCGTCCTCTAGACAGTATCCCTCCTACTGCCCACCGCAGCAAGGGACCGAGCACACCAAAGCCAGCTCCAAGGAGTTCCCTGACGTGGCAGTTCTTCAGACAATGTGCTAATGACAAGATACGAGTGGTTTGCATGCTGTGCAATCAGAGCCTGAAGCGAGGCATAAACGTTCTCAACCTGTGCACAACCTGCATGACCGGGCATTTGGGTGCAAAGCTCGAGCTGCAGTGCAGTAGACACCTCAAAAACCAAGAAAGGTCTCTGGCTCCTCCTACTTCCTCTTCTGCTGCAGTCGCGGCCTCTTCACCCCACAAAAAGAGGATCTGCCAGCAACACCAACACCTGAGTCACCAAGCATCTCCACAATGTCCCACGGAAGCGTTCAGCTCTCCATATCCCAAACGCTGGAGAGGAAGAGGAAGTACCCCCCTACCCACCCACAATCCCTAGCCCTGAATGCCAGCATTTCTAAATTACTTGCCTTCAAAATGCTTCCATTCCGTCTGGTGAAGACGGATAGTTTTAAAGGCCTTATGGCGGTGGCTGTCCCACAGTACGTCGTGCCCAGTCACCACTACTTTTAAAGGCGAGCCATCCCTTCCCTTCACAACCAAGTAGGGGACAAAATCAGGTGTGCACTGCGCAACGCCATCTGTGGCAAGGTGCATCTGACTACAGATACGTGGACCAGTAAGCACGGTCAGGGCCGTTATAACTCCAAAACAACACACTGGTTAAATGCAGTGGTGGGTGGGCCTGAGGCAGATAGCAGTTTGGCTCATGTCCTTCCACCACGAGGATTGCAGGGCACTTCAGTGTGCCTCCTGTTGCTTCCTCTACCTATTCTGCTTCCTCATTCTTTACCAGCTCCTTATCCGGTCAGCGTAACACCTTCACCACCAACTTCAGCACAGCCAAGGGTAAACGACAGCAGGCAGTTTGGGGGACAAACCCCACACCGCGCAGAAGCTGTGGACGGGCCTTGAACAACAGACCGATGAGTGGTTTGGGCCAGTCAGCCTAAAGCCCGGCCTGGTGGTGTGCGATAATGGGCGAAATCTCGTCACAGCTCTGGGACTAGCCGGTTTGATGCACATCCCTTGCCTGGCGCATGTGCTGAATTTGGTGGTGCAGAAATTCCTTAAAATCTACCCCGACATGTCAGAGCTGCTGCATAAAGTGCGGGCCGTCTGTGCGCACTTCTGGCGTTCACATCCTGCCACTGCTTGACTGTCTGCGCTACAGCGTAACTTCGGCCTTCCCACTCAACGCCTCATATGCGACGTGCCCACCAGGTGGAAATCCACCTTGCACATGCTGGAGAGACTGTGCAAGCAGCAGCAGGCCATAGTTGAGTTTCAGCTGCAGCACGCACGGGTCAGTCGCACTGCGGAATAGCACCACTTCACCACTAATGACTGGGCCTCCATGCGAGACCTGTGTGCCCTGTTCGGCTGATTCGAGTACTCCACCAACATGGCCAGTGGCGATGACGCTGTTATCAGCATTACAATACCACTTCTATGTCTCCTTGAGAAAACACTTAGGGCGATGACGGAAGAGGAGGTGGCCCAGGAGGAGGAGGAGGAAGAGGAATCATTTTGTAGGGTTTACGGCCAGTCATTCCCAAGTGGCTCCGAGGGTGGGTTCCTGCACACACAAACCCAAGGTACACAACTGTCCAGCCAGAGCACAGTTCTGGAGGATGACGAGGTGGAGGATGAGGATGAGGAGGAGGAGATGGAGGAGAAGGAACCGTGTTCACAGCAGGGTGGCACCCAGACCAGCTCATGGCCATCACTGGTGCGTGGATGGGGGATACAGAGGACACAGACGATACACCTCTCACAGAGGAAAGCTTTTCGTTGCCTCTGGGCAGCCTTGCACTCATGAGCGATTACATGCAGCAGTGTCTCCACAACGACCGCAGAGTTGCCCACATTCTAACTTGTGCTGATTACTGGGTGGCCATGCTGCTGGATCCCCATTACGAGGACAATGTACCGTCCTTAATTTTCTTTCTGCCACGACCAGGTAGCGTTCTTCTATATATGAGGCTCTGTCTATCAACTGTTGTCAGCCCTTTGTTTACTATCACCCATCAATATGTATCGAAATATATCTTATGTGTTCGTATATAGAAGTTGCAGACATCATATTGTAGCCAAGTATATGCTGATTTTATGGTTTCAAGAAAAAACGCATGAAAAACGCAGATGCGTTTTTATATATTTTTTATATTTTTATATTTTTCATGTTCATTCTCATATTCTCTCTATTCACCCACTTTAAGATATAAAAATACAAAGGATAAGAGGTATAATGGTTGAGACTTCAACCGGCTCATTCTGTGTTCCTAATGATCCACACCGCAGTTTCTGTGTCCCTCACTTACCCACAATACTTAGTAACAAGCCATATGCTATAAAAAGACTCTTATTTCTCCTCACTGCTTACCCACTGAAGAAGGGGATCGTAATTGCCCCGAAACGCATCTGGGATAACAGCAGTGAGGGATACAGGACTGCAGGAAAACAAGCACGCTTTACAAAGACACTTAACAAAGCTTATTTTACTCCCAACAAGTACTACATTAACAGAGGAGACTATCGGCTTGAAAAGGTATCCAGCGCTGAAATCACATGATCGCACCATTGAGACATGTGACACTCCCCCTACATGACATCACCGCAGGTCCTGGAAGGGAATAGAGCATGCTAGCGTGAAGGGCCCCGCTCAGAAGAACGCCGGTGATAGAAGACCTCAGAAGGGTGGTAATGTAACCAGGATTAATTCTCATATATGCCACTTACCTAATGCACTTCTAATTATTGGGGCACTGCACTGTACAAGTACTTTGAACTCCAGCATTTGCCAAATGAATAGGGCGTGGACACATAGTAACATAGTAACATAGTATATAAGACCGAAAAAAGACATTTGTCCATCCAGTTCGGCCTGTTTCCTACAAGTTCATCCAGAGGAAGGCAAAAAAAACCTGTGAGGCAGAAGCCAATTTTCCCCACTTAAGGGGAAAAAAATTCCTTCCCGACTCCAATCAGGCAATCAGAATAACTCCCTGGATCAACGACCCCTCTCTAGTAGCTGTAGCCTGTAATATTATTACACTCCAGAAATAAATCCAGTCCCCTTCGAATTCCCTTATTGTACTCACCATCACCACCTCCTCAGGCAGAGAGTTCCATAGTCTCACTGCTCTTACAGTGAAGAATCCTTTTCTATGTTTGTGTACAAACCTTCTTTCCTCCAGACGCAGAGGATGTCCCCTTGTCACAGTCACAGTCCTGGGGATAAATAGATGATGGGACAGATCTCTGTACTGACCCCTGATATATTTATACATCGTTATTAGATCTCCCCTCAGTCGTCTTTTTTCTAAAGTGAATAACCCTAATTTTGATAAACTTTCAGGGTACTGTAGATCCCTCATTCCAGTTATTACTTTAGTTGCCCTCCTCTGAACCCTCTCCAGCTCTGCTATGTCGGTCTTGTTCACAGGAGCCCAGAACTGTACAATGTACTCCATGTGTGGTCTGACTAGTGATTTGTAAAGTGGTAGGACTATGTTCTCATCACGGGCGTCTATGCCCCTTTTGATGCAACCCATTATCTTATTGGCCTTGGCAGTAGCTGCCTGACACTGTTTTTTGCAGCTTAATTTGCTGTTTATTAAAATTCCTAGATCCTTTTCCATGTCAGTGTTACCGAGTGTTTTACCATTTAATATGTACGGGTGACTTGCATTATTCTTTCCCATGTGCATAACTTTACATTTGCCAGTGTTAAACCTCATCTGCCATTTTTCTGCCCAGGCCTCCAATCTATCCAGATCCCTCTGTAGCAGAAAACTGTCCTCTTCAGTGTCAATTACTTTACACAGTTTAGTGTTATCTGCAAAAATAGATATTTTACTGTGCAGGCCTTCTACAAGATCATTAATAAATATATTGAAGAGAATAGGGCCCAATACTGACCCCTGAGGTACCCCACTAGTTACAGTGACCCAATCTGAGTATCTACCGTTAATAACCACCCTCTGTTTTCTGTCACTTAGCCAGTTACTTACCCACATACAGACATTTTCTCCCAGTCCGAGCATCCTCATTTTATATACTAACCTTTTATGAGGTACGGTGTCAAATGCTTTGGAGAAGTCCAGATATACGACATCCATTAATTCGCCACTGTCAAGTCTATAACTTACCTCCCCATAGAAGCTGATTAAATTCGTTAGGCATGACCAATCCCTCATGAAGCCATGCTGATATGGCGTTATTTGCTTATTTTCATTGAGATACTCCAAAATAGCATCTCTTAGAAACCCTTCAAACAGTTTACCAACAATAGATGTTAAACTTACCGGCCTATAATTTCCAGGCTCTGTTTTTGGACCCTTTTTGAATATTGGCACCACATTTGCTATGCGCCAATCCTGTGGAACATTCCCTGTTATTGTAGAGTCTGTAAATATCAGAAATAATGGTCTGGCTATGACATCACTTAATTCCCTTAGGATACGGGGGTGTATGCCATCCGGTCCTCGCGATTTGTCTATTTTAATCTTTTTAAGTCGCTGTTGTACTTCTTCCTGGGTCAGACAGGGCACTTTTAATGGGGGATTTACTTTTACATTCTGCATTTCATCTGACAGTTTATTTTCCTCAGTGAATATATACAATATATTCACAATATTTAATAGTTTTGCTTTATCCTCGTTGCTCTCTGCAACATCCCCCTCATTGCTATGTAGAGGGCCGACTCCTTCAGATTTATATTTTTTACTATTTATATAATTGAAGAACATTTTAGGGTTAGTTTTACTCTCTTTGGCAATTAATCTCTCGGTCTCTAGTTTGGCAAATTTTATTAGTTTTTTACATATTGTATTTTTTTATTTATAGTTTATCAGTGCTTCCTGACTCCCCTCCTGTTTTAGTGATTTATAT
Source organism: Bufotes viridis (assembly GCA_033119425.1). NCBI lineage: Eukaryota > Metazoa > Chordata > Amphibia > Anura > Bufonidae > Bufotes > Bufotes viridis. Next base: position 320,104,307 of record CM065592.1, on the reverse strand, counting down.
GCTTTCTTTTTGTCATTTATTGCCTTCTTTACGGTTCCATTTATCCACATTGGTTTCTTATTGTTCCTTAGCCTTTTATTCCTATAAGGCAGGGGTGCACAACCTTTTCTGGTTGGGGGCCACATTGTCAGCCTGAACCAATTCCAAGGGCCGAAAATAAAACTTAAAGGGGTATTACCAACTGGCATATTGAACATACAGTATATACTATAAATGTCTAATTACAGTTCTAGGACTCCCATCTAACAGGAGAATACATGAAAGATACATGTAAGAAGCCATAAGACATAGACCTACATGTCTTTTACCAGATGTTTGGGGGCCGCACAGAATGGTATCGAGGGCCGCATGTGGCCCCCGGGCTGCAGGTTGTGCACCCCTGCTATAAGGTATGTACCTCTCACAATTAGATGTCACAATGCTTTTAAAAATCTCCCATTTTATGGTTGTATTTTTATTTTTGAGGACTTTGTCCCAGTTAGTTAGGCCTATGGCCTCGCTTAGTTGGCTAAATTTTGCTTTTTTGAAGTTTGGTATTTTTGTTCCTCCCTTTAGAATCTCTCGTTTGAAGGATAATTGGAAGGTTATAACTTTATGGTCACTATTTCCCAGGTGTCCCCCAACCTGCACATCTGTTGTTCTATCAGGTCTATTGGTTAATACTAAGTCCAGTATGGCCGTCCCTCTAGTGGGGTCCTGAACCAGTTGGGAAAGGAAATTGTCTTTGGCTATTGCCAAGAACCTGTTTCCTTTTTGGGATGTACAGCTTTCAGTTTCCTAGTCTATATCTGGGTAGTTGAAGTCCCCCATGATAACGACTTCATTATGATTTGCCGCCTCATCTATCTCGTTTAGTAATAGATTTTCTGTGGACTCTGGTATATTAGGTGGTTTATAATACACTCCTATTAGTAATTTATTATTGTTTTTTGCTCCATGTATTTCTACCCACAGTGACTCCACATGTTCATGTCCCTCAGAGATGTATTCTCGAATTACAGGATTTAGACACGACTTCACATAGAGGCAGACCCCTCCCACCTCTCCGGTTTTGACGATCCTTTCTAAACAGATTGTAACCATTTATATTAACTGCCCAGTCATAGCTATCATCCAGCCATGTCTCAGTTATTCTCACTACATCATAGTCCTTCTCACACATCACTAATTCCAGTTCACCAGTCTTGTTAGTCAGGCTTCTGGCATTAGTATACATACATTTGACAGGTTTATGTGTATTTTTTACCCTACATCTTTCATTCAGATTTTTTTATATACTGTGCAGTACTCTGAACTTATGCAGGCTTAAAAGAAAACACTTGCCGATATTATAATCAACTGACTACAATGGTTAATGCAAATTTAAACTGGTGCTTGATCAACATAGCCGTACTGAAAAAAAATGTTGCCATCAAAAGGGCTTGACGGCTAGAGCCAGAAGTGCAAATATAATGTGAATATTATTCTACATTTATGTGTGATATTTAAGTGCAATTGAGAGACTGGTCATTGGGCTGGCCACCCAATAATTCAGTATTTTAAATGAATCGATTTATACTTTATTTTATACTTTATGTGTGTTTTATATTGGTTCTATTAAATATTATTCTTATTGATTGCATTTATACCTGCTGTGTCCTCATATGTTTTGAGTGCCCTCCCACTCATCAGTGTATCCTACAATCCTCTTGAGCTCGGGGGAGCTTATTAGGGTGTGTGCACCTTATCCAGTCTTGGCAAACATTTGGTGAGCCACCTAGAATACATTTTTATACAAACTACTTCCTTTCTTCCCCCTATGTAAGGCTGTGCTCCCTTTGATCGCCAAGATGGACATATGTCAGCACATGGAGGACAAATTCAGAACAGTGGAATCATATAAATTTGAATTTGAAGATACCAATATACAAGATTCTATATATAGGCTGGATGAATCTTTAAAAAAATTAGATAAACTCTTACACAAACAGCTGCGCAACAAATGGGAAATAAGATCTCTTAATAGATACCTGGAAAATGAATGTATTCCAAAGGGTTTATCTTTAATTAAAATACCTGCTTCAGATCTAGTGAACGATATTTTTAAGAATGAATGGGATAATTTTCTGAAAACTCAATCATGCAATTTCGTCCAACTAATTATAAAGAGGCGGTTGCAAATATTAAATGAGATATCAGAGGAAATAGTAGAATTAAAGAAAGAGATAGAGCAATACCCCAACAATGAGCAAGTGACAGGTTGGCAAGAAAAAATATGTAAAAACTTAGATATGGTATAATATAAATAGTGTGCACGGAGAAACACAGAGAACACAAATAAGGGAGGAAAATAACCAAAATGCGATTCCAGTATCTAATAGATACGAATCCTTAGCTTCGCCTCTTTTTTTAGATAGTACCCCTCCACATCACAAAACGAAAAGGAACAAGGCACAAAGGAAACAAACACCACAGAAAAGCAAGTCCCCATACAAGCACAATTACAATATAAGACAAAGGACTCAAGAGGGGAGAACAGAAAAATACACTTCACAGAGACAACGTCACCATCAAAATCACTATCACTACCAATACAATAAGGAGAGAACACTACACACCAGTGCACAAGACTATCAATACAATCAGCAGAGAACACCACACACCAGGGCACAGGAATACAAAAGCAGAAGCAAGTCAGAAGAGGAAGACATGCAAAAAAGAGAGAACAATTACAGGCAACACAAATCCCATCGAATGTGATCAATTTGAGCAATATTACGCTCACAGATATGCAAAATAGTGTATTGAATAAAGGTCTGAAATATGCACCAACGGCTAAAATAGACAAATTTGCTACATTTATAGGGATAGAAAAATTTGTCAGAAAATTCTGTTTAAAAAAATATTATCTGAAAAACCCGATATTAAAGAATGATATAGAAGATACAAAAGAATACATTCATACGAAATTAAAAAACAAATCAAAAAATATCCAAAACAGGAGATTAGTCCACAAATAGCAACATTTAAACAGAGTGTAGAAAGTGATCTGAGAAGAATGAATAATAACAAAGTAAAATATAACTTAACAAAAAAAGATAGAGAGGCCATACAACAGTTGCAAAACAATAAAGACATTATTATACGCCCTGCAGATAAGGGTGGGGCTACGGTAATTCTTAACACTGTAGATTACGTGAAAGAATTTATGCGACAGTTAGAAGATGGGGAGACGTATAAAAAACTTAAGGGAGACCCCACGGGAGAATATACCAAGAAACTTACCCATCTCTGTAAACTTGGAACAGATAAGGGTATCCTATCAGAGACAGAAGCAAGATTTATAGAAAATACAGAGAAAAGAATACCTATACTATATTGTAATCCTAAGGTGCACAAAACATTGATTTCACCCCCAGGTAGGCCAAAAGTATCGGGCATTAATTCAACAACGAGCAATTTATCCAAATATATAGATGAGATGTTGCAACCGATAGTTAAACAGATGCCCTCCTTCATCAAGGACACGACTGACATTATTAAAACAATAGAATCTTTAGTATATACAGACAACTGGATATTAGGGACGTTAGACGTCAACTCACTATATACGATTATTGATCATTCACATGGCCTAGAGGCGCTACATAAGCCATGTAAAAAATATACTACATGGAAAGATGAGCAGGTGTTCTTTTTGATGGAGGGCATAAAATATATACTTACCCATAACTATTTTTCATTTAATAGTGATTATTATTTACAGCTAAAGGGCACCGCCATGGGCATCAGATTCGCTCCCAGCTATGCTAATTTATTTATGGTGCAATGGGAAGAAGAACGGATAATACCACAACTGGGGGCGTGTCTGGTGCTATGGCGGCGCTATATAGACGATATTGTCTTCATATGGCAGGACACACAGGTAGCCCTGACAATTTTCTGAATTGTATTAACGAAAATAACAAAAACATAAAATTTAGCTCAAATACCAGTAAGAAGGAAATACAATTCCTTGATTTGAACATCAGGGTAGAAGACAACAGACTAATATGTAACACCTATCGAAAACCTGTGGCGAGAAATAGTTTTAAATTGCATTCGAGTTGCCACTTGCCGAGGTGGCTGGACAACATCCCAGGAGGACAGTTCAGAAGATTAAAAAGGAATTGTAGTAAACAGGGCGATTTTGAAAAAGAGGCAATAATTTTAAAGCAGGATTTCATGGACAAACAATACCCCATTCGGTTAGTAGAAGAGTCATATGAGAAAGTAAAACAAATGGATAGACAACACTTTTTTGTCAATAAGGAGCATAAAAAGACTGACGAGACACTTAGATTGGTATTACCATTCAATATACAATATAAAAAAGTTGAAAATATCATCAGAAAGCATTGGTATCATTTACTGGAAGACAAAGTAACTGGCCCATCATTAAAAAATTATCCTCAAATAGCATATACAAAAGCTGCCAACCTGGGTTTGAAAGTTGCTCCATCTAGTAGACAAGATAAAATAATTAATAAACAAAACTGGTTAAATATGGATGGGTTTTTCAGATGTGGCCACTGCATTAATTGCAGAGCTACATCATATGAAAGAAGAACTATGAAAATCCAATCCACACAAAATTCGTTGTGTATGAACATAAAAGGAACACTTACATGCAATTCTACCAATGTGATTTATGTAATCGAATGCCCGTGTCATAAGCAATATATCGGGAGGACGAAAAGGACCTAAAAAGACGCATATCTGAGCATATCAACAACATTAGGAAAAAATACTAATTGCACACATTGTCCAAACATTTCAGTGAACAAGATAATGGAGATCCATCTAGCCTGAGATATGTGGCAATAGAGAGAGTCCAAAGACCCTGGAGAGGGGGAAACTCTACTGCTCAAATGTCACGGATTGAATCCCAGAGAATTTATGAATTTAATATGTTAACACCTAAGGGGTTAAATGCAGAACTAGAATTGTTTGGTTTTCTATGAGTACGGGGTGTTCGCCGCAGGGGGAGACAGGAGATATGCGTCAGACTGTTTTCCTAGCACGCAGATCTCCTCTTTTTGCACGTGACGACACCCCATTCCCATCTATCAAGGCTCTGTCTATCAACTGTTGTCAGCCCTTTGTTTGCTATCACCCATCAATATGTATCGAAATATATGTTATGTGTTCGTATATAGAAGTTGCAGACATCGCATTGTAGCCAAGTATATGCTGATTTTATGGTTTCAAGAAAAAACGCATGAAAAATGCAGATGCGTTTTTATATATTTTTTATATTTTTTAATTTTTCATGTTCATACTCATATTCTCTTTATTCACCCACTTTATGATATAAAAATACAAGGGATAAGAGGTATAATGGATAAGACTTCAACCGGCTCATTCTGTATTCCTAATGATCCACACCGCAGTTTCTGTGTCCCTCACTTACCCACAATACTTAGTAACAAGCCATATGCTATAAAAAGACGCTTATTTCTCCTCACTACTTACCCACTGAAGAAGGGGATCGTAATTGCCCCGAAACGCATCTGGGATTACAGCAGTGAGGGATACAGGACTGCAGGAAAACAAGCATGCTTTACAAAGACACTTAACAAAGCTTATTTTACTCCCAACAAGTTCTACATTAACAGAGGAGACTATCGGCTTGAAAAGGTATCCAGCGCTGAAATCACCTGATCGCACCATTGAGACATGTGACACTCCCCCTACATGACATCACCGCAGGTCCTGGAAGGGAATAATTAATTCTCATATATGCCACTTACCTAATGCACTTCTAATTATCGGGGCACTGTACAAGTACTTTGAACGCCAGCACTTGCCAAATGAATAGGGCGTGGACACCAATTTTTTTATATACTGTGCAGTACTCTTAACTTATGCAGGCTTAAAAGAAAACACTTGCCGATATTATATCAACCGACTACAACGGTTAATGCTAATTTAAACTAGTGCTTGATCAACATAGCCGTACTGAAAAAAAATTTTCCTTTCAAAAGGGCTTGATGGCTAGAGCCAGAAGTGCAAATATAATGTGAATATTATTCTACATTTATGTGTGATATTTAAAGAGAACCTGTCAGCAGAAAATTCACTGATAAACCAGGCATGCTGCCTTCTAGGGCTCACTCTGCTGAATATAATGATACCTTTCACTTGGTGATCTGTTGCTTTATTGTGGAAAAAAAGTACTTTTAATCCATATGGTAATGAGCTGATTGAGTCCAGCAGTTGATACGAGTCCAGCGTGTTTTTCCTATTCAGAGCTGTAGCCCCTCCCCTATTCACTTCTATAGATCAATAAATAAATAAACCACGCCCCTTTTACAACTGAAGACGTGAATAGGGGAGGGGCTACAGCTCTGAATAGAAAAAACGCTGGACTCATATCAACTGCTGGACTCCAATCAGCTCATTAGCATATGGATTAAAAGTACTTTTTCTCCACAATAAAGCAGCAGATCACCAAGTGAAAGGTATCATTATATTCAGCAGAGTGAGCCCTAGAAGGCAGCATGCCTGCTTTATCAGTGAATTTCCTGGTGACAGGTTCTCTTTAAGTGCAATTGAGAGACTGGTCACTGGGCAGGCCACCCAATGATTCAGTGTTTTAAATGAATTGATTTATACTTTATGTGTGTTTTATATTGGTTCTATTAAATATTATTCTTATTGATTGCATTTATACCTGCTATGTCCTCATATATTTTGAGTGCCCTCCCACTCATCAGTGTATCCTACAATCCTTTTGAGCTCGGGGGAGCTTATTAGGGTGTGTGCACCTTATCCAGTCTTGGCAAACATTTGGTGAGCCACCTAGAATACATTTTTATACAAGATATATAGGATGTTGTAATTCCCTTGCCTCACTTTCAGTTAAAGGTTATTTTGGAGGTGTCTTTATCTAAAAAGAAAAGCAGATGAGAACATTTCTAGTTGCAAGGCCTTAAGAGGAACCTCTGGATGCTTACTATTTCTATTATGGAGATCAGTTGATATATATGACAACTTTTGTAAGCCAGACAACTCTCCTCTGGATTCATGGGCAAATCAGGCACTTTGAGCACCACTACAGCTACACCCCTAGTGCTTATTACACTTCCTCATCCCCGTTAATTTACATGGGCTGTCTCGCTTCATAAAATGGCAATTATCATGTAGAGAAAGTTAATACAAGGCACATACTAATATATTGTGATTTTCCATATTACCTCCTTTGCTGGCTGGATTTATTTTTCCATCACATTTTACACTTCTTGTTTGCAGGGGTTACAACCACCCCTACAGCACAGATAAGGTGTCGGCGATGGGATTTGCTGTGCTTCCTTGTTTATGCACGCTCCCGTGGTCCTGACCGCCAGAAAGGCCCGTGTAATTTCCTATAGTTTGCAAGCATGACCACCGCTGCTGGTTTCCTGGGTGGCCATAGCCCCTAGAAATGAGCAGTGTATAATGTGATGAAAAAATGAATCAAGCCAGCAAAGGAGGCAACATGGACAATCACAGTACATTATTAAGTAGCTTTTATTAACTTTAGCTACATGAAATACCGATTGCTGAAGTGAGACAACCCCATTAATAACCATTAGTATTCATTGTTAATATTTTATATCCAGTCATTGGTGTCAGTCTGTTCCTCTAGGAACGCATGATTTTGATAAAATACTGTGGCTTATACGAGTTATGTATAAAATCGTTGGTGGCAGGAAAGTTTCTGCAGAGGGGAGGGAGGCCTGTGTGGGGAGGAAAGTTTACCTTTCCATCCTGCTGGTAATGAAGCTTCTCTGCTATGTCCGAAGCCGCCGCCGACTTCAGTCCATCGGAAAGTGGAGGTGCTTCACACATAGCAGAGGAGCACAGCTGCGGTTATGATAAAAAGGTAAGTATTCTTTCCGCATAGTGCTCGCTCCACTCAACCACCACTGCCACCAATGACTGCATACAAATAAGCCACAGCACAATATAAAAATCATGAATTCCTATTCCATTCATTTTAATCAACATTATCAACTTTACCATGCTAAAAGAAGCTATTTAAGTAAACTAACAAGTTCCCACCAGATAAATATACACTACATTTGGAGGAGAATTGGTTCATTATTTGTATAGCTTGAAAATAATGTGAATGTAGATAAGATAGGTAATACAAATCCAAATATCATTTTTAAAACTATGCCCTAAATAGTACTCAGCCCATAGCATTTTGCCTTTATTTGGTCATGAAACAGGCGAGCCGATAACATAACAATACATTTCATTCACATTGTCCCATAGATGAGAAACATTTCCCTCACATTCACTGTGATTCATAGAGACCCATGGAAATATTAGGCAGGAAATACATTGGAATACTAACTAAATATATTGCTCCTTGTTTTTACAACTAACTACTTCCTTTGGCTGAAAACATTTTATAAATTCATACATAAACAGGATTTCAGGATATTTTTATAATGGATAGACATTTCAGATGTTCGAGAAGTGTAGTGTTTTAGAAAGTTGGTTTTCATTTAGTATAATAGTGCTGTTTTATAGACGTGTGTCTTGTTTAACCACTTGCGTACCGCCGCACTACTTTTTACATCATGGCAGTAAGCTCCTAACATATGGAAGAGTCAGGTTACATTGCCATCTGTCAGCACCCCGTGGCACTGTAGATCACTGTGACCGCGCTGTCATTAGACAGCTGCAGTCACTGTAAGTCTGCTCAAGACCAGCAGAAGTGGTCTCACTGCTTGGCATCCTTGTAGCAGCGTAAATTGCATCTGAATTTAATGTAAAAATAAATAGAATAAAATAAAGAAAAAATTATAGCTATGGTTACTATTATTAGCAATAGTGTAGCAAAATATGTACACACATACACACATTTTTTCCCCTTTTTCATTCATAAAAAAATATATACTTATTAGTTTTAGCAATAGTATAGCAGAGTTTTTGCTTTCTTAAAAATCTAGGCATTCATTTTAGCTATATTTAGTATAGTGGGGGGGAGGGGGGTTCTGCATAAAAAAATCAAAATATATAAATCACAGAAAAAAAATGCACCAAACGGATATGCCACTGACTATACTAGCTAGTCAAAGAAGCAGATATTAAAAGCTGAGACTTTTGCCAATATATTCCTGTCAGGAACACATCGGAGCCCCTCATGCACCACGTCACGGTCGCTCAGCATGGCATGGGGTCCTACCACTACGCTAACTATGGTGTGAACACGGTCTGAAGGTGATGGAATACTGCTCACAGCTAAGCTTCCACACAACCGCATAGCAGGACAACTAATGCAAAGTGAATAAAGCAAGACTGTAAGCCACATCCATGTCAGACCGTGTGATGGAGGCTACCAGGTGCAAAAGAATGTTAAATGCCAGGTGAAGGCACATTCAATACATATGGAACAAGATCACAGAAATATAGTGGCCAATATGAGGGAACTACTCAGACCCCAAACACTGTAGCGTGTTTCTCATTGGGGGAGCAGTAATGCGTACAATGGAGGATGCTGGACCACAAGCACCACAAAGGCATCCTACACAAAACGGAGCATTGTGCGGATGAAATATATAAATATATAAATCACAGAAAAAAATGAACCAAACGGATATGCCACTGACTACACTAGCTAGTCAAACAAGCAGATATTAAAAGCTGAGACTTTTGCCAATATATTCCTGTCAGGAACACATCGGAGCCTCTCATGCACCTCATTTTTTTTTCCTGTGTGAGATATTTCTCTCACCCAGCATGGGTATATGTAAAAATACACCCCAAAACACATTGCCCTACTTCTCCTGAGTACGGCGATACCACATGTGTGACACTTTTTTGCAGCCTAAGTGCTCAAAGGGGCCCAAATTCCAATGAGTACCTTTTAGGAGGGCATTTTTACGCATTTGGATTCCAGACTTCTTCTCACACTTTAGGGCCCCTAAAATGCCAGGGCAGTATAAATACCCCACATGTGACCCCATTGTGGAAAGAAGACACCCCAAGGTATTCTGTGAGGGGCATGGCGAGTTCATAGAAGATTTTTTTTTTGGCACAAGTTAGCAGAAATTGACTTTTTTTTTCTCACAAAGTCTCCCTTTCCGCTAACTTGTAACAAAAAGTTCAATATTTCATCTACTCAGTATGCCCCTCAGCGAATACCTGTGAGGTGTTTGTACTGGCCTTTCATTCGAGGGTCTCCGCAATCATTACATGTATGGCCAGCATTTGGAGTTTCTGCTATTCTCCTTATATTGAGCATACGGGTAATGAGATTTTTTTTTTCCTGAGACTACCCAAGAAAAAAAGCAAGCCTGTCTTACAAATAGGAGGCTAGAGAAGTACAGGAAGCCGCTGCGATTGATAAAAAATATCAAAACTGATTTTTTTTTTATCGCCGCAGCGCTTGTGTAGTGATTGTGCAGTGATAAAAAAATAAATAAAAATGTTGTCACTGTGGTGGGGCGGGCGTGGGTGAACGCACGTGTGGGCGACCGATCAGGCCTGATCGGGCAAACACTGCGTTTTGGGTGGAGGGCGAGCTAAGGGGACACTAATACTATTATAGATCTGACTGTAATCAGTTCTGATCACTTACAGATACTATAAAGTACCAATGCTGATTAGCGCTACGCTAATCAGCGAATCAGTGACTCCGGTGCGGTGGGCTGGGCGCTAACTGAAGCTAACTACCTACCAAAGGGGCCTAAACTAACCTAAACCTAACAGTCAATACTGGTGAAAAAAAAAGTGACAGTTTACACTGATCACTTTTTTCCCTTTCACTAGTGATTGACAGGGGTGATCAAGGAGTTAATTGGGGTGATGGGGGGGGTGATCTGGGGCTAAATATGTAGTGCTTGGTGTACTCACTGTGATCTTTGCTCTCTGCTGGGATCAACCGATGAAAAGGACCCAGCAGAGAGCACAGAAGACATTTAACACATTATATTTATAAATATAATATGTTATATGGCTAGTGGTTCGATTTTAAAGTCACCAACCTGCCAGCGCTGGACCAGCTGGTATCCAACTCGTTGTGTGCCTTTTGCAGACCCACAATGCGCATGTGCGGGCCGCATATGCGCGTCATCTCGCGAGATGACGCGTATATGCGTCCGGGAGGAATAACCAGGCGCCCACAGGGCGCATCCCTGCGTTAGGCGGTCGTGAGGTGGTTAATATCTGCTTGCTTGACTAGCTAGTATAGTCAGTGGCATATCCATTTGGTGCATTTTTTTTCTGTGATTTATATATTTATATATTTCATCCGCACAATGCTCGGATCCTCCTACATCCTGTCATGTAAGGAAAAAAAAATTCAATTTTGCAAGAGGGAGAGTTCTTTCTGACCTCTTTCCTGTCTTCCTTCTGCCTGTCTCCTGTATAATCCCCTCCCATTGTCTCATCTGTGACAATGGGGGCATATCACTAGGATATGTCCCCATTGTCTGATAGGTGCGAGTCCTACCGCTGGGACACGCAACTATCTCCTAAACGGAGCCCCAAAAGTGGTGAAGGGTGCTCTGTGTATACGAAATCACCCTCCATTCATTTCAATAGGCTATGGACAGGGTTCTAAGACCTCATAAGGAATATGCAGCTGCATATCTAGATGATATTGTAGAATGCCGATGCCCTTTCACAAATACATTGTTTGTTAGGAATAAATGTCCAGGCCTGTGGTCTGGATCAAAGAGGGGGAGGGGGTTGTGTGATAAAGTGAGGGGGTTAATTTGGCAAGAGAGATATGTTCAATACTGGGTACTAAGAGGTTAACCTGGCCACTGCTTCACCCAAAGGTGCAGGCAAATACAAACTCCCCTGAGAGCTTCTCAGGTGGGGTATGTTGGATGGAGCAGTGTCTGAAGATAGTGTGCTACTAACTCAGAGGACTCAGTTATATTTTGGACTTTGTGCTGCAGTAAAGCATATTTCTGTTAACCCTTTGTTTCACACTAAAGAAAGCTACATTTGTAAATGTAGCTTTAAAAAGTGGGCCAGACCACTCCATTCGATATCCCATCCACATTTGTTTGCAGGGGATTTACCTACATGTTGCTGCCATTTGCAGCCCTCTATTTTGGAGGTGTGATGAGGATGCACTGAGAGTGAGGATGCACTGAGAGTGTATCTTTGCCAGAGCTAATTCCCCACACTGTTACAATATTATATAGTTATATAGCAAAACAGCAAAGACAGGAGACATGTTGGATAGGTACATAGGTGACAACATGTGCTATTGGAGCTATTAATCCCCTCTATGTTAGACACCAAAGTTGCTGACCTTGGACCCTCCACTTAGAAAAGTATTTGCTAATTTTCTTTTGTAGAAACCTGGGGTGCATCTTATAATCCCGAAAAATACGATTGACATCTGGAAATGCCTAAACCGCTGTCATTATATGATTTTGTTGTAACTAGGCTAAAGGCTAGAGATGAGCAAAGTTTTGAAAAATTCGATTTGTCAGCTTCGCCGAAGTTTACTAAGAAATTTGATTTGTTACAATTCACTTTAAATCTGGTATAAATAGGCCACTCTGCCTTAGGGTATGGCTACACAGAGCAGCTTTCATTTTAATAGAGAAGACCACACTGTATGGTTGGTCTTCATTGTTAATGGTCACGTAGCACCAGGGGCGTCGTTAGGCATGTAGATCCAGGGCATGGGCCCCGGACTACTAGCACATTGCCCCGAATCTCTGTCCGATAGCTTTATTTTTCTCTGCACTTGCAGCTTATTTCATAGTTATATTGAGCCACCAGTGCGGGGCTGCAGTGCGGCTCTAAATGACAGCAGCCAGGTGCACATTAAACCTATAAGGCTTCATTGTGCTCCCTGCTGAAGAGAGTGAGGCGGGCCAGCAGCCTGGCACTGGTATCTCAGTATCAGAGCAGGAAACAGGGCTTGTGATTAGCCCCGCCCCTCACTCAGGCCTAACAGCAGAGGACCAGACCCAGCCCTGCAGGAGAATTTTCCCAGACAGAACAAGCAGATTCCAGAGCTGCTGCCTGTCTTGCTCCACCTGTCCAGGTCAAAAGTCCTGCAGTGTTAAAGGTCTTATGAAAATGGCCCATAAGACCTCCCTAGTATATAGGCCCATGTTATACGTTATCCTCCCTAGTATATAGGCCCATGTTATACGTTATCCTCTGTTGTAATGTATCTTTGTGTGAAATTTCGTTTTTATATTTTTGATTCAAAGTTGAACAGGTCAAGAATCGTTGGCGAAGCTGCAGAGATCAGTTTCTCAAGGAACTGAAACATCATGAGCGGAGTGGTTCGGGCCCATCCAAAAAAAGGGCATATATATATACGAGGAGCAACTAATGTTTCTCCGTCCTGTAATGGAGCTGTGTCCGTAAGTACAATCTGCACACTGACCACTACATCTTTCTCAATACACACTGTATGTAGACTATGTAGGTATTCTGATTGGTACCAGTTGTTAAAGTAGGAATGTCATAGTTGCCAATGGCAACCATTCTGAATACTTTGTTTAAAATCCAAAGTTATGCTACAGCCTGACCATAGGATTTTTATTTGTTGATATGTTGACCTATGACACTTCTAATTTACCAAATCTTGACAAATGAACCCATGAGTCATGTGTATTGAGCTTCATGATGTAATTTAATTATGCTTGAAATTATATTTTCATCCTTAGTCCCATTAACACTGATATAACTCAATTTAGGTGAATGGCACTTTAAACTATCCCTGCTGGCCGGTGCTTTGTGCACATAGCAGCAAGGAGGTCACCATGCCAGCCATAGCTTCAGTTGCATCTTGGCTGCTATGTTAACTGATAGTAGCCTCAAGACTATTTTCCTGGGGCTCCAAACACAAGCAGCCACTCGACCACCAATGAGGACGGGAGGGGAGAGTGTACCCTTGCGCCCCTGGCCCCAATGTTTTTCATTGTGGGGATGGTGGTGGGGAAGGGACAGTATGACACCAATAAGAACTAAGGCTTATGATGTGTGTGCGCCAGCATAATCCCACAGCTGGCACCCTGCCTCTGACAGGGCTCTGAAAACATCGGCAGTTAACCCCTCAGGTGTCGCATCTGAGGGATTACACTGTTGAAGAACTCTGCGCCCTGTCACAGAGGCCGGCTAGCCATGTGATTGTGCCTGCGCACCCGCCTCATGTATCCGACATTAATTTTCATGCTTGGAGCATTGCTCACGTCCATCATCCTCTCTATCCTCATTGTCAGAGGCACAGGGTGGAGGGAGAGAGTGACTCCTTCTCCCCTGTTCCGGTGATGGGACCTGGAGCACCCAGAGAGTACCACGCTCCATGATCTATGATACTGGCCTCTGCATTAGCTCAGCCCAGGATCGTTCAAAAACAAAATCTGGAATATAGAATCCTTCCCGGGACCAAAGTGTGAATTGGTTAGTTAAATGTGGATACCCAAAACTGCTCAAGAATGTAAACGTTGACTGTAATCTTGTAACTACTAAATAGTTTTAATATAGTAATAAATGTTTATTTTGTGGATTTCTCAGAACGGAGGACAACTTAGAGGAGGAAGGGGAAGAGTCTTCTGCGCTACACTCCAGTGCTTGCGAGGAAGATCCAACCACTGGGGCCCGCCAAATGGAGCTTGGGGCAGGACCCAGTATCTGAAGCCAGGCCACCACCTGCATCTGGTGGTGAATCCCCACCCCCTTTGGCTCCACCCATCCGGCCAAGAAGACAGTCAGTGCCTCCTGCCGAGACAAGTGTCAACACCCAGGTTCTTGATTATCTGTCTCAAGCTCGGCAGAAGGATCACCATGATCTTTTTGGCTGGAGTATTGCACATTTTTTGCGCCAGCTGCCTCTCCAACGATTGCTCCGAACAAGACGAGCCATCGAGATTGTTCTGGAGGAATCTACTCCCCCCCAATGATCCAACACAAATGTATCGTGCCCTTGAAAACTTAAGCCTCCATGGCAACATGTTTTTCCCCCAACCAAGGCCACTTCCACCGGCTCCCCTACAATACCATCCTCCAAGGGATGATTATGTCCCACCTGTGCCCCCATGTGGGCCACCTTACCAGGGCCAACCCTTATATGGCCATCATATCCCCTCTTCATCCTCCCAACCTGGGCCATCCCAGTACTCCTGGCCCCCCTCCCAGCCAGCTCAAGCACCATACCCTGGCCCTCAGTATCAGGGCCCCCCCTCGCCATCTGCGCGGTATGTCAATTTATAATTTGTTTAATGTTTGTCAACATCTGTTTTATTTTTGCAAAGTTGATAAAAAAATACAAAAAGGTGAATAGACTTTCTTTAATATGCGAATAAACTGATTTTATTTTGCCTACTTGTATTGTGATGTAACTTTATTATGTACACAGCATCATAATATTTAGTTTGCACCAACACATACAATATTAATCCCAACATTACACTTCACGTGTCAAGATCATCACACATGCATTGATAACTTTTATTATATGATAATCATGACTAGCCAACATTTGTTAAAACAGTTAAATTATACCTTAATTTGCATAAACTTTTGACACTTGCTAGTAATGAGGTATTAGTACATATTTCACAAAAAAGGTAGATAAGCAAAATATGTAAGCCCGCAACCCACGTCAAGGGTCCTCATTATATTGTGAGTCCCCAACTAACAAATGCAAAAACCAACAAAAAAATAGCCATCCAGGTTCATCAAAAATACTGGCCCCAAATAAAAATTAAAAAAAACATTAGTCGAGCACTACTGGTGAGAAGGGAAAGAACCAATAGGGGACATAAAATAATCTGCAAATAACTCTCTCACTCTGAGTCCAGCAAGTCCAGTTCGTCCAAGTTGGATAGTGTCGCTTCCTGATGGTGGACTCTCAACTTGGGCGTCTTCATCAGGTGTGGCCTCATAGATGCGTACGTAGTTATGTAGCACTACATATGCCTTGATAACCACATTGACATTTTGGGGGGCCAGCTGTATGGGCGACAGGAAAACCCGCCACTTATGTGTGAAAATACCAAAGGCGCACTCCACAAACCTTCTGGCTCTACTTAAAGAGGACCTTTCACTGGTCCACAGTTTATCAGTTAAAGATATCTACATTAAGAGCGGCACCCAGGGAGGTCCCTGCACTTACTTGTATCCCTGGGTGCCGATCCGTTCGTCCTCTGTAGCCCCCGGTACCGGCGCTCCTGCTGCTGTAATTTTGCCTGGGGCGGAGACTTCTTCTTCTGCCCTGGGCGTCTCCTTCTCACAGGGCTGGAGCGCTGGCCAATCGCAGCGCTCAGCTCATATCCTGAATATGAGCTGAGCGCTGCGATTGGCCAGCGCTCCAGCCCTGGGAGAAGGAGACGCCCAGGGCAGAAGAAGAAGTCTCCGCCCCAGGCAAAATTACAGCAGCAGGAGCGCCGGTACCGGGGGCTACAGAGGACGAACGGAGCGGCACCCAGGGATACAAGTAAGTGCAGGGACATCCCTGGGTGCCGCTCTCAATGTAGATATCTTTAACTGATAAACTGTGGACCAGTGAAAGGTCCTCTTTAAATGATAATTAAAAGTGCACCTCTTGGCATCCAACGCTCGCCTAGGAAAGGTCCGCATGAGTTGGCTAGAAAGGGCAAAACCCTCGTCCCCTACAACCACATAAAGCGCTGGTGGGCCAGTAGAGCCAGGAAGGTTTTCTGGCTGTGGTACGTCCAGTTGGTTGGACTGAAGCCAGCGACCCATCCTGGAAGCTCTGAATATGCGAGCATCTGCAGTACTTCCATAGGACCCAATATCTACAATTATAAACCTGTAGATTGTGTCAGCCAAGGCCAACAAAACTACAGAGAAAACCTGCTTATAATTATAGTATTGGGACCCGGAGTTGGGTGGTTTCTTAACCCGTATGTGCTTCCCGTCAAGGGCACCAATACAATTTGGGAATTGAGCCCTCTCCAGGAAGCCCTGGGCTATATCAAGCCACTGTTGCCTGGTTGGATGTGGCAGCACCGAAGCCTTCAGTCTCAATCAAATAGCAGAACATGTAGCCCGTACCACGCCAGCTATTGTGGAGGTGCCCATACAAAACTCAAAATGTAACGCCGAAAAAGAATGTCCTGTTGCCAGATATCTGCAAAAAAAAAAAAGTTTAGACATCTATTGCATTACTTTACATTATCTAAAGGTAATGTCTATGGCAAGTTGCATTTCAAATAGGCCCCATTCACACTTTGGGACTGTCTAAGCTTTCTATTCCTATATACGTTCATGAAAAAAATTTCATTTCACTTTAAAACATTCAACAACACACAGGTGATGTCTCCTCATCATAATAGCCAGGATTTGCGTCATTTACCTCTGCGGAACTGAAATCTGGTGTGACTAAACAATTACTTGGTAGGACACCTACTGACTTAATCCAAATTGCCCAGGGCAAATGCACACACACTTTATTAATAAAAATGAACTAAAATCCCTGATTCATACTATTTGAGTACTTTTACATAAAACAGGTACAGTTCTGAAAAGACAGGCCATAGAACAAACAGCTATGTATTGGCAAACAGTGGGTCATTCATGTACGAGTCTGATAATATATCTTCTTACCTTAAAGTAATAATAAGACGTTCTTCAGGTGACACACTCTGCCGCATGTTGGTGTCCTGGAAAGTCAAGGCAGGCCTCAACTCCCCCAACAGCTGATCAAAGGTAGCCACCGACATGCAGCAATAATTGAAGAACTTCGGAGGGTGCGCACGGAGGTCAGTGTACAAGCCAACAAATTGACCTTTGCTGGCCCGCTGCAAAATTATGTGATGCACCCACATCCGCTTCCTCTGCGGTTCCTCCTCAATCATTGCTGGCTGCTCTCCAAAACAGCGGAACACCAGCCAGTGCAAGAACACATGGTCAGTTGTGGACAGGGTGAAAGTGGACATCCTGCAAAGGAAAATCCGAACACACACACACCAACCAGACGACAAAAACTCCCCAAACAAATGGAGCTGTCCAAAAAAAACATGCATGCTGGGAGTATTTATATGTGTTGACTGTCACAGGTAAATGTAGTGGATGGATCACGCATGTCACACGCGCGGGAAAAAGGCATGAACGCAACGCAATCGCATACAAAACTGACAGCACTCGCAAACAAAATTGCACCATTTTCCTTGAATGTACCCTGAACGCAACCGGATCAAATCTGTGACGCCCATGTGAAAGAGGCCTAAATGGCCCTCGAAAAATACTAAAAGTGGCCCGTTTTGTAGTCGGGTCCAAATTGATGGCACGTTATATCATATTGTCCATATTGTGGCACATCATACCACCCCAACAGAGCCAAATACCAAAAGTAACTTAGGGCAAACTTATTTTTCTCTATCTTCATCTAAATAAAAATGGTTAGAAACTAAATGCTAAATTATGTCTTGCAGTGATGACGCCACCCCCTGACGAAGGATCGTCAAAACGTGCATTTGGCGCCATCCTGGACGGAGACACACTGTGGGTAACTTTACAGTTTTATTTAATGTCACTTTAGCCGGTATTTGCACTTGCACTTTACTTCTGGTGTTTTGATAATTTACTGATATTGTTTCAATACACACCAATCGAAATTTCCACTCAACGTGATGGGGTGTATCCAATAAATCTATGCCTACAATAACATAGTACACACATTCCCATAAAATCAATAATCTTTATTCAAACCATTTAAAATATAGACATTCCTATATATTGGGGGAAACAGATTAAAATTCACGTCAGACGCTTCCTGCTCAAATTTCAAAATATTAATAAAGGGAGGTATGGCATATCCTGAACCACATGAATCACTGGCTGGTTAAAGCTGAGACCATCTACTACTTTCTACCGCATAGTTCACATGACATTTAGGACTCCATTGCTAGGCTCCCATTTATATACACCATCCACATTATCGACATGCACATACCTAATAACACAGATAAAGAAGATTGAGACAGGACTGTCGCACCCCTCAACGAGCATTTCGCGTCAGCTTCTTCAGGAGGAGAGATAGTGCAAATAATAAGGAGGCCTTTTAAACTAATTGCTAACCAATGGGGATCGCCATACTATCCATGTGATTAGTGGACGTCATAATCACGGCGCATCGCATGCCGGGCAACTCCTGCTGAGGTAACTTCCGCCCTTCCCTCCTGCTGGCCAGATCATCTAACCTCATAATACCATTTTACCTCAGAGGGTCTAGATTCTAAATAATAATTCTTTTTAAGGGAGTTATTCAATCCTCAAAAGTACACTAAAACCCTGTCATCACCTAAAGTGGATTAAACTCACATAAAGTGTTAACGTGCCAATATTGTAAAACCATGTAATAAAAACTATACATTACCAACCCCTTTATAGGGCACCAATATTGATGCTTAGTGCATATGATGCTTCGTGCATATGGCTATTTATCTAGTGAGTAAGTACAATATATTATATAAGAAATCTCATTAAAATCTATGCTGTCTCTCCCCCTGAGTTACATATACAATTCATTAAAGTGTTCAGTGTGAAAGTGCATAATTATAGCAACTTAATTAATTCTTTAAAGTGTTAGTGCTATTGACATCCATTAAAGGGTACCAATCAAAATATATCCATAGTTTGAAAAATAATAACTCTCTACAAACCTTTTCTTAAAAACCCCAAAAATTAATCAGATGATTTAGATCATATAAAGACTCAAACCCGTATCTTGATTACAAATAGTCCATATAACAATGTTGATGTCATTATTTTTCTTTTACTTTTACTTTTTTCTTCTTTTTTCTTTTTTCATTTTTTCTTCCTTTTTTTTTCTTTTTTCCTCAGGAGCCTGATTCCACAGACCACTCCAGTGAATCCCCATACCAATCCTCAATCACAGGTAGGTTAGCTCTATGAAATATAAAATAAAAATAAAAACATTAAAATTCACATTAAAACTGGGACCCCCCCCCCACTACAACCTACAGAAAAGATCCAAATCCCAATGACTCGTTTAAACCTTGTGGTGCCAGAGTCCCTAATCTGAAGAACCATCTACTTTCAATTTGGGCTAGTTTTTTACTCAAATCACCTCCTCTTATGCCCAGGTGGATTTGGTCGATCCCTCTGAATTTCAGGAGGTCACCATTACATTGGTGATACGTTTTAAAGTGTTGCAGTATTGTTTTGAGTTTGTTCATATCCTTCTCATCTTTCCCTTTTTCAATATCACGTATATGCTCCCTTATTCATTTTCTCAATTCACATGTCGTTAGACCAAATATAAACCTTTTCACATGGGCATGTGGCATGATACATCACCCCCCTTGAGGAACATGAAATATATTCTCTAATTTCATACCTTTTATCATTATTCATCCCTTTAAATTCCTTTGATTTTATCATATTTCTGCAGGCTTTACAGGAACCACATGGATACAATCCACGTTCCACTACCCTTTTCTCCGTATCAGCATCAGGTAAGTAATGGCTGTGCACCAACATATCTTTCAGATTTTTAGTTCTTTTTGCAGTAAGAAGTGGTCCATCAGAAATACATTTTTTCAATACAACATCCGTCTGCAAAACATTCCAATGCTTTTGTAAAATATCTTTGATCCACCACCATTGCTTATTGTGATAAATTATAAACCTAATTTGTAAATCAGAATTCACAGATTTCACTTCATTGGGGCATAAAAGTTGATCCCTTGTTCTTTTATTTGCCTTTCTTATTCCTCTCTAAATTGTCCTATTACTATACCCTCTTGCTTTGAATTGCGAAATGAGATTTACCTCCTGTTGACGGTAGTTCTGTGCATTAGAGCAAATTATTTTGAGTCTTGGGAATTGGCCATTTGGTATCCCGTCAATTGTGGCTTTTGGATGGGCCGATTGCGCGAGCAGTAAGGCATTCACTGCCGTTTCTTTTCAGTGGACATGCATCTCTACTCTCCCTTCCTCATCAACTTTTATATTTAGATTCGAAAAATTGACTTTGGTTCCTGACTGAAAAGTTAAAAAGATGTTACGATCATTTTTATTTAGATTTTGCATAAAGATTTCCAGTTCATCCCCTGTCCCTTCCCAGACAAACAGGATTTCATTGATAAAGTTCATCCAATTATGCACTCTATCAATACCAGGTATGCCTTCACCGGAGAATATTTCTCTCTCCCAGGCTCCCAAAAATAAATTGGCATATGAGGGGGCACAAGTGGCCCCCAAAGCCACACCCTGGGTCTGCAGATAATATCTGTCCTTGAAGATAAAAAAATTATGTCTCAACACAAAATTTAGAAGTTCCAAAATCTATTCATTAAAGTGTGGATCCATGTTGTTACCTCTTAAAAATTCTGCTGCAGCTTTCAGCCCATCCGCATGCCTTACATTTGAATACAACTCTTCCACATCAGCCGTTACTAGAATCATATTTTCCTCCAATTGTACATTCGCCAGTCTATTTAGGGCCGATGTTGTGTCCTGTATAAAAGAGGGTAATGTGCCCACCAATGGTTTTAAATGGAAGGCAATAAACTGACAGACTTTCTCATTTAGACTTTCATTACCTGCTACAATCGGTCTACCCGGTGGATCTTTTGCATTTTTGTGGACCTCCGGGATGATATAGAATGCCGCGGTCTTTGGATATTGAGTTGTCAGGAGCTGTCTTATCTTGCCCGAAATTATGTTTTTTTCGACCGCTAATTCCAGAATGTCATCCAATTTTTTCTGGAATATTAATAACGGATTAGAATCCAAACATATATAACATGTTTTATCCTTAAGCAGTTTAAACGCTTGTCTTTCATACATTTCCTGCGGCCAAGTCACCACATTCCCTCCTTTATCTGCTTGTTTTATTACTATACCCTCCATCTTTTAAGGGCTTGTAATGCTTCCCATTTTTTTTTTGTTTAAATTACCACCTCTGGAATTTACCTGTGTTGCCAAACTGTTAAGTTCCTAACTTACCAATTTTACAAAGATATCAATGGCTGGGCACAGCTGTAACTGAGGGAACGTGGTAGATATTTTCTTTAATTTAGCTGGTAACAAGTTTATCTTTTCTGGTTCCTCCTCCTCATTAGCTAATTCCTCCAGTGATTTGAGCACCTGAAATTCTTCTTCTGAGGTGATCCAGTCATGCCCCCATTTTTTCTCATTTTTATGCATTTTTTTTTTAAAAAGCTTTCTCGCAAATAAATGCAAGTCAAATCAAGCACTGCCATGCGGTGTTAGAGCTGGCTTGTCTAGGTAAGAGTAGCTACACAGGCAAGCAGGTACTAAAGTTCATCAAACAGCAAACATCCTGCTGGCTGTCACTCCAACTGGGCAAGGTGGTAAGCGACAATGGCCACAACATCGTGACCGCGCTTAACCTGGGGAAAAAAACACATGCTCCCTGCATGGCACATGTAATTACTCTAGTCGTGCAACACTTTTTAAAAAAGTACACTGGCTTGCCCAATGTGCAAACGGTGTACAGGAGACTCACCTTGCATTTCAGCCATTTTTACATGGTAAGGGTTAGGAAAGTTCTCCCAAATTTGCAGCGACAGAGCAGTCTGTCATTACTTCTTAATCTGCAATGCTCCAACATGCCAGAGTGTCTGTACGAGCAGCAGAAATTCATGAACGATTTCGTCATGCACCAGACTGCCTCAGCAGGGAGCATGTGTTATTTTGATGTCAGGTAGTGGCAACTCTGTGACCCCATGGACTTCTGAGAATGCCTCCAGATAAAGTTGTTGCTGAAACGCGCGTCGGAGTGTGTGTTTCTCCTGAGGTGATTGTCCTAATTATGGGTATGTAAGGATTGGTCCTACTGTACATTTGTTGTCTCTTTGATGAGTTAAACATATTAATTTATGCAGACACAAGTCTTGATGCTGTTTTATATTGAACTTGTTTTCATTTCATTATCTTTTGATTGAGTGGTGTATAGTTACTGTATTCCCCACTGTATTGAGAGCACTATTACATTGTTCCTCAGGTATATACCACACTTTTATTTTGATGTATTTCATCTCTATTTTTATCATGTTGTATACATGTATTCAATAAAGATTATTATTACTTTTTGAGCCATTTGAGACTCATCTCTTTTTCGTGTAGGTTTTCTGTCTTAGTTAGCCTCCAGTGTCATCTCGGAGAGGATTTTCAGCACGCAAACGGACCAAGTTGTCTTCCGACAGTGTCCAAAACATCACTTTTGTCAAAATGAACAAAGCCTGTATTTTGGAGGATTTTCTGTCACTATTACTACTACTACTACTACCCATTAGTGTTGAGCGCGAATATTCGAATAGCGAATTTAAATCGCGAATATCGGCACTTCACTAATTTGCGAATATTTCGAATATAATGCTATATATTCGTAAATTCGAATATTCGCTTTTTTTTTTTAAAGTTGTTCCCACTTCCCAAAAGCAGTTGTTCTTACATGTCCGGGGGACTCCATGCTCCTTGCCCGCTCCAGTCAGTGCCCGTCTGCCGAGTGCCAACTTCCTGTGCACATGGAGCGTCCCCATCACCATGGGAACGCCTCCATGCTAGAATGTACTGTCAGATTTGAGAATCACGGTTATCTAGACCATGGTAAAAGTTGGATACGCAATGCGAGTAAACTTATTTAAATTACTCGCATTGTGCGTCCAACTTAATTTTGTGTATAGTCAACGTTCCTAATGGTTGGGGGTAACTTGGGTTGCTAGAATTAACGAATATAGAGAATATAGCACTATATTCGTATTCATCATATTCGTTAATTCTAGCAACCAAGCCAACTAAGTTGGATGCGCAATTTCGAGTAATTTAAGTAAGTTTACTCGCATTGCGCATCCAACGTAGAGCATGGAATAGGCTTTAGGCAACTTTACTATTGCCAATCAGAAAGTTGTCTAAGTTGGATGCGCAATGCGAGTAAACTTACTTAAATTACTCGCATTGCGCATCCAACTTAGTTCTGTGTATAGGCAAAGTTCTTATTGGTTGGCTTGCTAGAATTAACGAATATAGAGAATATCGCGTTATATTCGTATTCGTCATATACGTTAATTCTAGTAGCAAGCCAACCATTATTAGGAAAACGTTAACTATACACAGAACTAAGGTTGAGTAATTTAAGTAAGTTTACTCGCATTGCGCATCCAACTTACAGCGGGGTATATTCTGAATAATCGTTCATTCTATCAAGGCATCCTGGGAGGTTGCAGGATATGAGCTGAGCGCTGCAATTGGCCAGCGCTCCAGCCTGGGAGAAGGAGACGCCCAGGGCAAAAGAGGATGTTTCCGCCCAAGGCAAAATTAGCTTCAGCACGTGAGCCGTAACTGGGGGCTACAGCAGGTGAATGGAGCAGCACCCAGGGATACAAGTAAGTGCAGGGACATCCCTGGGTGCCGCTCTGCATGTACGTACCTTTAACTAACAAACTTTGGACCGGTGAAAGGTCCTCTTTAAGAACACATGACGCACCGGTACGTCATGTGTAGTTCCGATCACCGACACGCGGCGGGCGATGATCAGAACTGGGTGCCTGCTGAAATCAATCAGCAGGCACCCTGGGACAATGCGCCGGGGGGTCAATTCAGACCTGCGGTTTGAGGCTTTTCCGTGTAATTGGGCGGCGGGTGCGGTGGCTATCTGGTCACCATGCTGCTGTAATGAGGACCCGATAGCAGGGAAGGCAACGCGATGCCTTCCTTAGCATCGGGGCTGCCTTCTGGTGAAGAGCCTGTGAGATCCAGCCTCGTGGATCTCACAGGCAGGAAGCTGTATGAGTAATACACACTGTAAACATATTAGGTATTGCCACGTCCGTAATAACCTGCCCTCTAAAAATATCCCATGACCTAACCCCTAAGGTGAATGCCGTAAAAACATAAAAATAAAAATGGTGTAAAAGCCATTTTTTGTCACCTTACATCACAAAAAGTGTAATAGCAAGCGATCAAAAAGTAATATGCACCCCAAAATAGAGACAATCAAACCGTCATCTCATCCCGAAAAAAAATGAGCTCCTACACAAGACAGTCGCCCAAAAACTGAAAAAAAATATGGCTCTCAGACTATGGAGACACTAAAAATGTTTTTTTTTGTTTCAAAAATGAAATCATTGTGTAAAACGGACATAAATAAAAAATAAAAAAAATATTAAATATTGGCACATCCATAATAAAATGCTCTATAAAAATATCACATGACCTAACCCCTCAGGTGAATACCATAAAAAAATAAAAATAAAAACAGTGTGTAAAAAGACATTTTTTGTCAACTTACATCACAAAAAGTGTAATAGCAAGCTATCAAAATGTCATACGCACTCAAAAATAGTGCCAATCAAACCGTCATCTCATCCCGAAAAAAATGAGCCCCTACACAAGACAGTCGCCCAAAAAATAAATAAACCTATAGCTTTCAGAATGTGGAGTCAATAAAGAATCTTTAAAAAAAATACTTGTTTTTTGAAACTGAAACAAACAACCGAACAAAGTAGTCATTTTTGGTATTGTTGCGTCCGTGACAACCTGCTCTATAAAAACACCACATGATCTAACCTGTTAGATGAATGTTGTAAATAACAAAAAAGAAAAACGGTGCCAAAACAGCTATTTCTTGTTACCTTGTCTCACAAAAAGTGTAATATAGATCAACTAAAATTCATATGTACCCTAAAACAGTACCAACAAAACTGACCCCTTATCCCGTAGTTTCTAAAATGGGGGTCACTTTTTTGGAGTTTCTACTATAGGGGTGCATCAGGGGGGCTTTAAATGGGACATGGTGTCAAAAAACCAGTCAAGAAAAAACTGCCTTACAAAAACCGTATGGTGTTCCTTTCCTTCTGCGCCATCCTATGATTTGTATTTTTTTATTTGTTTAGTAATTTTTTTAATTTAGGGAAAAGGGTGGTGATTTAAAATTATTGGTTTATTATTTTTTACTTTTGGATAGTTCCCATAGGGAACTATAACAATCAGCCACCTGATTGCTATTATCATAAACTCCAATAAACTTGTATTTATTTTTTTGGCGCATATAGATGCCATGTTCACTATTGACCATGGCATTTGAGGGGTTCAAAGTTCTTCATCGACATTACTGGCGGTTGCAGTTATGGCGCCCGCATCAGCCAAGAGCGGGTGCCATGTTTAAACAACCGCCCGATGACGTACAGCTATGTCATTGGGCGTGAAGGGGTTAATGATAGGTGCACTAAGTATTGTTATGACATCACACCACTGTGTCTCGTAGCATGTATGTATGGACAGCAGAGAAACATCTCTCATATGCACAATGCACATCCATTTTCCTGCCTCACAGTGCATACCCCAAAGTGTATACCTCACACCGTATAGCTCACAGTGTATACCCCCCACTATATACCCCACAATGTATACCCCACAGTGTATATCCCTACACACACACACACAGTCTTTGGATTTTAAAATGCGTCTGGTTGGTCAGGAGAAGTAATGTTTGACCGCCATTATTTGCTGGTTCATTTAGTGCTACCCAGGATGCACCATGTGGAGGCAGACCAGCTGTTCACCCCATACCGTACCGTCACCTCACTAGACAGGTACACCTCTCCTCAGATGGCCAATATCCGATTGCTCATACCCCACACACATACAATTTCAATATAATTCGATTGCATAACTGACATATTAAATCTAATATTTTACTTTCAAACACTCAAAAAAAATTTGCTGTGTTGAGATGATTCACAGAAAAAACTAGATAAAACATCCTGCGCGATATGATATTGAGTGCGCGGATGAACATGGCTGCATTTATCAAATCACAGAAAATGGTGCACTAAAATAAATGCAAACATTATGTGGAATAAGCCCTCATTCTGATAACGTCTGAGACACTTAGTCAACATATTTTAATCAAAACACATCTAAGCCCACCCACCAAGCGACAAGGTGGTCTCAGTCCAGGCGGGTACCTACGCTAAACCTATTAATGCTGTTGCGCATTTTTTCTACAGGAGCGCAGTCCCGCACATATTGTGTGTTGCCCCTTGTTACCTCCATGTGCTTCAGCAACCGGTGGGAGGAGGGACACACACACCTATATGTACCACCTTAATCAAGGTCGCCTATTAGATGGGCAGGACACTAGTGCACATGAATCTCACCCCTGTATAGGAGCGTATTCACACATGAAGGTGCCAGTCCTTCAAGACAAGTTAAACAATTCACAGAAAAAAATAGATAAAACATCCTACGCGATATGATATTAAGTGTGCGGATGAACATGGCTGCATTTATCAAATCACAGAAAATGTTGCACTAAAATAAATGCAAACATTATGTGGAATAAGCCCTCATTCTGATAACGTCTGAGACACTTAGTCAACATATTTTGATCAAAACACATCTAAGCCCACCCACCAAGCGACAAGGTGGTCTCAGTCCAGGCGGGTACCTACGCTGAACCTATTAATGCTGTTGCGCATTTTTTCTACAGGAGCGCAGTCCCGCACATATGGTATTTTAGTGCACCATTTTCTGTGATTTGATAAATGCAGCCATGTTCATCCGCGCACTCAATATCATATCGCGCAGGATGTTTTATCTAGTTTTTACTGTGAATTGTTTAACTTGTCTTGAAGGAGTGGCACCTTCATGTGTGAATACGCTCCTATACAGGGGTGAGATTCATGTGCACTAGTGTCCCGCCCATCTAATAGGCGACCTTGATTAAGGTGGTACATATAGGTGTGTGTGTCCCTCCTCCCACCGGTTGCTGAAGCACATGGAGGTAACAAGGGGCAACACACCATATGTGCGGGACTGCGCTCCTGTAGAAAAAATGCACAACAGCATTAATAGGTTTATCGTAGGTACCCGCCTGGACTGAGACCACCTTGTCGCTTGGTGGGTGGGCTTAGATGTGTTTTGATCAAAATATGTTGACTAAGTGTCTCAGACGTTATCAGAATGAGGGCTTATTCCACATAATGTTTGCATTTATTTTAGTGCACCATTTTCTGTGATTTGTGTTGAGATGTTGACATTAATTTCCAATACTTTTTAAAAAATTTGGGATTATATGGTTGCATTTTTATCCTGCAGCGAATGCTAGAGATGAAGTACGACACCACTAGGTCCCGCTTGGAGAAGCAGCGGATCCTGAGGAGGATCGGTTCTGAGTTATATTATGCCCACAATGGGAAACACAATGGGAGACACCAGGATCGGATCACAAAGATACGAAACAAAATCTGCCCAGGTACAATGCTTACATAACTTTTGTATCTTTCACCAACACTCTGTAATGTATAGGTACAGTTATGCTTTATGAGGTTTTTATAACTTATGAACATTTTGTCATTATAGGTGATGCCGTCCCCTCAGTCCGCTGCAGGGCTTCAAAAAAGGCAGTGGTGGTGGAGGAGGTGGTGGAGGAGGAGGAGGAGCAGGAGCAGGCAGGACCCTCTGCCCCTACCCCACAGCATGAGGATGCCGGACCCTCAGACCATCCCGGTTCTCATGAGGAGAATGAGGAGGAGGAGCTGGTGACCACCCCCTGCCAAGAGGGTAAATAATATGTGTTGTGGGTGTTTTAACTCAGTCACTGGTGTCAGTTTATTCCAGAAAACCATAATAAACATGTTAAATCTTTATCCTTTAACCCCTTCATACTTTCTGACATAACTGTACGACCAAATAACAAGTGACTTGCTGCATTTCGACGTACTGCCACGCCCAAACTGCGTCCCGGGGCTGTGACACTATAAAGTGTCACAGCCCCGGAGTCTCCGCTCTCCCCAGAAGCAGACACAAGTGGTAAGCCGGCAAGGGACCAATCAGAGTTTTCCCTTGCTAGTAAGCGCTATGATTGTTTTGTCTCTGCAGACTAACCAATAGTAGAGCAGCACTTTAAAAATAGCCTGTTTCAGGCCAGCGACATCTATGTGGTTGAGTGGGAGAAAGCTTCCTCTTTCTTCCATCTTGCCGTCACTGCTTCCGCAACGGCAAGATGGTTGCCATGGCACCCGGATGCCTTACAAAGGCGTCCTAGTTGCCATTTACCTAAGGCTGATCAGACCCTGAGGTCTGATCAGCCTTAGTGTAAGTGTGGCACTGACTATACAGTGTATTACAATAGATGACTATTGCAATGCACTGTGAAATCTTCAGGATCCAGATGGGTTTTGATAAATAAAAAATAGATCTATAAAAAAAAAAAATATTGAAATACAAAAAAAACTAAACTTAAAGAAGAATAAATTAGAAATGGTCTTTTCTCATATATATTAATTTATGTAATCTAAAAATTACATCAATAATAATAGTACACATAATTGGTATGGCCACATCAGTAAAAAGCAGCTCTATAACAATATAGTGTGACCTTACCCCTTTGGCAAATCCCATACAAATTATTATTTTTTTTAAACTGTCAAAAACAGACATATTTTATATAGTATACATATTTTGTAACGTTCCATGACATAAATTCCAACCCCAAGCGATCAAAAAGGTGTATGCACCCCAAAATAGTACCAATCAAACAGTCAACTGATCCCACAATTTTTTTTATAAAATACTCTATTGAAATATTCCTAAGTAAAGAACTATATAACTGATTGCGATTTTAATGGCCAGCTCCCTTATACACTAATCAATAAAAGTTATTTAATCTGATTTTCAATAATTTTATTTTTTTGGGCAGTACTAAAAGAAATGAAAAATAAAATTATTCTGCTGCAGCGGGAGCACTCTAGGCGGATGAGGGCTCTGAAGCTGAAGTTCACCCAAGAACTGAAGGCCATGGAGGAGTGGCATAAGAAGGCCGTAGCGGAGCTGCTCAACCAACATGATCAATTGAAAGCCCGGCCTTAGTTTTATTTATTTTTTATTTTTTGTTTGTTTAAACAATTTTTTTTTATTTAATTTATAAAGTTTGGTTTGGTTTTAAATAATTTTTGGTTTTCTGTTTTATTTTAACAACTCTGGTTACATTAAGACAAATTTTTTCCAGCCGAAACTCATCAGTATCATAACATACAGCAGCCGCAGGTACATGGAAATTGGGTAGTATAAAGTCTACACAGAACTCATAGTGGTGAGGATAATAGCAGCAGTCTTTGTTAATGGTGGAGTATAAGGCCTATGCAGAACTTATAGTGGTCAGGATAATTGCAGCAGTTATTGGTAATAGTGGAGTATAAGGCCTACACAGAACTCTCAAAAATCAAGACAACAGCAGCAGCAGGCAGATGGTAAGTTTCCATTGTAGTTCAAGGCCTACACATAGCTTTACCTCACTGGACTAAAGGGGCCTTACAATAAAGTTATCAGTAATAATTACACCATAACATAACATTATAAAAAAATGAAATCACGCGTTATAACTCAGAAAAAATGATTTATTAACAAAATAAAAAAGGCCTCTTTAGCAACATTGTGAGTTGGGAAAGTAGCTCCTCCATTTTCTGCATCCCTTTACGGTGCTTTTTGGCCATCTCCTAGCTGATGATGACCCGGCATTGCCCTTTAAGAGTAACCACCCCTTTAAGAGAGACATGTACTTAAAAAAATAAAGTATGCAAAGTAATATTCTTGCATTGGGGTATATGCAACTTAGGCCTCTTTCACACTTGCATTGTGAGCATCCGGCATGCACTTCCATCGCAGGAAATGCCCGCCGGATCCGTCACAACGCAAGACAACTGAAAGTATTTGAAGACTGACCAGTCTTCAAAATGCTTTCAGTGTTACTATGGCAGCCAGGACGCTTAAAGTCCTTGTTGCCATAGTAAGTAGTGGGAAGCCAGGGGAGCAGATACTTACAGTCCGTGCTGCTCCCGGGGCGCTCCACAATGACGTCAGAGTGCCCCACGTGCATGGATAATGTGATCCATGCGATCATGTGATCCATGCTCATGGGGGGCTCTGACGTCATTGTGGAGCGCCCCGGGACTCAGGAGCCGCACAGACGGTAAGTATACTTCTCCCCTGCCTCCCCACTACACTTTACCATGGCAGACGGGACTTTAGCGTCCTGGCTGCCATGGTAACCATTCACAAAAGCTAAACGTCGGATCCGGCGATGCGCCGAAACGACGTTTAGCTTAAAGCCGGATCTGGATTAATGCTTTTCAATGGGCATTAATTCCAGATCCGTCCTTCCGGCATGCCTTCAGGATTTTTAGCCAGAGCAAAATACGCAGCATGCTGCAGATTTTGCTACGGCCAAAAAACGTCTCAGTACTGAAATGAAGACATCCTAATGCATCCTGAACGGATTTCTCTCCATTCAGGATCCTGAACAAGATCTTTCCGTCCTAGAGCCCGATAACGGAACTCTAGGACGGAAAGATAAAACGCCAGTGTGAAAGAGGCCTTACTTCACTATTGTTTGGCTATGGCTATCTAGAACTAACAAATATGACGGTGATCTTCGTCATTCTAGCAAGCAAACC
This sequence comes from Bufotes viridis, assembly GCA_033119425.1. Classification (NCBI taxonomy): domain Eukaryota; kingdom Metazoa; phylum Chordata; class Amphibia; order Anura; family Bufonidae; genus Bufotes; species Bufotes viridis. The sequence continues at coordinate 320,072,898 of CM065592.1, read as the reverse complement.
ATTAGTAACCCAGCTCTAAGTTTAATTCGCAATGCGAGTATATGTTCGCATTGCGAATTCAACTTAGAGCTGGGTTCCTAATGGTTGGCTTTCTAGAATATAACGAAGATTGAGAATATAGTGCTATATTCGTGTCGTGAATGATATTTGTGGTCCTGGCTGCGGTTGATCGAAGTAAGTAAGAAGAGTGACCTACCTGAACCTAACTCTGGCTAGTGGTGTGCCTTTAGCCACGGACGTGGGTATACCAAAAAGAGGGCATACCCTTAAATGAGCCCTGAAAGAAAGGGAGGGTGGGAGGGGCGCCGCGACGTCAGCGTACCTTGGAGCCTCAGCGCTTGGCGTTATAAACCCTATGCCCCTCCCACAAAAGCGGGCTAGAATTAGCCCGCTGTATTTGTGGTCCTGGCTGCGGTTGATCGAAGTAAGTAAGAAGGGTGACCTACCTGAAACTAACTCTGGCTAGTGGTGTGCCTTTAGCCACGGACGTGGGTATACCAAAAAGAGGGCAAAAACAAACAAATAGGAGTGAATTATTTTATTATATTTTACAACACCAAGGTTGAGAAGGCTTGAGCAATTTCGACCCGCGGGTGCGGTATGTAGCGGTTAAAACAGGATGACTGCCAGCGTCCCATCTTGCGGATGATGTGACCGGGGACTCCGTGTTTGGATGCTGCCGACGCTGCTCCGATACGGAACGAATGCCCGGAGATGGTATTGGGATTGTACCCTAGACCTTTGGCGAGGATACGGACGTGTTTCATGAACTGGTCTGAGGAAAGAGGCCTGACCGGGAAAGGTAGTAAAGGGCTGGCTGGAGCCCGGTTACCTAATAAGCGCAATAATTTGTTAAGGACCTTTACCGGGCACCATTCGTTGAAGGTCCGAAAATACCCGATCTCGACCGGTGGCCCAGCCTGCGATGTCTTGGATTTGGTGAGCGTAAAAGTGATGTGATTATGGCCCTGGGTGAGTTGGTTCTTGAGCGGCCCTGAGTGACTGGGTGAGGTGCTGGTGAATTCGCCAGACCTTAAGAAACCGTAAAAACTCATGTAAAGAGCTGCCTTAAGGACCAAGCTGTTAAATGGCCCGAAAAGCTTCCCGTCTAGGGAGGAGGATAGTTGCCTGAATAATTCCCCTGACACGGGCTGTCTGGCTAAGGGAGCGTTTGCGCCACTTTTTTTGATGCCCCTCAGCGTGGCTTTGATGACTTGGGAGTGGAAAAAAGACTTACTGCTGGGGTATCTGACCATGTAATGATATTGGACGCCTGCCAGGTAAAGCCTGATTGTGTTGTAGGACAACCTGAGCTGCCTATGACAGTAGGCTAAAAAGGCCGTGATGTATGTGATCTTGTCGGTTTTGATTCTGGGGTGACGACGGGAAAATAGTTTGAAAAGGTTCCACCCTGACTGGTAATTTCAAGCTGAGTTGGCTGCTAAGGACTTGTGGATTAATGCTCTGGCTTCTGCAATATGTCTACCTAGTCCATTACGAGAGTCTGGAAAGCTGGAGGTGCTAATCCGACCTTTTCTGCTCCCGGCATGATCTAAAAGAAAAGGTTGAAGTTGAAGCGGGATAGTGCGTCTGCGGCCAGATTCCTGACCCCCTGAATATGTCGGCAAGTGATGTGGAAGTTGTGCTGAAGTGAAAGCCACGTTAACCTGCGGACAAACCTCATGACCTGGGGTGAACTAGATCTGCCTTTGGTAAGTATGTCTACCACTACCTGGTTATCAGTAACAAAGGCCACTGGAGAGTTGACCCAACGCCTACCCCATACCTGAGCTGCCGCCACTACGGGATAAATTTCCAGGAGTGGGGATGACCTGAAGTACTCCTGGTGAGAGGCAATTTGAGGGGGCCATGGACTGGCAAACCATTGATTACCGCAGGTTGCCCCGAAGCCAGTGGAGGCAGCTGCGTCAGAGAACACTTCCGGACAGGAATCATTCCATTGAGGAATAAATAACGAAATGCCATTCCAGTCAGCCAAGAATACCCTCCACATGGCTAGATCGGCAATGGCCTCGCTGTCGAGGGTAATGAAGGAGTCTTGGTCGGGGGCCGCGGGTAGTAGCTGCAGTAGTCTGGAAACGAATAATCTACCTTGAGGCATGATTTTTGAGGCGAAGGTGAAAGAACCTAATAACGACTGTAAATCTGCTTTGGATAGAGTCCTGGTATCAACGTACTTGGGCACGGTTTCCTTGAGCCTGCTTAATTTGTCTTCCGGAAGCCTGGCTTCCATGCTGCTAGAGTCTAAGACTATACCTAAAAAGGTAATTGTGGTGGCCGGACCATCTACCTTTGAGGAGGCGACGGGAACATGGAGTGTTGAAAAAGTAGACAGTAGATTCTGGAGACTGTCGGGAACATGCGCTGGATGCTCCACCAGTAGAAAATAGTCTAGGTAGTGAATTATTCTGGGGCAGTGGCCATGATTCACCAGAATACAATGGAGAGCCTGGGCCAACTGATCGAAGAGCCAAGGGCTGCTCTTCGACCCGAACGTCAGGCGGGTGGCGAAATAATAAAGGTCTCTCCATTTGATTCCGTAAAACTGCCAGAGGTGGGGATGAATTGGTAGCAATTTGAAGGCGTCCGAGATGTCTGCTTTGGAAAGCCAGGCTTCTGGTCCTACCTGTAAAATTAACTGAATTGCCTCGTCCAGAGAGGAATACTGCATTGAGTACTCGGCAGAAGGGAGGAGGGAATTGAGACTGGGAATGGCGGAAGCATGAGGCGCCGACAGGTCGTATATCAATCTCTTTTTATTTGAGAACTTTTTAACAACCAGACCGATGGGACTGACTCTCCAAATGCTGAAGGTGGATTGTGAAAAGGGGCCGATGATAAACCCTTTCTCCAGCTCGGTCTGTAGGAGCTAATCCACAGCCGATGGGTCCGCTATGGCCGACTTCAGATTGGGACTTTCCCACTTGACTTGGGGCAGGGAGACTAGGCCGGTGTGAAAACCCTCAAGGAACCCTGACTTTAGGAAATTGACAAAGCTAGGGTCATGATGGTCTTGTAGTAAGTCGATTAATGCGTCTACGTCTATGTCGGCTAGTCAGAAGCTTTTGGTTCTTTGAGAGCAGGAGAATTGTGGGTGGGCCCGAAAACAGATGGCGCAAATATGCAGGGCTTTGCATTTCATGTAATTGCAGTATGTGGAATTATAATTATTGAAAAACCTGGTTTTTCCCTAGAAACGTAATTGGTTGTCCTAATTTGTCTAGAGAGGGGCTTGGCCTCTGTGCTGCAGGGAGTCCGGCCGATTGCCTTGGCTGGGAGGTGACGAGCGAGTTAGGGCACTAGTCGGAGGCATGCAGGACTGACTGACTGACAAGTGGAGCAGGAGGGTGCTCTGAGTCCTGAAAAGTGTCTGCAGAAGAGTTCCGTATCCAGGGATGCCCAGTTGGAGATGTGCTGGAATTGGGAGAGTGCAGCCGCCGCTTTTACAGAGAAGGACCGGTTATAGTCGTAGAAAGCATGACCTCCATACTTGTGCCCCAACTCTGTCACCCTGTACAAGTAGGTGTCTAGCTCTTCGCGTCGGTCTGGGTGAGCGGAGCAAACTATGTCTCGGTATAAGCTAAAGGCCAAAACGAATTCTGATATGGTCAATTTCCTGTTAAGTCGGGCGTCTTTGGCCTTGAGCACGATGGAAACGTCCCCGCATGCAATAGTTTTGTTCTCTACGGTGTCGTGAGTGGAGATGAGAATGGCCGCTAAGTTGACATCTCTACCCGCCAGGATGTCTCTCCTGATGTTTTCTGGGACAAAGAACGAGGGGGCAACCGCGGGGGTGGAGGGGGCCATACCTGGGGAGGGGGAGTGTGAAGTGGATGGGTGCGGGGCTAGCAGAACGGAGGAAGCGGTGGATGACTCCCTATTTTCGATTGCCTGGACCCTGGAGTCGACCTCGGACAGGGAACTTGAGAGTCGGTTGATAGTGGCATGCAGTTGCATCAAAGATAGCTGTATGGTTGACAAAGACACTTGTTCCGGAGTTGTAGCGTCGGGATCGGGAAACAGCAGCCGATACAGTTCGGCCTTCCTGGCTGAGGCAGAGTGGGGGATCCCTCTCTTGTTAAGCTCGGTTACAAGCTTAGGGATAGTCCAGGTTCTGTAAGATGAGCGGCTAGCCTGGTCAGAAGCTACTGACTCTAGGACTGACAAATTATCATCGATGTCGGACCCGTGCGACATGGCGGAGCTGAAAAGAGAAGAAGAATCTAATCGGGCCTGAACGGAACGTGGAGAGCGTATATTTTTTTTTTTTTTAGCAAGGAGGGGCCACCGATAACCGCTACAGAGTGACTTTACAATGAGGGTTGTGTGGATGCACCGCAAGAAATCTCTGAATGACTGCCCAAAGGGGCCGGGTTCAGCTAACCTTGGAACTTACCTGATAGCTGATGATACGGCTAGAAATTTAGTTGCTGTGACAGCCTATTGACCGTTGAGGAAGAATCGACTGAGCTAATGGATACTCAGGAGCCCGGGCGGGCCTTGGCTGCCAGGGGAATTGAAGCTTGAATGAACCTGCGACGTGGAGGCGTGAAAAGACGGACGGTTAGACCTACATGGGACAGGCGCATCTGAATGCCTGAAAGAGTGGGAGGGCCCGAGGAGTGAACTGAAATGGAACCTGACAGGAGACCGGAGAAATGAAGAGCGGCCCGACAGTGGCCGAGTGACTCATAAGCGACATGGCGTTTAGGACGTGACCAACGTGTGATCTGGGCACACCAGAGGGGAATAGCCAGTGAGGGGGGGGGCCTAACAAAGAACTAGCGGATGATCTGAGCGTGCCTAATGGCGACAGTGACAAAGTGAGGCTTGATGTGTTTAAACGAGTGCCCTGATGACCTGAGCGTATCAGGCAGTCGGGAGATGGAGGCGTATGATCTGGGCGTACCAAGTGGATAATAGAGAGGATTGGCCGAAAAAGCGTGACCCCCCGTGAGCAGAACCTATCAGGTGACCTGGGCGTACCAGGCGGAAATGTGTGTGAGCAGGGAAGGAAAGTGATCTGGTTGTACCAGAGAAGAAGATGGCAGACTAACTGTGGCAGCCTGATTTGGGAGTGAAATGTGACAGAAAAGAGAGCGAGGCCAGTGAGGCCTGAGTGAAGCTCGGCTGGAGAGTGTATAGGCGGAAGAACCCTGAGTGTAGAAGGGAAAAGCACGGAGAGTGGAGCAGGAGCCCGAGCCAGGAAAGTAGAGGCTGGAGGGTGTCAATACGAGGGAGAGTGAGATGCGAAAGGGGGAGGGGAACAACTGGAGTACCATGTCCCCGTGAGGGAGTGAAACGAAAGACCTGAGCCTGCCGTGAGGACCTGGCGGACCCGCGTGTGAAGACAGCTGGGTTGGGCGTTCCCACGAAAGAGAGAGGCATGTGAGGTGAGGTCTGGGCGCACCAGACCGAAGAGGGCGAAGAGACGGAAGTATCCTGGGCGTACTAGATATGACATGAAGAAAACGGGACAACCAAAACTAGTGAGGTGTCAACTAAAGGAGCATGGAAACGTGAGTGACCAGTGAAGGATGGCCACTAGGGCGTACCAGGAGGCATAGTGAGAGAAGAGTAGGCGAAAGATCTGGGCGTACCGGAAGGCACAAGCGTATGCAGCGGACGTGGTGACAAGCAAGGTGTAGACGGAACCTGGGCGTACCAGGATGAGTGGGCTGGTGACGTGCAGCAAATGGGTGAGCGTAGGGTGAAAGTTGAACAAAAACACGTATGTGCTGTAATAAATAATGGCTGGTAAACAACCAAATATGCTTGGATTGATCCGTGGTCCACCGGAACAGGACGGTCACCTAAAAATAAACATGTGCAGGAGATTGTAGTGACGATAAATATGCTGAGATGTAGGATTTGAGAGGCCAACTGGAGGGGCCACGATGGCGAGATGTTGCGCCCAGAAGCCTGTGACTGCCGCGTACAGCAAAATTTGGTGAACATAGGGGTGAAGAAAAGGTGCCATCATTGGTGCTCCCCGCGACCGCCCAACCTGAGCCTGTTGCTGGCTGCCATGGGCAGTATGTATCGGGTATTTCATGTGACTCATTGTGAGTTTGAAGCAAGCTGAACAATCAGTTGTTTTTTTTTGGTTTTTTTTCTACAAAAAAGGTTAAACCTGTGTAACCAGCACTGAGCAGATCCATGTTTAAATAAATAAATAACCCATCGACAGGAAGCGCATGGCGCCAGCGCTGAGCCCGATTCGTCCGGCGTCCCTGCTCCCTGGAGGTCGACAAGCCCCACCGTCAGCTGTACTTGTTGCCATGGTAATGCAGTGATGCTAGCAGTGCCGCATTAAAGCAGTAAGCTTCATGTACTCCACCGAAGTCAGGTTGTCCTACTTGACCGTGGTGAGGGGGCGCTGGACATGGATTGCCGCCTGCGCTCGTCGGATCGGGCCCAACGGCTGGAGCGTCGCGTGCCTGCGGGCCACGTACCTGTGCCGGGATATGCAGCAACCGGGGGGGCTTGAAAGCCGGAGTGGTGTGTACGGAAGACGGAAGATTGAGAATATAGTGCTATATTCGTTATATTCGTCAATTCTAGCAATACAACCAATAGGAACCCAGCTCTAAGTTGAATTCGCAATGCGATTAATACAGGTTATATTAATAGCTAATATGGTGCTATAGTATTTTTTTTTTATAGGATCATTTTTTTTCCAAATCTGAAGTTCAGAAAATCTGAAGGTCAAAAAAAAATACTATAGCACTATATTAGCTAAATTGCATTGTATATGTGTATTTTATGAATATTCGCTATATTGCAATATATTCTTGTTTTAGAATATGACGAATATTCTTAAAAACGAAGTTATAACGAGTGCTCTGAAAGGCTTGAAATCCCTTTATAACACCATTCTCCACCTGGGGTCCTTTAAACGTTCACATTTGATGGTGGCGTGGGAGAAGGACATGAATCTGTCTATTTCTGAAAAAGAATGGCTGCAGGCCCTCAGAATGATACACAAATATTTGAAGTGCGTATCCCATGTAGAATCAGCGATTAAAACCGTTTTAAGGTGGTACTATACGCCGGATAACCTGGCACTTATGTATGACTCAGTTTCTGACAGATGTTGGAGGGGATGCGGAGGTAGGGGTACCTTGTATCATATATTATGGCAATGTCCTAAGATACAATCGTATTGGTCAAACTGTGAAGAATTATTGGCCAAAATTGGCCAAAGAATTATTGACCACAAATGGTCCTGTTATTGATTAGAATAGATGCCCTACCTGTCCGCCTGAGGGCCATTCATTGTATCTTCTGTGTAACAGCGAAACTATTACTGTTGCGTAAGTGGAAAACCCAAGACACGCCAGATATCTCTGAATTGATAGTTACACTGAACACCACATATTCATATGAGAGAATTATAACTTTGGGAGGGGAACGGTATGATAAGTTCCTCCAAAATTGGAGACCATGGTCAGGTTCCGCATTTAGTACTCAATTTTAGGAATTGCATCGGCTTGCTATGGTGTGGCCTTAATCCAAATTGCCCGACAGTGTCATACTGGTAGGTGGAGGGGACATATAGGAGCTCGGACTATAGGAGCTCGGACAATTGATCATTGGCTTCGAACTTCAGACATAGGTAGCCACTTATCTCAACTCAATAATATTTTTGCTGACAGCAGGCATTCATAGTATCTGTAATGAATACTGGTTTCTTCGTATTGAAGAACGTTTCTTTGTTATACATTATTGTTTGCCAATCGGGAATGCCCGAGGCTTTATGTTCTTTTTTTTTTTTTATAGCAAGTTATAGCAATATAGTGAATATATTCGTTATCGTTATCTTTGTCATCTTCGAATCGTTATATTCTTGCAATAAAACCATTAGAAACTAAGCTCTAAGTTCAATTTGCAATACGATTATATGTTCGCTTCGCTAATGAAACTTAGAGCTGAGTTCATAATGGTTATTGATAGAATATAACAAATTGATAGACTATAACGAAGATTGAGAATATAGTGCTATATGCGTTATATTCGTCATCTTCGTTATATTCTAGCAATACAACCATTAGGACGCCCAGTACTAAGTTTCATTCGCAAAGCGAATATAAATTTGCGCTAAATTCTCACTATATAGAATATGACGAAGATTTGATTTCGACGAATATATGACGAATATTCAATCGAATATTCACGATATATCGCAGAATCGAATATGGCACCTCCTGCTCATTACTACTACCCATAGAGAGCTGATCTATTGCCTTGTATGTTCCATGCTATGCTGCTTCTGCCCTAACCTACTCTTTACAAATCCACACTGTACTCCTGCTGCTCCCAATTAAAAGGTTTGTTCAGAATGAACCACTTTTTCTTTTGACAATTAACACTTGTGCATGTCGTATAGGCAGGCATTCTAATAGGGTTAAGGCATACTTTTTGGACACTTGCTCCAACAAGCCACTTTTTTGAAAAAGTATAATACTTGCCACAGCGCAGTGTGTTTTTAAACACGCTGTTCGTTAATGCCATCAAACATGCATTTACCTATAGCGATGTATGTCTGGGTCACTCGGACATGATTAAGGCTCCTTGCAGACGAGCGTTCCTCCCACAGCGAGTCTGCAACGCAGCTCCCGGCCTGAACTCCCATCGCTGCCGGGGGTCACATTGCATTATATTGATTTATAATACTATGTAATCCTTACAGTTCTGGAATGTATTGGATAACACTGGCATAATGCTGCCTGTGTTATCCAATACATTCCAGAACTGTTAGGGTTACATAGCATCATAAATCAATATAATGCTATGTGAATCCCGTCAGTGCTGGAAGGTCAGGCCGGGAGCTGCGAAGCGGACTCGCTGCAGGAGGAACGCTCGTCTGCAAGGGGCCTAATTATTTCTGTTATTGCATTCAAGAGCTTATGGATGGGGGACTCTCAAGTCCTAGGAGACTAGAGGGTGGTATCTACCAATTTCCAGGACAATTGGAGTCACTTTGGTTTGGCGTTATTCAATTTGAGTCTGAACTGAACTTTTGTGAACTTTTGTAAACTGAAATTTGGTGAATCAGAACCAAACCTAATCTTGAGATGTTCGCTCATCTCTAATATACTCATAGTCCAAGTCCTACAACATCTGTCTGAGGACTTCCTGGTCTTCAGAAAGTATGGCCTTAAAGTCAAGCAGATGCCCTATTCTGCAGCAACCCCAGGAGAAAGAACAGTGAGCCAAGCTTCAAGCAGAGGGCCCATGATGGGAGAAATGCCCTGCATTCCGCCACCGAGGAATGCAAGGCATTTCTCTATGCCTCCTGTTGCCTCCTCTTCCTCCTCTAACACCTCCTCATCTGGTCAGTGTAACAACTTCATCACCAACTGGTCACCAGACCAATGAGTGGTTGGTGCCGCTGAACCTCAAGCCCGGCCTGGTAGTGTGTGATAATGGGCGAAATCTCATAGCAACTCTGGGCCTAGCCGGTTTGAATAACATCCCTTGCCTAGCGCATGTGCTGATTTGGTGGTGCAGTAATTCCTGAAAAACTACCCCGATATGTCAGAGCTGCTGCAGAAAGTGTGGGCCGTCTATGCGCGTTTTGGGCGTCCTCACCCTGCTGCTGCTCGTCTGTCGAGCCTTCACACTCACCTCCTCATATGCGACGTTCCCACAAGGTGGAACTCCACCTTGCAGATGCTGGAGAGACTGTGCGAGCAGCAGCAGGCAATAATGGAGTTTCAGCTGCAGCACGCACGGGTGAGTCGCTCTGTGAAACAGCACCACTTCACCGCCACTGATTGGGCCTTGTTGCGCTGTTTCAACTACTCCACCAACATGGTCAGTGCCGATGACGCCATTCTCAGCGTCACTATCCCGCTTCTATGTCTCCTTGAAAAAATGCTTCGGGCGATGATGGAAGAGGATGTGGCACAGGAGGAAGAGGAGGAGGGATCATTTCCACCGTTATCAGACCATTCATTCACAAGTGGCTCAGAGGGTGGGTTCCTGCACCAACATAGGTGAGGTACACAATTGTCCAGCCAGGCACAGTTCCGGAGGGGATACCGAGGACACAGACGATACATCTCCCACAGAGGACAGCTTGTCGTTGCCTCTGGACAGCCCGGCACACATGAGCGACTACATTCTGCAGTGCCTGCGCAATGTCTGCCGAGTTGCCCACCTTCTAACTTGTGCTGATTACTGGGTGGCCACCCTGCTGGATCCCCATTACAAGGACAACGTGAGGTCCTTAATTCCCTCACTGGAGCATGATCTGAAGATGCGCGAGTACAAGCGAACGCTGGTAGACGCGCTGCTGATGGCATTCCCAAGTGCCATCGGGGCTTCAGTGGAAGCACAAGGTGAAGGCAGAGGAGGAGGAAGAGGTCGCCAACGCAGCCGGGGTACTGCCGGCACCTCAGAAGGCAGGGTCAGCATGGCCGAAATGTGGAAAAGCTTTGTCACCATGCCACAACAACCAGCACCACCAGCTGATATGCAACGTCTTAGCATAAAGCAGCATTTCAGAAATATGGTGGAGCAGTATGTGTGCACACGCCTATATGTACTGACTGATGGGTCTGCCCTATTCAACTTCAGGGTCTCCAAATTGGGCACATGGCCTGAGCTTGCCATTTACACCTTGGAGGTGCTGACCTGACTTGCTGCCAGTGTATTGTCTGAACGTGTATTTACCACAGCAGGGGGCATTATCACAGACATGCGCAGCCGCCTGTCCACAGCTAATGTGGACAAGTTCATGTTCATTAAAATAAACCAGGCATGGATCCCACAAGACTTGTCTGTACCTTGTGCAGAATAGACATTTATACCAGCCTCAGCCATCCATTCTTGTACTCAAGTGCACTTATTCTTTGTTTTATTTTTGTATATGTCCCAATATTTTGGGGGCTATCTGAATTTTAAAAAACAAACAAACAAAAAAAGAAACTATGTTGGCTACCTCCTCTACCTCCACCCCCGCTTTCTCCTAAACCGCCACGGTCATCACCTCCTCAACGTCCTACTCCACATCCACCTCCTTCTCCTAGTTCAAGACTGTTATTTTAATTTTTTTAATTTTATTTTATTTAAAGTTAGTTCCCTATCCACATTTGTTTGAAGAGCACTTGCCATGCTCTCAGACACATTTTGCTGCCTTTTGAATACCTCTAGCCCTTTCCATGACATTTTTAGAGCCATTTTAGTTCCCAAAAGTTCGGGTCCCCATTGACTTCAATGGGTTTCGGGGTCAAGTTCGGGTCCCGAACTCGAACTTTGTGACGAAGATTGGCTCAACTCTAGTCATTTGATATTTTTATAGAGCAAGTTGTTACAGACGCAGCAATACCTAATATGTATACTTTTTCTTATTAATTTAAGTTTCACACAATAATAGCATCTTTGAAAACAAAAAAATTATGTTTTAGTGTCTCCATAGTCTGAGAGCCAAAGCTTTTTTATTTTTTGAACGATTGTCTTAGGCAGGGTCCCATTTTTTGCGGCACGAGGTGCTGGTTTTAATGGTACTATTTTGGGGAACACACCTTTTTCATCGCTTGGTGTTGCACTTTATGTGATGTTAGGTGACGAAAAATTGCTTTTTTGGCACTGTTCTTATTTTTATTTTTTACGATGTTCAGCTGAGGGGTTAGCTCATGTGATATTTTTATAGAGCGGCAATACCTAATATGTCTACTTTTTTATTTATTTTGCTTTAATATAATAATAGCATTTTTGAAACAAAAGAAAATTTTGTTTTAGTTTCTCCATATTCTGAAAGCTATAGTTTTTTTTATTTTTAGGGCAATTGTCTTACATAGAGGCTCATTTTTTGCGGCATGAGGTTACTGTTTAATTGGTAACATTTTGTGGGGCATAGGCCTTTCTGATCGCTTGGTGTTGCACTTTTTGTGATGTAAGGTGACAAAAATGGCTCTTTTTTACACAGTTTTTATTTTTTATGGTGTTTATCGGACAGAGTAGATAATGTGATATATTTATAGAGCTGGCCATCACGGACGCCGCAATACTAAATATGTCTATTTTATTTTTTCTATTTTTAACATTTTTTTAAATTACTTAATTGGGATTTTTTTGGGAGGGGATTTTTTTATTTTTTATAAAACACTTTATTTTTTTTATATTTTATATTACACTTTTCATCCCCCATAAGGTCATACAAGACCTCTGGGGGACATTTAATTTCAACTTAATTTAACTTTTTTTTTTTCACTGTTGATTTCTCCTGTAACTAGGGCTGACATAGTATCCCCAGTTACAAAGGAAAATACACCCCCCAGAGAGGCTGTACAGCAGTATACAGTGCTGTACAGCCTAATTCCAGGGCTGATCGAGGTCTGTGGAAGACCTGACAGCTCCTGCACTCTCCCGACCCCGGCAGTCACGTGACCACTGGGCCGGGACAGGAAGCGCATGGCGTTGAGAGCAGTGTATACAGCGATCTAGAAGGCGGGGACACCCAGGAACAGTCCCTGCTTTCTCTCTGGATTGCCCTGCTGCCACTTACAGCGGAACCCCACTCGCTAGCTACACAATTAGTGTGCAGCTGGGATCTCTGAAAGGACGTTCCAGAACATCCATTCAGAGATAAACGACCGCCAATACGACATTTATAGTCAATGGGAGTGAAGTGGTTAAGGAGATTGCTATTGGCATCCTGGGGAAAGTCACAATTCTGAACCTCCTGAAAACAAAAAGGCATGGCCCATCCTACGTCCTGCTGCCCACAGCCAGATAGCTGAGCATGGGGCTCAGGCTGTCGCAGCCCTGACTGCTTAAGTCTCCCTCCTAGCTGAGAATATGCAGAGAATAAGGAAGCAGCTAGAGTGACTGGAACAGCAGTCCAAGGCTGAGAAAGGGACTACTACACCAAGAGACCGTCCTACACCTGGTCCACAAGAAGATCGACGTCGGCCGACCTGTAGTTTGTCAGATCATCCCTAGTATCGAGACACCAGAAAGCGTGTATGCCAGCATTGTCAGAGGCTTGGACAGACCGAAAGGGACTGCTGCCAGTTAAACGGGTATCCACTAAGGCCAAGGACCGCCCCTTGGGAGTAAAAATACTAGGTCCCAAAGATCCAGCCTCCAGTCCCAGATATGTGGGCGCCCGCCCTGTGGTTGAAGTTAGCATCAACGGAGTAATGTTTTCTGCTTTGATTGATACTGGATCTCAAGTGACTATCATCCGTCAATTTGCATTCAAAAGATGCCGTAACGGAGCCCAGCTGACACAACCCCCAGAATCCTGGCTCCACATCATAGCTACCAATGGCCAACCAGTACCTAAGTTAGGCTATTGGGAACCTACCTTAGAAATTGAAGATACCAAACTCCCACACCAAGGGGTAGCTGTAATCCACATCCCGGAAGATGACAATTGCCCTGTGGTCCTGGAGATAAATGTACTCGACAACTGTTACCCTGAAGTTCTGGAAGCCTTGAAGAAAACTCTACTAACCACACCCTGTGTAACTCAACACATCATAAACCAGACCATCCAGGTGCTAGATGCCCAACAAAAATTAAGCAACTGACCCTCTGGTCCTGGTAAAAAAGGATGGAACTATCCATTTCTGTGTGGATTACTACAAGATCAGCAACATAACGCACAAGGATGTGTACCCCCTGCCACAAATTGAGGAGTCTCTAGCAGCCCTGGGATCTGCTGCTTATTTCTCAACCCTGGATCTAACCAGTGGTTATTGGCAAGTCCACATGGCACCAGAAGATAAAGAGAAAACAGCTTTCACTACCCCAATGGGTTTGTTCGAGTTCAACAACATGCCATTCGGGCTGTGCAATGCCCCTGGGACATTTCAGAGACTCATGGAGAGATGTCTTGGACACAAAAACTTTGAGACCATATTGTTGTAATTGGATGATGTGATCATCTACTCAAAGACCTACTAAAAGCATTTACAGAACTTGGTAGAGGTGTTCCAGGCTCTGGCCCAATATGGATTGAAAGTAAAGCCTTCAAAGTGCCACTTACAGAAGCCACAAGTGAAATATCTGGGACATGTGAGTGCAGAGGGCGTGAAACCGGATCCCGATAAGATAGCTGCTAGTACAAAGCTGGCCAGCTCCTAAGACTGTCAAAGAGGTCAAGAGCTTTCTTGGATTTGCAAGTTACTATCAGAGATTTATCCCGCACTTCACTTAAATTGCGGAGCCTATCCAGGAGCTTTTGAAGGGTCATCCCAAAGGCTGTCAGAATGCTAAGATACCGGTAGAGTGGTACGAAGAATGAGAGGCCGGTTTCCAACTGTTAAAAGAAAAACTTACACAGCCACCAGTCCTGGGCTACCCTGACTATAGCCTGCCATTCTGTCTCTATACTGACACAAGTAAGAAAGGTTTAGGAGCCGTACTATCTCAGACACAAACCGGAACTGAAAGGGTCATCGCCTATGCCAGCAGGTCTTTACGAGAACCGGAGCAAAATTATCAGAATTATAGCCCTTTCAAATTGGAGTTCCTAGTCTTGGTATAGGCTGTAACTAAGAAGTTTAAGGATTATCTGGCTTCCACACCTTTCACTGTCTACACCGATAATAATCCACTGGCTCAATTGAACACTGCGCGCCTGGGAGCTCTAGAGCATAGATGGGCCTCTAGACTGGCGAACTTCGACTTCACCGGATTTGCAAAACTAATGACAATGCTGATGGCCTGTCCAGGCTACCTGCCCAGAAGGAACTTATTTCTAATGATGATCAGTGGGAAGACGTGGAAATGCCAATGTTCTACTCCCGATTTGCCTGGCAGGAAGCTTTACACTCTAAGCATCAGGTCTCCAAAGCCACTAGTTCTCCAAAGACCTGTGGTTCCTCACCTCCAGTTGAGAAAGAGCTTTGGCTCAAACTACAAACAGAGAGTAGAGTCATCGGAGAACTGTTGGAATATTTTTCCAGTGAGCAAGTACCGGAGAGAATCCAACAGCGGAGAGCCGACTTGGAGCTAGTTCGCCTCTGGCGACAACGGAAGCTGCTCTTTCTACAAAGAGTTCTGCTCCTCAGGAGAACGCTTGATCCAGTCACCTGTGAGAGCATATAGTTGTGCCCTGAAGAGATGCTTAGATGGTAATGGACATGTACCATAACAAGTCTGGTCATTTTGGAACCCAAAAATCGGAAGTCACCATCAGGCGTCATTTCTACTGGACTGGAATGAGAAGTGATATTGAAACCTGGTGCCGGGAGTTTCCCAACTGTGCTGTGGGTAGAGGAGAAAGACATGATCAGCAAGCCCTTCATCATCCAATAGTGAGTAGGTGTCCTAGAAATCGTGGCTATCGACCACGTGAAACTGGAACCCAGCAGATCTGGGTACACCTATGCTATGACAATCATAGACCACTACACCAAGTTCGTCGTGGCTGTACCTGTAAAGGACATAACTATTAAAAATACAGCAGCTGCCATGTGGAAGATCTTCATTTTGCCGTATGGTGTCTTGACATGATACTCACTGATCAAGGATCTGCATTCGAGTCTCAGTTGTTCTATGAATTTTGTGCCTTGTACAACTGCAAAAAACTGAGGACCACCCTCAGAGGATTGGGCTGTGCGAAAAGATGAACCAGACACTGATCAATATGCTCAAGGCTGTGCCACCTCACAAGAGGGCAGAGTGGCCTTTGCTTCTCTCTGAATTAGTATACCTATACAATAACACAACTCATTGCTCCACCGGGTACACCCCATACTACCTCACATTTGGAAGACAGGGCCGTTTACCTGCAGATCTCACCCTCAATATTCCCGTGCCGGACTCTGAACCACTCCTTCCCCAATCTGAGTGGGTCAAAGAGCATCAGAAGTGCCTAGAGGATGCCAGAGAAATAGTGGACTCTAAAAAAGAAAAGGACCAGCAAAAACAAAAACAGGACTTTGATCTGCATGCTCATGGGGGGCCCTTAAAACCAGGAGACCAGATCTGGCTCAGAAACAATCACCCAGTAAGCAAGCTGGATAGTGGCTGGGAATACGAGCCATAAGCAGTAATGGCAGTCCCCTCATCGGAGGTCTATGAGATCCAGAGAGGAGATAAAGGTACTCAGCGAGTACACCGCAACATGCTCAAGAAATGCCTGCATGAACCTGTTAATGAGCAGCCAACAGAAGTGGATAAGTCACCCGAGCTACCATTGTTTCCAGAAACCAAGACTCTAACAGAGTTGTCTTCCATGCTTGACCCCCTTCAGTGGTTTTTCCAGCCTCAAATCCGAGTCTTGATGCCAGTTGCTGGGATTACTACATCTACAAAATCAAGTCAGGCAGGTGATCTTCCTTCTCAAGTCCCGGACTCTGCCTCCACTCCTGGAAACTCTGAACTGTCCTTGCGGAGATCCCAAAGGACCAAAAAAGGAAATCCACCTGTGAATATTTAGCACCCAAGACAATAGAAATCGAGCTATGGACACATCTTGAGAAACTTGGCCCTTTTTTGTGGTTATATTTTGGCTTTTTCTTTTTCGGCCACCCTTTTGTGCCTGGACTTCATGAACTCCATCCATCATCCTATAACTATCTCCAGGTTGCGCATGTTGGCACCATACCTTATATGTAGAGATGAGCGAATTTCTTGAAAATTCGATTCGGCTGATTCGTCGAATCCTACTAAAAAATTTGCTTCGTGAAGAATTACGAAACGCATTTTTTTGTAAGTTGCGGGTGCAATGACAGGAAGCCGCGATAGCGCCGCCCCTGTCATTGTACCCCTCAGATGCCGTGTTCATACATGACCGCGGCATCTACGTGTACAAACAGTGTGAAATTAACATTAAAAAAAACATTACATCAAACTTATCGGGTCCATTTGCTCGCGACAGTCCGGCTGCCGCTATCTTGCTTGAAGATCTCGGCCGAAATCACATGCGGTGCAAGATTACATCATCACGCCAGCCGGCACAGGATTTTGGCTGAGATCTTCAGGTAAGATGGAGGCTGACGGCCCTTCGCGCGCAGATGGAGGCGGTAAATTTGAATTTCAGGATTAATCGATTCACTGACCCGAAGCACGAGGAAATTCAGCTTCTAGGCGAATCAAATAATTCCTGAAATTCGGATCAAATTCCACTTTGCAGGATTTGATTTGCTCATCTCTACTTATATAGATTACAAATACCAGTTTTGCTACCTCATGTGGATTACAAATGACTTTTTGCATTATATGTTTCAGTTTTGCAACGTTACAAGCCAAGCACCCAAGGAATAGACTCAAACGTATACCTGAGCTCTTTGTGTACTGTCACATTCTTGCACTGTTTGTGCATTAATGTTTTATAATGTTATGCAATGTTTATGCACCTTAACCCAGTGTATGTACTCTTTTACAGGTAGAACAATGTGAATTTTTGCACTTTTAAATGGACATTGGTAAGATACTTTAGTTAGCCAGATAGCTAATAACTTACTTCACCGCTCATATGGACTGCCTCTGAGGACGTTAATATACGTCACAAGCAGATCTAACAACGCCAAGGGTAACCCTGCTGCTAAAATGTGCGTTTATAAGGGAGCAACCCTCATAGGAATTATGGAGAGTAAATTGGTTCCTTCTCCTAGTTCAAAATGTCCTAAGGCATTGTGCACTGTCTTTAGGAAAATAAGTTTAGCTACCCATTAAGTCATCATGGCGACAAAGCGTAAAGCATGATTAGGCTTTGGTGCTTGTAAGGGGATACAGTATGAAGCCACCCTAGTTGTGGGCTTTCATTGCATAGCGTTGCGATTACAGAGTAAAGACACCCCCATGCTTCCTTTGGTATTTATGGCCAGTATACTCTAAAGCAGGAATGCTCAACCTGTGGCCCTCTGGGTGTTGAAAAACTACAACTCCCACCACGCCCTGCTGCAGGCTGATAGCACTAGGCTGTCCAGGAATGCTGGGAGTTGTCGTTTTGCAACAGCTGGAGGGCCGCAGGTTGGGCATCCCTGCTCTAAAGGAAGCCAGGAATGGTCGCTTGGTGCAATATTATGGTACTCTGGGTATTACCGAGAGGGAAACTGTGAATGGACACCCTACTCATACAGGCAGAGACCTAGTGGTAGCCATTGCTATGTCTATGTATGTCATAATAGTATAAAGTGTCATGCAGAACTTTAACCTTCCTTGGTTACCTTAGAGCACACCCTAAGCACATGCCAAGGGTGCTATGGTTTTAAGTAAGAGGGAATGTAACACCCCTGAGTGGTGTTGCCACTCCTACACCCTGCTACTGTCCTTAATGGTCTAACATAAAGCCATCTATGCAATATGTTCCAGATCCTCTCCATAATGTGCATTTATAATAATGTTTGTACCGTTTATAACATGTAATATGCCTGGTTCACTAGCAGGTGGCAGCAAACTCAGCAGAGCTGTAATTATGTAGAATGGAGCTAACCATTCCATTCTTCCCCCCCTATGGAGAGAAGTGGGTGAGTCCTATTTCCTGCAGGAAGGGTGGGGACCAGTTAGAACTGATTCTAGTGGTAGTGTGTATGCTGGTAGGGACTCCATGTTGGAGCTCACGGGATTCGACCACATCACTTGGCTGAACATAAGCCGGACCAAAGAGTGAAGCACAGCATCATGAAAAAAACAAAGGCACTATTTAAGCTTGTCAGGACAGCAGAGTCAGATATAGCAGAGTTGAGTTTGCCTGTCAGTTTAATGCTAAAGCCTGCTGGAACCAAGACAAAGCCTGAACCTGTTTGGAGAAATGTTTATTTAAGTAAAGCTGCTATTGAACTACATATAAAGGTCTGGACTCAATTTTGTTCTTCAAATCCCTCAATTATTCCCACTATTTATTGCTTTGGAGCCAAAGCCTGGGGTCCAGCCTTATCCAGGTAGGAGCACCGTGACACATAAAGAGACATTTTATGCCGCAACATACCACTCGGCATTTCCTACACCTGGGACGTGGCGTGTTATATATTGCACAAATATACGGGATTACTGCATCAATACTGACATTTTCACACACCTCCGCCTGATTCTGATGAATAGATCTTGTCTTGCTGGCGGTGTCCCGTCTTGCCACTGTTGCTGTCTGTCTGCCTACCATCAAGTTCTGTGCAACTGCTGCTACGGTCAACATCATGCCACTAATGCCACTTTCCAACCACTATGTTCTGTAGAACTGCTGCTGCTCCTCCGACATGTCCCTAATGTCTGTCTGTTTACTTTGATTTTCATCATGCTACTATTGCCACTTTGCCAACTATCACATTCTGTACGACGGCTGCTGCAGCCAGCATCATCCTACTTATGCCACTTTCCGATTATCACATTCGGTACAGCTGCTGCTGTGGCTTGCATCATGCCATTTATACCACTTGCCGACCATCATGCTGCTACCTTTCTGCCAACATGTACCATATGGCTGCTCCTGCAGCCACCGCATCCTCAGCTGCTGCGGCTCCTCAATGTTATGTCCTTACTGCCACCACCATTGATGCAAAGCATCTGCCACCACTATCACTACTACTACTACTACTATTGCCACTACTACCCATAGCAGGGCCGGCTTCACTTACGCAGTACCCCTTCTGGTGGGCCCTCAGAGTCACACCAGGCTGGCTGCTGCAGAGCTTCAGACATGCCCCCTCTACACAGGACGTGATGCCTGAGGAGAGAGACTGCAGGGCTGGAGCATGACTGTGAACACAGTCTGTGAGTGAGTCTGCACTGTCACTGTCTTTTCTCTGTGGGACAGGAGGGGGCTCGGGGTCAGGTGACTCTCCCAGCTGCTGCTTGATGCTGTAGACCAGCAGATTCATGCTATTTAGTTGTTTTATTGCCTCATTAAGCAGTTTGCCTCCATGACACCTGCCCTCCCCCCTCATATCCTGTCCTATGTCATCCTTATGGAGCCCCTCCTGTCTCCTTTCCTCCCTCATGTATACAGAGCTCCTGTTCCACCCTCCCATCTCCTATTGCTGCCCTGCAGAGACCTGCTGACACTACTTATTGTATGAATCCCCCTCAGAGCCTCTTCCACCAACTTGCTGTGTCCACCCCTCCTGTCCATCCAGGGCTCCGGGCCCGTCTCACTCCTCTGCCTCTCATTATTGTGGTGTCTGAACCGCATTCACCATAAGGACCTTCTAACGTCACAGGGTCATTTGACTGTGCCCCCCACCCAGTAATGTGCCCCCTTATACCCTGCATTGTGCCCTCTTTATACCCTGCATTGTGCCCTCTTACCACACCCTGTACAGTGCCCCTAGTCATACTACAAAAAATTTCTGTGGGGCCCAGACAGCTCCTTCGCTCCTACAGGCCCGGCCCAGCAGTGACGTCATGACGTGTGTCTCACTGCTGCAGCGGGCCTGAGGAGAGAAGGAGCACAGGGAGCTGCGGTTAGTGAATGACAGGACTGCCGGCTTCCCTGCGCTCCAGCAATGAAGATGGTATGAGAGGGAACCACTGGGGTCATTACACCGTGAGGGCCCCTTACACAGTATAATGACCCTCAGTGCCCCCATTTAGTATAATGATCCCCAATGACCCGCCATTCAGTATAATGACCCTCAGATCCCCATTCAATATAATGACCCCCAGTGACCACTATACAGTATAATGTCCCCCAGTGCCCCCTCCATACAGAATAACCCCCAGTGTGGGGGCCACTGGGGGTCATTATTCTGAATGGGGGCGACTGTGGGTCATTATTCTGAATGGAAGGCGACTGGAGGTCATTATTCTGAATAGAGGGCCAGTGTGGAGTCATTATACTGTGTATGGGGCCACTGGAGTCATTATACTGTGAGGGGGGCATTGGTGGGGGTCATTATACTGTGTGAAGGGCCACTAGTGGTCATTATACTGTATAGGGGCCAGTGGTGGTCATTATACCGTGTGGGAGCCATAGGGGAACATGTAAATGTAAAGAGATGCCTCAAGGGGGCTCCCTGGGATTTATCGCCCAAGGGCTCACATGAACCTGGAGATGTCCCTGACCCATAAACAGCCTTATATGATCCATGATATGCTGCTTCTGCTGCCGCTACTATTGCATGGCACTTTATTCATACCTCACCATACCCTTTCAACATCCACACTGTACTGCTACTGCTCATAATTAACCACTTCAGCCCCCCTAGCTTAAACACCCTTAATGACCAGGCCACTTTTTACAATTCTGCACTACGCTACTTTCACCGTTTATTGCTCCGTCATGCAACTTACCACTAAAATGAATTTCACCTCCTTTTCTTCTCACTAATAGAGCTTTCATTTGATAGTATTTGATTGTTGCTATTAATAAAAATGTAACGACATTTTTGCAAAAAAAAGAAAATTTTTACTTTCTGTTGTAAAGTTTTTCTAAAAAAACTACATTTCTATATACATTTTTCAATAAATTTATTGTTCTACATGTCTTTGATAAAAAAGATCCAATAAGTATATATTTATTGGTTTGGGTAAAAGTTATAGCGTTTACAAACTATGGTGCAAAAAAGTGAATTTCCGCATTTTGAAGCAGCTTTGACTTTCTGAGCACCTGTCATGTTTCTTCAGGTGCTAGAATGCCAGGATAGTATAAATACCCCCACCATTTTAGAAAGAAGACACCCCAAAGTATTCGCAGAGGGGCATGGTGAGTTCATGTATCATTTCATTTTTTTTCACAAGTTAGCGAAAAATGACACTTTATGAGGAAAAAAATAAATAATAAAGTTTCCATTTCTGCTAACTTCTGGCAAAAAAAAAAAAATAAATCTCCCACGGACTCACTATGCCCCTCAGTGAATACCTTGGGGTGTCTACTTTCCGAAATGGGGTCATTTGTGGGGTGTGTTTACTGTTCTGGCATTTTGGGCGGGGCTAAATTGTGAGCATCCCTGTAAAACCTAAAGGTACTCGTTGGAATTTGGGCCCCTTTGCACACCCAGGCTGCAAAAAATTGTCACTCATGTGGTATCTCCGTACTCAGGAGAAGTAGGCCAATGTGTTTTGGGGTTGTCCTTTTACATATACCCATGTTGGGTGAGAGAAATATCTCTGTAAACTGACAATTTTGAATAAAAAAATTTAAAAAGTTGTCATTTACATAGATATTTCTCACACCCAGCATGGGTATATGTAAAAATACACCCCAAAACACATTGCCCTACTTCTCCTGAGTACGGCACTACCACATGTGTGACACTTTTTTGCAGCCAAGATGCGCAAACTGGCCCAAATTCCAATGAGTACCTTTAGGATTTCACAGGGCATTTTTTACGCATTTAGATTCCAGACTTCTTCTCACGCTTTAGGGGCCCCTAAAATGCCAGGACAGTATAAATACCCCACATGTGACCCCATTTTAGAAAGAAGACACCCCAAGGTATTCCGTGAGGGGTATGGTGAGTTCATGTAAAATTTTATTTTTTATCACAAGTTAGTGGAATATGACTTTGTAAAAAAACAAAAATAAAAATAAAAAAATATCAATTTCCGCTGACTTGTGCCAAAAAAATAATAATTTTCTGTGAACTCGCCATGCCCCTCACGAAATACCTTGGGGTGTCTTCTTTCCAAAATGGGGTCACTTGTGGGGTATTTATACTGCCCTAGCATTTTAGGGGCCCTAAAGCGTGAGAATCCAAATGCATAAAAATGCCCTGTGAAATCCTAAAGGTACTCATTGGAATTAGGGCCCCTTTGCGCATCTTGGCTGCAAAAAAGTGTCATTCATGTGGTAACGCTTTACTCAGGAGAAGTAGGGCAACGTGTTTTGGGGTGTATTTTTACATATACCCATACTGTGTGTGAGAAATATCTCTGTAAATGACAACTTTTTAAAAAATGTTATACAAAGTTGTCAGTTTCCAGAGCTATTTCTCTCACCCAGCATGGGTATATGTAAAAATACACCCCAAAACACATTGCCCTACTTCTCCTGAGTACGGCGATACCATATGTGTGACATTTTTTAGCAGCCAAGATGCGCAAAGATGCCCAAATTCCAATGAGTACCTTTTGGGAGGGCATTTTTACGCATTTTTCTTCTCACTCTTTAGGGCCCCTAAAATGCCAGAGCAGTATAAATACCCCACATGTGACCCCATTTTGGAAAGAAGACACCCCAAGGTATTCCGTCTCCGACGATTTTTTTTTGGCACAAGTTAGCGGAAATAGATTTTTTTATTGTTTTTTCTCACAAAGTCTACCTTTCCGCTAACTTGTGAAAAAAGTTAAATTTTTCATGGACTCACTATGCCCCTCAGCGAATACCTTGGGGTGTCTTCTTTCTAAAATGGGGTCATTTGTGGAGTGTTTGTACTGTTCTGGCATTTTGGGCGGGGCTAAATTGTGAGCAGCCCAGTAAAACTTAAAGGTACTTATTGGACTTTATGCCCCTTTGCGCACCTAGGCTGCAAAAAAGTGTTACACATGTGGTATCGCCGTACTCAGAATAAGTAGGGCAATGTGTTTTGGGGTGTATTTTTACATATACCCATGTTGGGTGAGAGAAATATCTCTGTAAATTGACAACTTTGTATAAAAAAATTTAAAAAGTTGTCGTTTACAGCGATATTTCTCTCACAAAGTATGGATATATATAAAAATACACCCCAAAACTCATTGAACGGCACAGATTTTTTCATTCACATCGATCAATGTGGATGTAAAAATCTCTGCCAAAATCAGTGACTGCGGTGGGCTGGGCGCTAGCTACCTAACAAGCTAACTAACTGGCGGTCATAAGGGACCCTTAGGCCCCATTCACACATTCGCAATTCTGTTTTGTGGAACGGAATTGCGGACCCATTCATTTCTTTGGGGACAGACTTTGTCCCGCTCGGATCCGGAATTGCACTTCCGGGTCTGCACTTCCTTTCCGCAAAAATACAGAATATGTCCTTTTCTTGTCCGCAATTGCGGACAAGAAAAGGTATTTTCTATATAGTTCTGGCAATGTGCGAATCTGCAAAATGCGGAAAGCACATTGCCGGTGTCTGTATTTTGCAGATCAGGGGTTAACAAGGGGTTAATAAGTGACGGGAGGGGGGGGTAGTGTGGTGCTTGGTGCTACTTTACATAGCTACCTGGTCCTCTGGTGGTCGATCCCAGCAAATGGGACCACCAGAGGACCAGGTAGCAGGTATATCAGACTCTGTTAACAAAACAGCGTCTGATATACATGTTTGATGCGATTTATTTCGCATCTACAATCGCTGGCAGGCTGCAGTATAACTTGCGATCTTTCATTTGCTGTGAACGCGCGCGCGTTCACAGCAACTCTCGCCTCTCGCGAGATTACGCGCCGACGCCTCAAGGAGGAACAAACCTGCCGCCGCCTGGACGCATCCCTGCGTTAGGCGGTCAGCAGGTGGTTAAAAGTGAGAATTTTTTTAGGCTCGTTCACAACAAGCCACTTTTTTTCTGACGATCTTGTGTATGTTGTATGGGCAGGCATTTAAACCCTGTCAAGGCATAAACACCTTTCCAAGGCACGCGTCAAGGTTTAAACACAATCTGCCCCCAATAAGGGACAATTTTTGTAAGCTTTTGAATATGAAAAAGCATAACACATGCCAAAAAAGCATAACAAATGCCAGCGTGGTGTGCTATTAAACACGCTGTATGTTAACGTTGTCAAATGTGCATTTACCCATAGCCATGTATGTCAGTGTCACTCAGACAGCATTTACTATTGCTGTCATTGCATTCCAGAGCTTGTGGAACTAAACAAAAAGAGATACATTTTCCTGCTATGAGCCTTTGAAGGCTAGCGGTGGTTATATACCAACTTTCAGGTCAATTGGAGCAACTACGTTCGACACAAATTGATTCGGTTCCAAACTAAACTTTTTAAAAAATTTGGCGAACCGGACCTAAAACGAATCTCGACTGGTTCTCTCATCTCTACTTCCCATTTATTTTAATGGTTGATTCAGCACTGATTCTCACCCGAGCTTTTTTCCCAGCTTCTTTTTTTCGCGTAAAAATAAAATAAAAAGCATGTGCTGCTTCCCATTGAAATGAATAGGAGGCTGTTTTGAGGCATTTTTATTAGCTGAATTTGAACCAAAAAACTCAGTGTGAACTGTCCCTTAGGGATTAAAAAAAGTTGAGGTTAAATAGTGATGTTCAGAGATACTTGCCACAAGCCATGTTCTTTCACTTTTGACAAACCTTTCATATTCATCAGCCTCCATACATCCGCTTCAGTATAAACATGCATAAAATGTGCTGTTTATGATCTCATTTTAGATATTATTTTGCAGTTTAACTTTTGACTTTTCACCTAAATCTTGCTAACTGCCAATCTGCAAAGGTACTTAGGGTAAACTGTCATTTTCCTCAAATGTGTAAATGCTATGACTTGCCAAGACCTTTTAATTTGCTTCCCCTTAGACAATGTGAACAGCTTATTTTTTTTCTTTGTATCTGCCTCTATGCTACAGTTACCCAGTTCTACAGAAGGTAATTAGCAAAAAAACGTAAAGAATGCATTTATGATCTATCTGACAGCCTTGGCAGCCACACACATATTCCAAAGCAATTTGCAAGTGCAACTTGCTGTGCAGGAGACTTTTCCTGTTGTGCCATACAATTTCTAAACTATTGCCCATGCCTTTATTTCATGGCCTTACCTTCAGTGCCTTGAAAAAGTATTAATATACCCCTTGAACTTTTCCACGTTTTTTCACTTTACTCCCACAAGCAAATGTATTGGATTTTATGTGATAGACCAACACAAAGTAGAAAGTATGTGTCAAGTAAAAAGAAAATGACACATGGTTTTCAAAATTTTTAATAAATAAAAATGTAATAAGTGTGGCTTGCATTTGTATTCAGCCCCCTGTATTCTGATGCCTCTAAAAAAAAATCCAATGTGTAACTTCAGCTGTTCTGTGAAGGCCTCAGAGGTTTATTAGAGAACATTAGTGATCAAAGAGCATTATGAAAACCAAGGAACATATCAGACGGGTCAAGGATAAAGTTGTGGAGAAGTGTAAAGCAGGGTTTTGTTATTTTAAAAAAATATCCCAAGCTCTGAACATCTCACAGAGACCTGTTAAATAGTGATTTTCCGTTTGAGAACGGCGAACGCGAATTTCCGCAAATGTCCGCGAATAGGCGAACCGCCATAGACTTCAATAGGCAGGCGAATTTTAAAACCCACAGGGACTCTTTCTGGCCACAATAGTGATGGAAAAGTTGTTTCAAGGGGACTAACACCTGGACTGTGGCATGCCGGAGGGAGATCCATGGCAAAACTCCCATGGAAAATTACGTAGTGGACGCAGAGTCGGGTTGTAATCCATAAAGGGCATAAATCAACTAACATTCCTGAATTGTTTGGAATAACATGCTTTAAAACATCCAGTGTGTGTATACGATCAGGTATGATGTTGTATTGATCAGGTAGTGTAAGGGTTACGCCCGCTTCACAGACATTGAGAGCCCAAACTCCCTTTTTAATGCACTGCAAACAACCGCAAACAGTCCATTTGCACAACCGCAAACTCCCCATTTGCACAAGGTTGGATACCAAGCTAGCCATCTAGCCATGTCCCGGTGATGTCATTGAAGGTTTCTTCCTCCACCCAGCCACGTACAACACCAAGGGTCACCGAAAGGTGAATTGAATTGATTTTTCGAACGGGGAGATGGCTAAAAAAAACGCTGGCTCCCTCCCCTTTGTTTTAATCCACGTCACTGCATCTGTGCCGTGCAATTTACTGTCACACCCGATATGAGTGGTATCCCTGTAATCTACATCATCTGGCAATAATGGTTGCGCATCACTACTTGCATCCAACTGATGTGTAAATAACTCCTCTGACGGATCAAGTAAAGCGGCTGTGGTGGCTGTGGTGATAGTGGTGGCGGCGGGCGGGAGCGTGGTAACTTGAGAGCAGGTGACCGAAGCTGAGCTGGAGGAGGATGGTGCATCAAGGTTCTTAGCGGAAGCTATTGAAGATTGGGTGTCCTGTCTAAGCCAGTCAACTATGTCCTCAGAATTTTTCGGGCTCAGGGTACTTGGCCTCTAAACACTGGCCATTATTCCAGGGACAGTGGAAATCACAGCAACACGACCACGACGGCCCCTGCAGGGTGGCCTGCCTCTGCCTGTCATTTTTTTTTTAGATAAGTGGTACTACGCGTGCTAGGTACTGTGCCACCCGGTATCAGTGGTGGGCACTGGCAGTGGGCAAACTACAGTCTGTAGAAGTCGGCCTAACACACACTGGCAGCAGGCAAGCAGCTGAAATTACACTAAAGTATAAGAATGAAATGCCTTATTTATCGGCAAGCTACTGTGCCACCCGGTATGAGTGGTGGGCAATGGCAGTGGGCACACTACAGTATTTGGAAGTCGGCCTGACACACACTGGCAGCAGGCAAGCAACTGAAATTAGACTAAAGTGTAAAAATTAAATGCCTTATTTATCGGCAAGCTACTGTGCCACCCGATATGAGTGGTGGGCACTGGCAGTGGGCACACTACAGTCTGTAGAAGTCGGCCTGACACACACTGGCAGCAGGCAAGCAACTGAAATTAGACTAAAGTGTAAAAATTAAATGCCTTATTTATCGGCAAGCTACTGTGCCACCCGGTATGAGTGGTGGGCACTGGCAGTGGGCACACTAAAGTCTGTGGAAGTCGGCCTGACACACACTGGCAGCAGGCAAGCAACTGAAATTAGACTAAAGTGTAAAAATTAAATGCCTTTTTTTGATGCAAAGACCTGTGCCACATGGGATGACAGGGGTGGGCACTGGCAGAGTGCACACTACAGTCAGTGGAAGTCGGCCTGACACACACTGGCAGCAGGCAAGCAACTGAAATTAGACTAAAGTGTAAAAATTAAATGCCTTTTTTTGATGCAAAGTCCTGTGCCACATGGTATAAAAGGTGGGCACTGGCAGTGGGCACACTACAGTCTGTGGGCCTGCAGCTCCTCACACACGGGCAGGCCAGGCAACTGCAATATAGATATGGAGAGAAAAAAAAAGCAGACTAATGTTGCAGCCCTAAAAAGGGCTTTTTGGGATGCTATCAGGACGCTGTCCTTACAGCAGAGATCAGATGAGTCTTTCAGGACTGGATTGGACACTGAATACATTAGCCTAGCTATCGATTTCCCAATTAAATGAGCAGCAGCTACACTGTCCCTCCTCTCACTAAGACTGCAGCTTCCGAATGAATCTAACATGGATGCTGTCCAGGAGATGGGAGGGTCTGGGATGGAGGGTATGCTGTAGTGCTGTAGTGCATAATGACGGAGTCTGGAGGTGGCGGCAGTATGAGGAGGTCTCTGAGAGGCACACTGACTGAGTCTGTAGGTTGTGGCAGCATGAGGAGACCACAGAGTGGCACAATGACAGTCTGGAGTAGTTATGAGCGGCAGGGGCAATATTCGATTTTGCGATATTTCGTGAATATTTCGGCGAATATTCGTCGTAAATTCGCGATTATTTTCTTTACTGCAAAAATCGGCAATGTAATATGCGTGTATTGCGTGCGCAATACAGGCGTGGGTCACTACATTTTTCATGCTGCTAGAAGTTTCCTGAGACTGGAGAAAATGGTTGGCATGGCAGAACATTACAATAGCTTTATATGCAGATAGAGTGCTCCGATATATTCGCAATTGCACAAATTGGCAATTAATGATGCGCATATTTTTGCGCAATACATGCAACTTCACAATTTAGCAGGTCTGACTACATATTAGTGATTGGTGCACTTAGTATTGTTGTGAACTTGTCTGTAGCATGTATGTATGGACAGCAGAACTTATCACACTACCTAACACCCTGCACTGGAACGTATGAGCTACACTATATCACAAAATTAACACTGACTATCTCCCACTAACTAGCTGTATTACAGTTATGTTCAAAATTATTCAACCCCCAATGCTGTAAAGGGTTTTAGGGAATTTAGTGTACATTTGTAATTGTGTTCAGAATGAAATCTTACAAGGACTTATTAAAAGAAACAAATGCAACTAAAATGACATCAATTGTTTTTGTAATATAGTATTAAATGTTTTTTTTGTGATTTCTTCATTGACACAATTATTCAACCCCTTAAAGACTACCACTCTTAAGAACAGAGGTTCATTCAAGTGTTTTCGATCAGGTATTGAAAACACCTCTGGATGTCAAGGAGCAGCAATCAAGCATAATAAGCACCAATTAGGCAGATTTAAAATGACTGTGATACTCAGCTCCTTCTAGACATTTACTGGTGTGTTTACAAACATGGTGAAGTCAAGAGAATGGTCCAAGAAGACAAGAGAAGAGGTGATTTCTCTTCACAGGAAGGGCAATGGCTATAAGAAGATTTCAAAGATGTTAAACATACCAAGAGACACCAAAGGAAGCATCATTCGCAAATTCAAGGCAAAGGGCACTGTTGAAACGGTCGTGGCAGAAAGAAGATGCTGACTTCGACTGCTGTGCACTACCTGAAGCGCAAAGTGGAGAAAAGTCCCCGTGTGACTGCTGAGGAACTGAAAAAAGATTCGTCAGATGCGGGTACTGAAGTTTCAGCTCAGACAATAAGCGTAAACACTGCGTAATGAAGGCCTCCATGCCAGAACTCCCAGGCGCACCCCCTTGCTGTCTCCAAAGAATAAGAAGAGTCGACTACAGTATGCCAAAAGTCATGTGGACAAACCACAAAAGTTTTGGGATAGTGTTCTGTGGACTGATGAAACAAAATTAGAACTGTTTGGGCCCATGGATCAATGCTATGTTTGGAGGAGGAAGAACAAGGCCTATGAAGAAAAGAACATCTTGCCTACTGTAAAGCATGGCGGGGGGTCAATCATGCTTTGGGGCTGTTTTGCTTCTACAGGTACAGGGAAGCTTCAGCGTGTGCAAGGTACCATGAATTCTCTTCAGTACCAGGAGATATTGGATGAAAATGTGATGCAGTCCGTCACAAACCTGAGGCTTGGGAGACGTTGGATCTTTCAACAGGACAATGATCCCAAGCATACCTCCAAGTCCACTAGAGCATGGTTGCAGATTAAAGGCTGGAACATTTTGAAGTGTCCATCGCAGTCACCAGACTTAAATCCGATTGAGAACCTCTGGTGGTACTTAAAGAAAGCAGTTGCAGCGCGCAAGCTTAAGAATGTAACTGAACTGGAGGCTTTTTCCCATGAAGAATGGGCGAAGATACCCGTAGATCGCTGCAAGACACTTGTGTCAAGCTATGCTTCACGTTTAAAAGCTGTTATAACTGGAAAAGGATGTTGTACTAAGTACTAAGATTGAATGTCACTTGGGGGTTGAATAAAACTGATAATGATGTGAGCACAGAAAAGACATTTGTGGTTATATCATTATAAATGTTATGTTATATTTGTTTGACTTACAAGTGCCTCTTTGATTTAATTGTAAACAAGATGACTGAAATGATCAAAATCAATGTCAAACTGACCAAAACACTCAATTTCAGTGGGGGTTGAATAATTTTGAACACAGCTGTATATATTTAAGCTAACTAACAAACTAACTATCTAATGAAATGTGACACAGCAGAGCACAGCAATGACACTGCTGTCTCAGAACTGAAAAAAACTGCAGAAAATGGCTGCTGGGGAGGTTCTTATATAGTAAGGGGTAGGCAACTTTCCTATTGGTTGCTAGGGATGTTGCTAAGCTGAGACAAAGACATTGCAGCCTTCTCATTGGCCCACAAGCAAGAAGTAGGGAGGGATCCTGGGTTCAGAGGGCAAATAAATCTAGAATATTCGCATATACGAATATATGGCACTATATTCTAAATCTTGGCGAATTCTCAAAATGGCAATATTCGCGATAAAAATTCATGATGCGAATATTCGCGCCCAACACTAGTCTGGAGGTGGCAGCAGTATGAGGATAAATATATATAATGTTGATAGGCACTCTAACAAATGGAACCACTGAGGTAATATAACTAGTTTTAATAAATTCCAAGAAAGTATAAAATGTACCATAAAAAATAAAATATAAAAATATAAAACATTATTATGATGCCATATTTATGTTATCCTAAAATTGCTACAATTGTTTAGCTGTCTTTTACCTTGTTTTATATTTTTATATTTTATTTTTTAGGGTACATTTTATACTTTATTGGAATTTATTAAAACTAGTTATATTACCTCAGTGGTTCCATTTGTTAGAGTGCTTATCAACATTATATATATTTATTTTAAGTTATTGGATTTGTGTGAATCTATTGTTTAGAGCACCTTTCTATAGACCTCAGAGGTGAGCCGCCCTAATTTATATTTTTATAGAGCATGAGGATACCACCGAGCGGCACAATGACAGAGTCTGGAGGTGGCAGCAGCATGAGAAGACCACAGAGCGGCACAATGACAGAGTCTGGAGGTGGTGGCAGCATGAGTAGGCCACAGAGAGGCACAACGACAAAGTCTGGAGGTGGCAGCAGCATGAGCAGACCAGAAAGTGGCAAGATGACATAGTGTGGCGATGGCAGTAGCAGCAGCAGCATCATGAAGATATCATAGAGTACCAAGATGAAAATAGTATGGAGATGGCAGCAGCAGGATACCACATAGTGGCAAGGTGACATAGTGTGGAGATGGCAGTAGCAGCAGCAGCATCAGGAGGTACCACAAAGTGGCAAGGTGACATAGTGTGGAGATGGCGGCAGCAGTGTACCACAGAGTGGTAAGGTGACATAGTGTGGAGATGGTAGTAGAAGCATCAGGAGGATACCACAGAGTGGCAAGGTGATATTGTGTGGAGATGGCAGCAGGAGGAGACCACTGAGTGGCAAGGTGACATAGTTTGGAGGTGGCGGTAGCATCAGGAGGTCACAGAGTGGCAGGGTGACATAGTGTGGATATGGCAGCAGCATGACAAGACCACAGAGTGGAAAGTGACAAAATGTGGAGATGGCAGCAGCAGCAGGATCCCACAGAGTGGCAAGGTGACATAGTGTGGATATGGCAGCAGCATGAGGAGACCACAGAGGGGCTAGGTGACATAATGTGGAGATGGCAGCAGCAGCTTCAGGAAGATACTAAAGAGTGGCAAGGTGACATAGTTTGGAGATGGTAGCAGCAGCTTCATCAGGAGACCACAAATTGACCCAGTAACAGAGTGGGGCCGTGGGTGGCAATACTAGTACCCGCTGACGAAGATGGGTCAAATATGGAGCACTTGGCATTAGATGTGTAGCATCAGGTGGGTTCCAACATCAAAGTAGTAGCTGAGGCAGGTAGTCAGAAGAAACCGGTCTCTTGTATCAAAGTGTTGGTGTGGCACCATGGATGATCTAGTCTGATGCATCAGGAATTGGTGGTTGGAAATCCTGGCTGATCCACGCCTGATTCATCTTGACAAAGGTCAGTCTCTCCATATTTTGGGTGGACAGGCAAGTTCTTCTGGGGGTAACTATGGCCCCCGCTGCACCAAACACCAGCTCTGATACCATACTGCTGTCCTGGCAGGACAGCTTTTCCAGGGCAAACTCTGGAAACTCTGCGGCCACAAATCCGATTTGGCTACCTAGTAGTCCAGCGGATCTTCAATGTCGGGTGGCAGGGTGCAGTCCAATTATGCCACCACCTGCTGGTTCAGGTCCTGCTCCAGGTCTGCCTGCTGCTGCTGGTGAGTAGTTTCTTCACTATGCGGGTGAAGAAAGTTGCTTATCAGCGACTGTAGAATGCTGCTGATGACGCTGTTACTGCTCCTGCCACCCCACCCCTCCCCAGCGGCCATGGCATCTGAACGTGAGCGCAGAGGGCCCCCCGGACAGACCTGAGAGAGGATGGACAATGGTGCAGATAGGCAGCGCCCAACTGACTACATAGGATATCTCTGTAGTAGTTCACTTTGTCCTCCCTCTCAGCGGGTGTCAAAAAGGCCCCCCTTTTGGACCAGTAGCGAGGGTCCAACAAGGTGGAGAGCAAGAAGTCATCCCTCTGCCGAATGGTGACAATTCGACTGTCATTACGCAAGCAAGTGAGCATGCATCGGGCGATTTGTGCAAGTGACTTGAAGGGACTCCCTGCTTCCATCTTCACTGCATACTGCCATGGTGTGTCTGGGCCTTCTGCCTCATCTTCCTCATCGCCCTGTAGCTCCTCTGGCTGCTCATGCTCCTCCTGCTCCTCCTCTCCTGTCACCTCTGCAGAAAAACCATCCGTTTCGCTACACATTGCTTGTGCTACGATGTCCTCCTCCTCCTCCAGTTCAGCCCCCACAGGGCTCATGTGGCCGTGACATCTAGGAGCCACGTCTCCAGTCCCCTGACCAGACAGATTTACCAGCATCTGTTCCAGGACATGAAGCAGTGAAATGACATTGTTCATCCCGTAGTCCTGGCAACTGACAAATAACGTGGCATCCTCTAAGGGCTTGAGCAAACGGCAGGTGTCATGCATGAGCTGCCACTCACTGATATCACAGTTACACAGGGGAGTACTCCTGTCCATTTGGATCATTAAGAAATCGTTTATGGCCTTTCTCTGTTCGTATAGTCAGTCTAACATATGGAGGGTGGAATTCCAATGGGTTGAAAGTCACATATCAGCCTATGTTGAGGGATACCTTTCTGCAGCTGCAGCTCATGGAGGGTGTGCTTTGCGCTGTATGAGTGGCTGAAGTGCATCCAAAGTTTCCTGCCCATTTTTAGGATGTCTTGCAGATGGGTGGAAGACTTCAGGAACTGCTTGACAACCAGATTAAACATGTGTGCCATGCAGGGCGCATGGCTCAGCCCTCCATGATGCAGTGCTAACACAATGTTCTTCCCATTGTCGGTCACAATGGTTCCGATTTTGAGTTGTCGCGGAGAAAGCCAGGATTCTATTTCTTAACGAATGACACAGAGCAGTTCCTCCCCTGTGTGACTCCGTTCGACCAGGGAAACGAGGTGCAGGACAGCGTGACACCACCGTGCCCTGCACATATGGTATGCTGGAAGGCCCATGTGACTTTTTCCTGCAGTGGAGGCTGAGGACATGGTGGAGGATGAGGAGTCAGGGGCCGACATTGTTGCAGGACCAACGGTGTGGCAACATGGAGGCGGAAGCGGCGTCACCTGGCCAAGTTGCTGGTGTGGCTGTGCAGGGACCACATTCACCCAGTGGGCCATAAAAGACATGTATTGTCCCTGCCCGTAGTTACAGCTCCACATGTGGATGCTGCCTTGCCTTCTGTTCTACATGTGTGTGCAGGGCTGGTACTGCCTTTTTGGCAAATAAACGACGGCTTGGGACTCTCCACCTCGGCTTGGCACACACGATCAGTTCTCTAAAAGCTGCAGAGTCCACCATTTGGAAAGGGAGGGACTGCAGCACCAGCAACTTGGACAGGAGTACATTTAGCTTCTGCGCCGTTGGATGCGTGCAGCCATACTGTTGTCTCTTGGCAATCGCTTCGGTGATCGAATGCTGACGAAGTAAATGATGAGGAGTAGGAGGAGGAGCAGGAGCATCAGGACCAGCAGATAATGGGAAGGACAGACAGCTCCCTTCACCTGAGGTGGTAGAGCCTTGACTGCCTGAAACCGGGTGCGTGCAACTGGTTGATGCAGCGATTGCTGCGGAAAGCTTGACCACCACATCAGAGACACGGTTCTCCCAGGCCACTTTATGGTGATGCTGCATATGTTGACGCAGGGCCGTGGTACCAACATTGGCACCTTGGCCATGCTTCACGTTATGCCCATATATTCTATATATGGCCATGTTCACCTCCTCCGACGGCTTAACCCCTTCTACCCCGGGCCAGTTTTAGCCCTTTTGCCCAGGTCATTTTTTGAAAATCTGACGTGTCACTTTATGTGATAATAGCTTTGGAATACTTTTACCCAAGCCATTCTGAGATTCTTTTCTCGTGACACATTGTACTTCATGATAGTCATAAATTTGAGTCAATATATTTCACCTTTATTTATAAAAAAATCCCAAATTTACACATAATTTTGAAACATTTGTAATTTTCAAAATTTCTATTTCTCATCTTTTAAAACAGAAAGTGATACCTCATTAAATATTTTTTACTTAAAGGGTTTCTGTCACCAACTTTTGACATTATAAGCTGTCTGACATTAGCTATGTGCTAATGTCAGACCAGCTTGATAATGTCTTTTTTATAAAAATCCGCTGTATATATAGTCTGAAAAACTTACTTTTATATTATGTAAATTAGCCTCTAGGAGCAGGGGGGGCGTTGCCCTGCTCCTAGCGGCTCACGTCGGCAACCTGCTGGCACGCCCCTTCACACTTTGATTGACAGTGCAGGGCAGCGATCCTCCTGCACTGTCTCGTTCTGAATCGCGCGCGCGCCGCCAGCTCTGTATTCGGCGCAGGCGCGGTGAGCAGAGGACAGCAGGCACCAGCGTCCTCTGCTCACCGCGCCTGCGCCGAATACAGAGCGGCGCGCGGCGCGCATTTCAGAACGAGACAGTGCAGGAGGATCGCTGCCCTGCACTGTCAATCAAAGTGTGAAGGGGCGTGCCAGCAGGTTGCCGGACGGAGCCGCTAGGAGCAGGGCAACGCCCCCCCTCCCCGGCTCCTAGAGGCTAATTTACATAATATAAAAGTAAGTTTTTCAGACTATATATACAGCGGATTTTTATAAAAAAGACATTATCAAGCTGGTCTGACATTAGCACATAGCTAATGTCAGACAGCTTATAATGTCAAAAGTTGGTGACAGAAACCCTTTAACATTCCCCATATGTCTACTTTATGTTGGCATCATTTTGTAAATGTTATTTTATTTTTTTAAGACATTAGAAGTAGTGATAAACGAGCATGCTCGGCCAAGTATTGGTTCGGCTCGAGCATCGCTATGATCGGCGCTCGGCTTTACTCGGACAAGCACCACGTGTTTTCGCTGCATTGCTTGAGTCTCCTCCCCGCACGTTTGGCGCCTTCTAAGCAGCCAATCAAGGTCCAGGTAAGTAATTCCGCTCAGTGTAAGGCCATAGCCATGTTAGCTGTATGCCTTACACTGATTGGCTGGCCGGAACACGTGATACCATTTCATATAGGAGCTGAGGATGGGCGCTCGGCTCATTCAGCGTCAAGGAGAGCAGACAGTAGGCAATAGC
The DNA here is from genome assembly GCA_033119425.1 of Bufotes viridis. Classification (NCBI taxonomy): domain Eukaryota; kingdom Metazoa; phylum Chordata; class Amphibia; order Anura; family Bufonidae; genus Bufotes; species Bufotes viridis. The sequence goes on along the minus strand of CM065592.1, from coordinate 320,036,828 downwards.
GTTTTGCTCTAAACTTACTGTTTTACTCCAAAAACCCTATTGAAAGACCTAGCAGTCCTGTTAAGGACTACAGTGTGTGTTTGAAAGCAGTGCAGCACCTTTTTTTTTTTAAGAAGGGGTTTGCTTCAGCACTATCAGAGACAGGCGTCACCAGGAAGGGACAGAAAATCTCTTTTTTAACTACCCAAACTTCTAAAAGATAGAAAGATTTCAGATTAGTGACATCTACAATACGCCATCATAAAGCAGAGTGTTGGGCAGATATTATAAAAAGGGGCTTATTCACTACAGTGTGCCTGGTACTGAGAGATACACTGAACCATCATAAAGCAGTCTGTTGGGCAGACATTATAAAAATGGGCTTATTCACTATGGTGTGCCTGGTACTGAGATATACACTGCACCATCATAACGCAGTGTGTTGGGAAGACATCATACAATATCCAGCAGAGATTGATTTATATTTTGGCCAAAGTTAACTAGTTTTGGGCATATCTGTGTGTGCTTTTAGGCCGCAACCATATATACAGTATTCCAACAGAGAATACATTTTATTTGGGACAAATTTGTATCCAATATAGAATTTCATCCGAATACAGTTTGTATATTAAAAATTACATTCTCTTCGGCCTAGTGTAGTGGCCAACGTCAGTATTTTTTGTTATCCAGTAACTTACTGCATCTCAATACAGTGTGTATCGTAAAAATTACCTTATCTTGGGCATCGTTTAGTGGCCAAAATCTGCATTTTTCTGTATCCAGTACTGAACTGCATGTCAATACAGTGTGTATCGTAAAAATTACTTTCTCTTGGGCCTAGTGTAGTGGCCAAAATCTGTATTTTTCTGTATACAGTACCTTACTGCATGTCAATACAGTGTGTATCGTGAAAATTACATTATCTTGGGCCTAGTGTAGTGGCCAAAATTAGCATTTTTCTGTATCCAGTACCGAACTGCATGTCAATACAGTGTGTATTGTAAACATTACTTTCTCTCGGGCCTAGTGTAGTGGTCAAAATCTGTATTTTTCTGTTTCCAGTACCGAACTGCATGTCAATACAGTGTGTATCGTAAAGATTACATTCTCTTGGGCCTTGTGTACTGACCAAAATCTGTATTTTTCTGTATCCAGTACCAAACTGCATGTCGATACAGTGTGTATCGTAAAAATGACTTTCTCTTGGGCCTAGTGTAGTGGCCAAAATCTGTATTTTTTAGTATCCAGTACCTTACTGTATCTCAATACAGTGTGTATCGTAAAAATTACATTCTCCCAGGCCTATTGTAGTGGCCAAAATCTGTATTTTTTGGTATCCAGTACCTTACTGCATCTCAATACAGTGTGAATCATAAAAATTACATTCTTTTGGGCCTAGTGTAGTGGCCTAAATCTGTATTGTTCTGTATCCAGTGCTATCCTGTATCAGAAAACGGTGTCTTTAGTGGACAAGAAAACAATCTGCGCCACATCTACAGGCAAAACCATTAATATGAAGAAGGCGAGCACAAAGGGACGTGGAAGAGGGCGTGATGCTGATGGTGCAAGCAGAGGCCGTGGCCCTTGGCGTGATGCTGATTGTGCAAGCAAAGGCCGTGGCCCTGGGCTTAATGAAACTGTGCCTTCTGCCAGTGTACCAGAGAAACCAAAAAAATCCACCTTACACAGCTTCATTTCCAACTTAGCTGGGCTGGGCAGGACAACTTTATCCGAGTCGGACCAGTGCAAACAGGTGGTCGGTTGGATTGCAGAAGATAATGCTTCCAGTCGGTTAAGCACCATCCTCTCTTCCACTAAGTCCAGTCTCTGTAACCAAGAGTCTGGTCAACCGAATCCTCACTCTGATCCTCCTTCCTCCCACCATGTTGCATCTGGCCAAACAAGTGATCCCACACTCGGATATTCATATGACCTCTTTTCATCGCCAATACTTGGTTTGGCTCTCTCGCCAAGCATGCTTGACGTGGTGCCTGAGATATTGTGCCCTGATTCCCAACCTCTTGAGCCTTCACAGTCTCAAGAAGATGATGGTGGTGAACGGCAATTATTCGTTCACAAGGTGAATGATGATGAGACACAGATGTCAATCACTGAGGTTGTGGTTAGGTCAAGTCAGGAGGATGAGCAAACTGAGGAAGTGGAAGAGGAGGTGGTGGACGATGAGGTCACTAACCCAACATGGGAAGGTGAAAAGCCGAGCAAGGACAGCAGTACAGAGGGAAAGGGATCCGCAGCCCGCAACAGTCTGCAAGAGGCAGTAGGGTTGCAAAAGGGAGACGTTGGCCCACACCAAATAGGCCCACAACCATTACATCAAGCACCCCCATGCATAAATCTACCTTGCCAAGGGTTAGGTGTTCCGCAGTATGGTGCTTTTTTGAGGAAAGAGCAGACGAAAAAAATATGGTAGTTTGCAACCTGCGCTGTACCAAAATGAGCCGGGGCGTGAACACTAGCAACCTCACCAGCATGATCCGCCATATGGCATCCAAGCACCCTAATAAGTGTGCCGAATGCCTGGGTCCACACTTTGGGTCTGCGGGTCCCACCACTGCCTCCTCCTTCCCTGTGTTACGCACTTCTGGCCAATCCCCTGTCAAAGGTGCAGGCCCAGATGCCTCTCGCCCTACTCCTGGACCTTTGCATGAACCGTTTAGCAACAACATCCACTTCCCTGTCCCAGCGCAGCGTCCAAATCTCATAGCCATAGCAATAAATGCGAAACTTTCGAAATTACTGCCACTTGAAATGTTGCCGCGGTATGCAGTCCCCAGTAGCCACCATTTTTCACGTTGTGATGTGCCTGCCTTACACCAGCATGTGTCCCCGAACATCACCCGTGCCCTGACCGCACACTGGGTGAATGTGGAGGCCTGTAGTGTCGTACCCTGAGTTGGCACAGGTGCTAGCCACGCCCAGGATTGCGGGCCCTACATTCATCAGGGTCTCCGCCAGCAGCTATGTTACTGGCTCCAACCCCCACTCCTCCTTCTCCGCCGCCTCCTCCACTTCCACCTCCAACAGCAGTCAGCCATCAGTCGCTAGCTGGAAGCAGTGTAGCACTGCTGTGGGTAAGCATCAACAGGCTATGCTGAAGCTGATCTGCTTAGGGGACAAACAGCACACTGCCGCAGAGCTGTGGCAGGGTATAAGGGACCAGATACAGCAAAAAACTTGAACTCCGGCATACTTTTTGTTAAAGTGTCATTATTCTTACCTTTATTAGTTCTTGTGCAGACATACAGGACATTACATCTCAGCGGTGTGGTGACCGTTGACGCGTTTCGACAGACTTAATCATAACAGTGGTGTGTGACTGTTGCTCTCCAATTTTTATAGCCAAGTGTGAATACTCCATTTGAATGTTCACTCCCCTTCCTGACACTGTGAGGGGGAAGTGGAGGATGGTAGAAATCACATTTGGTCTTAATTAGAGCACACAGGTACACTCCCAATCCATATGTATTTTCCAACATTTCTATATAAAGTGCAAACATTACATGCATATAGTGACTGTTGATTTTAAAAGAAAATTAAGTGACAATAACATATAGATAAAAAAAAATAGTAACTCTATTATGGTTTTGTTATTTTTATTTGTGGATATAATATGTGTCATTCTGATTGTTCCTATACATTGGATAACATATGTATACTAGTGCCCCTAATAAAAGTGCATGATTTCCTTACGTAGGTTCATGCCTCTTGGGTACCTAGTTCCTAATTTAAATATCCAATATGCCTCTCTTAAGTTTACCAAATTTTTAATACTTCCTCCTCTGATTGGTAATTTTACTTTTTCTATAGCATGTGCTTTGAAGTATTATAAGGGACCAGACTCGCCACTCAACCTACAAACAGGCAGGGTTGTGTCTGACAATGGCCGTAACTTGTTGTTGGCTTTGGAGCTTGGGCACCTCACACACATTCCATGCCAAACCCACGTCTTAAACTTAGTGGTTCAGCGGTTTATCAAAACCTACCCCAATTTGCAGGAGCTACTAGTGAAGTTGCGCTGCTTGTGTGCCCATTTCCGAAAGTCATCCACAGCTTCAGCCGGTCTTTCATCGCTGCAGCAGTGCTTGCGGCTTCCAGCTCACCGACTGTTGTGCGACGTGAGCACTCGGTGGAACTCTACATTCTACATGTTGGCCAGGCTTTGTGAGCAGCAGAGGGAACTTGTGGAATACTAGCTGAAACATGGTCTTCGCCTTTCCAGTCAACTGTCACTATTCACAAGCAAGGAGTGGGCATTGATGTCAGACCTATGTGAAGTTTTAAAAAACTTTGATGAATCCACACAGATGGTTAGTGGTGATAATGCTATTATCAATTGAACTATCCCACTGCTGTTGTCTACTCAAACGATCACTGCTCACAATTAAAGAGGATGCTTTGAATGTGGCAGACGAGGTAATGGGGGAGGAGATGACACAGGGTGATAACCAGACCTCCCTCAGTTAATCTTCTCAGCGCAAATTGGGCCATGAAGAGGAGGAGGAGCTGGGGACACTTGCCCCTGTTACAGAGGGTAGTACCCATGGAACTTTAATGCCATCTGTTCAGTGTGGATGGGCAGAAGAGGAGGAGGAGGATGAGGGTATGGAGAGTCATTCTGAAGTTGAAATCGACATCTTGCCTGTTGGTACTCTGGCACACATGGCTGACTTGCCTTTCCCGCGACCCTCGCATTATACGCATTTTAGGTAACACAGATTACTTGGTGTTCACCCTTCTCGACCCCCGCTACAAAGAGAACTTCTCATCTTTTATTCACGTGGTGGAGAGTAAAACTGTGCAATACCAGAAGGTACTTGTTGATAGATTGCTCCCTCAGGCCCTCACCTCCAATGTTTTATATGGTCTGCTCACCTGTAGGCCATCACTGCAATGTTTTATGGGGTTTGCTCGGCTTCAGGCGGTCACCTCTAATATTTTATATGGTCTGCTCACCTGTAGGCTATCCCTGCAATGTTTTATGGGGTTCGCTCAGATTCAGGCCATCACTGCAATGTTTTATAGGGTCCGCTCACCTTCAGGCCCTCAACCATAATGTTTTAGAGGGTAACCAGCAGGCCCTTGCTCCAAATGTTTTTGAGGGTCACCAGCAGGCGATCAATACTAATTTTTTAAAGGTATGTATGATGCCCTCCTTTATGTGTAATAAAGGGTGTATTGGAGTGCCGGTTCCTTGTAATTCTTGCCAGCCCTTTCACTTAGTGCATAGGCTTTATGAGTGTAGCAGTGTACCTGAACAACTATAGCACCATGTGAATGAGGCCCTCCTTTATATGATATACAGGCTGTATCGGAGTGCTTCTTCCTTGTAATTTTTGGCAGCATTTGCACTGTATACACAATTGAATATACAGGAAAGAATGTTTCCTAACAATTTTACCTCTAAAAATGTTTTTTTTTTTTTTTTTGAGGGGGCGGGATTTTGTGCGTGATTTTGTCGCTATGTATAAGTGGAGGAAAACAGGGACAATATGGTTCCCAGCAGCGACATTGGAGTCCAAGATGCACCCAGACATGGTCCCCATGCTGCTCCAGATACATTTCGGTGGTGTTTTTGTCACTTTCTGACCTTTTCCAGTGGACAAGTCACCCTCCTCTCATCCGAGCATGGGGTGCCTGGTTGTCTCTCATTGACTTCAATTATACTCGGGTGCTCGGCCAAGCGCACAAATATTTCTATATATAAGTTATTATATAGAATTATTTATAGAATGTATTATATGTTCAGACCAAGTACCCGAACACCCGAACACTTTGGTGCTCGTTCATCACTAGTTTAGAAGGCTTGAAAGTTTAGAAGCAATTCTTAAAATTTTTAAGAACATTTCTAAAACCCACTTTTTAAGAACCAGTTCAGGTCTGAAGTCACTTTGTGAGGCTTACATAGTAGAAACCCCCCATAAATGACCATTTGAAGTCGCCCTGATGCACCCTTACAGTAGAAACTCCCAAAAAGTGATCCTATTTTGGAAACTAGGGGATAAGGTGCCAGTTTTATTGGTACTATTTTGGGGTACATATGATTTTTAATTGCTCTATATTACATTTTTTGTGAGGCAGGGTAACGAAAATATGGCTGTTTTGGCACAGTTTTCATTTTTTACAACATTCCTCTGACAGGGTAGATCATGTGCTATTTCTATATAGCATTTTGTTACGGACGCAATTATATCAAATATGTCTACTTTCTTTTTTTGTTTGTTTCAGTTTTACATAATAATAAAGCATTTTTGAAAAAAAATATATTGTTTTTGTGTCTCAATTTTCTGAATGCCATATTTTTTTTAATTTTCTGCCGATCGTCTTGTGCAGGGGCTCGTTTCTTGCAGGAAGAGTTGACGTTTTTATTAGTACCATTTTTGGGTACATATAATTTTTTGATCATTTATTATTGCACTTTATGGGGCAAGGGGACCAAAAAATTTGTCGTTTTGGAACAGTTTTTATTTATTTATTTTTACAGCATTCATCTGATGGGTTAGGTCATGTGATATTTTTATAGAGAAGATAGTTACAGACGTGGCAATACCTAATATGTATACTTTTTCTCATTTATTTAAGTTTTTTTTAAACAAAAATGTTTAGTGTCTCTATAGTCTGAGAGCCATAGATTTTTTATTTTTTGACCAATCGTCTTAGTAAGGGTCTCATTTTTTGCGGGACTGGTACTATTTGGGGGGCATAAGCCTCTTTGATTGCTTGGTGTTGCACTTTTTGTGATGAAAGGTGAAAAAAATGACTTTTTTGACACAGTTTAGATTTAATTTTTTTTACAGTGTTCACCTGAGGGGTTAGGTCATGTGATAATTTTATAGAGCTGGTTGTTTCAGATGCGGCGATACATAATATGTATACTTTCTTTCTTTTATTTCACTTTAACACAATAATAGAATATTTGAAAGACAAAAATGTTTTAATGTCTGCATGTTCTGAGAGCGATAGTTTTTTTCTTTTTTGAGCGATTTTCTTATGTAGTGTCTCATTTTTTTGGGATGAGGTGACAGTTTTACTGGTCCTGTTTTGCCCGACATACATATTTTTGATTGCTTGATGTTACACTTTTTGTGAAGTAAGGTAACAAAAATGGCTTTTTTTGACACTTTTTTTTATATAATTTTTTTAATGGTGTTTATCGGACGGGGTGGATCATGTGATATATTTATAGAGCTGGTTGTAATGGACGCGGCAATAATATGTGTGTTTTTCCTTTTTCTTTTCAATTTTTTTTTATAAAATCTGGCGAAAGGTTTTTTTTTTCTAAATTTTACTTGAAACTTTTTTTTTATTAAAACACCTTTTTTTTTATAAAACTTTATTTCTGTCCCACTCTGGGACTTCAACTTTAGGGGGTCTGATCCCCCCTGCAATGCCTTATAATACATCTGCATTGTAATGCTTTGCCTGTCAGCATATTACACAGAGTAATATACTAACAGGTTGCCTAGGAGACGCAGCACGAGGCTGTATCTCCTCAGCACCTGTCGAAGGCAGGTCCCGATGCCATGCAATGCATTGGGCAGCCTCTGCATGGCATTGGGCTGCCTTTTCATCCATCAGGTCCCAGCTACAGCAGCGCAGGGACTCAATGGGTTCCCTCCCCAGCAGCAAACCCCTTCTATGTCGCGGTCAGCTCTGATCGCGGCATAGAAGGGGTCAATCCTCTGATCGGGCGCTCACCACTCCGGTTTCCACTTATACACGACACAAAAGGCTTTAGAATTCATAACTGCACCGCTGAAGAGCAAATATATTCTTCTTTTGCCACTAATACACAACAAAAAGAGCTTTAGAACATATAACTGCACCACTGAACGGTAAATATATTTTTATTTTGCCACTATTACATGCCAAAAAGGGGTTTAGAACATATAACTGCCCCACTGAACGGCAAATATATTTTACTTTTGCCACTGATACACTACAAAAAGTGCTTTAGAACATATAACTGCGCCGCTGACCGGCAAAAATATTTTACTTTTGCCACTAATACATGACAAAAAGGGCTGTCATTTTCGCACTTCACCACACAATGGCTAATAAGCCCTTTTTTCCCCACTAATACAAGCAAAAAAATGCTTTAGAACATATAACTGCACCGCAAAATGGCAAATAAAACTTAATATTTCCTTGTAATAAACCCTATTAAGAGCTGTACTAAACAGCACTTGCACCGCAATAACAAGAACGGCTTGCTGGAATTTCATAGCTGTATAATGGCAATTTGGGTGCCCAGTCAGTGCAGCAAGGTATGATAGGATTGTTCCTATTACCCAGGCTGTAACCTCCCCTAATGAACCTTGTTCATATAAATGCTGTGGAATGATTCCTCCCTATCCTTTCCCTACACTTCTAATAATCTTTCCCTGCACTTGTTAATCGTGTTTTAGCACAATGAAGTTTTTTCTAGCACTGTCCCTAGCGCCTGCTCCCTGCACTAAGTACACTGAAAAATGGCAGACTCCAAGATGGCTGAGGATATTTATAGGGCTGTGACATCACAAGGCTGGCTGCTGATTGGCTGCATGCATGGCATTATGGGTGATCCTGCCTTCCAAGAGTTACTTTTCTCCATGTCCTCACACGTGCAGCAGCCATTTTAGGAAAAAATGTGATTTGTTACCACGAAGCGTGAGGAAATTCGGATTCGGTGCAAATTGAATAATTCCTGAAATTCGGATCTAATTCCACTTCGTCAGCTTCGATTCGCTCATCTCTAGTACAGTAGTCTGGAATAAGATTCCATTTATCTTTAAAATGGTCTGTTTCTTCTCACTTGTATAATCAGTTCCATTGTCTGCAAGTAGAATCTTTGGCTTTTTCCCAAACTTGTTACTTACTTCAGAGAGATATTCTGCAAGTTTCTCTGAAACTTCATTTTTGCTGGGAAGCAAATAAACTGTATACCTTGAATAACTATCAACAAAAATGAAAACATATACGTACTCATCGGACCACAAACATCTGTGTGTATTAAGTTAAGTGGCTGCACTGACTTTGTGGCACTACCGTATTTTTAGGAAGTGTTTTTCTGGATATTTTCCCTTTAAGGCAGCTTGTACATTTTATCATCTGATTGAGTTGATCTCGAACTAACTTTCTTATTGCTTTTGGGTTTCTATGTGCATGATATCTGTGCCATATGTGAACACGATCCTTGTGCTGTTCTTGTTTGGCAGTATACACACTTTCTCTGGATTTTAGTTGATACAGTTCATCTGTAATTTTTCCTTCTGCAAGTGTTTACTCTTGTTTTTAGATGATGCAGCAGTAATTTTTAAATGTGACTTCATTGCCCTGTCCCGTGAGTTTCTTCACAGACAACAAATTGCTTTCAAGATTAGGAACATACAGGACATCCAGGGGCGGAAATACCGCCTGTGCAGCTGGTTCGGCTGCAGAGGGGCATTGTGGAAGCTCCCATCTCTCTATGTTTATCTGTATCGCCGTCCTCAGGGCGGCAATACAGATGGATGCAGCGGCGGGGCAGGGGAGAGGCGTCTCCCTTCCCTAGTCCTCTCATAGGCTGCAGGCCTATTGCCTGTAGCCTATTAGAGGCTGGCTCAGGCTGACGTCATCGCGTCGCCTCAGACATACAGCGCGGGACAAAGGCCGGACTGATGCATCGCATCGCTCAAAGCAGCAAGGAGGTAAGTATATGTGTTTATTTTTTTTTATTTACACTTTGTTAGGGGCCCTATCTGACACTCATGGGGGCATCTACTGGCGGCCCTATATTATGTCCTGGCCCACATAGTGGGCATTATGGAGGAGGAGGAGCACTATGGGGGCCCTATTTTAAAAACTGACACACATGGGGGCACTATGGAAGGGGGAGTATTATTGGGGCCCTACTTTATATACTGGCACACATGGGGGTCACTATGGAGGGGAAGGAGCACTATGGGGGCCCTATCTTAGTTACTGGCACACATGGGGAATGAGGCCTGTAGGGGAATGAGCCCTATGGGGGCCCTATCTTGTATACTGGCACACATGGGGGGCACTATGGATGGGATGAGCACTATGGTAGCCCTATCTTATATACTGGCACACATGGGGGGCATTAACAAGGGGAGGAGAACTTTGGGGACCCTATCTTATATACTAGCACACATGGGGGGCACTATGGAGAAGGGGGAGCACTATGGGGACATCCACTGGTGACTATGTCTTATATACTGGCACACATGGGGGCCACTATGGAGAATAGGGAAATAGGAGCACTATTGGGGTCATTATATAGGTACATTATACTAGCACACATTATGGGGTCACTTTATACTGGCACATTGTCAGGCACCATGGGAACAAGGGGAGGCGCACTTTTGGTGCACGATACAGGAGTATTTTATCCTGGCGTAAATTATAGGGCACTATGGACCTTGGCTCCATAAAGAGAATTATTACTATCAGGGGCTTTATGGTAAGCTTTATTACAGTTGAAGAACTATGAGGAAATTGAATACTAGTATGAGCACTATGGGAGCATTATTACTTCTGGGACACAGTGGAGACATTATTACTGTAGGGGCACTATTACTACTATGTGTTGTCTGGTAGATTATTATTTCTATTGTTGGGACTTTGGGGAGCACTGTTACTTTTGCAGGCACCATGGGATGGTATCAGCTTAGCACAATTATTTTTGGGGAACATTATGTTTACACTATTAGTGTCAGGGACACTGTTTCCTGGGAGCAGTTAATTTTTAGGACACTGTGTGCCAATAATTATATTGAAGGCAAAATATCTGTGTGTAACTAGTATAGGGAGCACAGCAGGCACAATATTAAAGGTGGCAGGATGATGCAAAACTAGGAAACTAAGATGTCTGTCTGTCAAAATCTGCAGAGAGAAGAGATGGCTGAAGGAAATCATCATGGTGGTGTGGTCTGAAAGGAGAATATGAAGACAGAGAACATCTACATTAAAGGAGACGTCACTGCACTGGATGTAAGAGGTATGTGGACCTGTATTAGGCTACCTTCACATCTGAATTTGTGATTCTGGCAGGCTCTTCCAGCAGAGAACAGCCTGCCAAAATGCTCCAGCAATGCTCAGAATCCCTGCCGGCCCCATTAACTATAATGAGGTCTGGCAGAGATGTGGCCAAAATCTGGCAAAAATGCAGAGAATCAGCGGGACACAAACCGATGCATGCCTGAGTTTGTGTCTGGAAAATTCCTTGCATTCTCTGCCAAATCAGCAGGCCAGAGCGTAATGCTGCAGGTGTGAAAGTTGCCTTACCCTGTATGTTTTGTATTGCTATAAGTAATGTTTGGACGGAATAGGTCATGTTGATCATTCTTTGCACAGGGGCCCTCTGCTGTCTGTGTCCACTCCTGAGCACATCCCTTATTGAAATTATTCTCCTATGTGTTGAAGAGACCTGGCAATCAATGTAGCCATCTCCGTGACTTTTCCTTCTGAAGTCATATACTGTCCATTAGCTAGGTTTACTTTCTCTGTTTTACTTTGGTCAAGGCAAGAGAATAAGTTTCTGTCATTTGTCATATGACTAGTTGCTCCAGAGTCTATGCACCATGCATGTTTTGATGTACTTGAATTAATAATAAATGCAGTTTCAGCTTTTAGATGACCGTTTTCTTGCAGACAAAACACTAACATCTCTTTTTTAAATGAGTTTTGCTTGTGCCTAGATCCTTTGTCTTTGATGCAGATTCTGCTCTGTGACTTTTATTTTCATTTTCTGATTTTCTCTTGAACTCATCTACAAGCTTTTGTTTAACATATTCCAGAGTGAGCTCATTATCTGGACATCCATCTATTGTGTCACAATTTTCTGGAAGACCGTTGAGTAACAGTGTGGCAACATGGAAATCTTTTGTTTCTTCTCCAATACCTCGCAGGTGCTCTAGAATTTCAAAGGTATTTCTTATGAAGTCCTACATATTCTGGCCCTTGCTTAGTTTAGACTGGTACAGTTTTAGCTTGTTGCTGAGATTTATCATTTCATACACTTTCTGTTGCTCCTCCCACATCTAGTTTGCAGTTTCACATTTACATATGCTTATAAATACTGATGCCATCTAAGGCTTTATACCTATCTTGACCCGGGTCCTTTATAAAACGTCACTTTTATTAATCCTACTAAAACACACAAAGTAACTAAATAATAGAGCCACAAACTGTATAAAAATTAAAGTCTATGCTGTGCTGGCAGTGTTCAAAATCGTGACTATCAGGGTGAGGAGATGTGCACTTTCTCCCACCCAGATACTATCACTCCGAGATTCACTTCAAACCCCTAACTGTGTTTGGCTGATTAACAAAGAAACAGTAGCCAATATTGAGTGTGTATAGGCTGCTGCTATTAACTGCGGCTAACAATTAGCCACATTGTATCGGTAAACTAGACATCAACCCTCATTAGGTCTAATGGTTTACCTTATCCTGTTATAACAGCCAAACTAAGTAGCTATTTAACTGAACAGCTGGGGGTGACTACATCTCAGTATTGTATGCAGTGTGGACATTGTCAGTATTAACGTGTCCAACCGGACTAACCACCTTATGCTAACCAGCACTGCTATAGACTTAATTTAAAACCTAAAACTGCCCCCCGACATGTTTCACCAGTCACACTGGCTTCTTCAGGGGTATTTGGGCAGCACTGAATTAACCCGCCAATTCTAAAGGTTAAATAGACTGTTCACTGATTGACAGAATAACACCCCATTCCCGTGAATGCCACATACATTGTCCACCAATAGATGTCAGATGACAAGTGAGGCCATACCCCTCAACTAGAGATGTGGCCAATCATTAGTGTCTAACTGAGGGCTAACTCTGACGTGCTGCGCCCTTACCACTTGTGCAAAAACTTCAAAACATAGAGGGGAACCCAATTGTAAAGGGCGCATGTCATGCGCAACCTCTCGGTGCGCACAGACTTAGACAAAATACCTTGCCTATTCCTAGCTGCGCGGCAGGCTCCTGCGTGCTGACTTAGTCTGCATCGCAGGAGAAAACGAAGGGGATCTATACTGCGCAAATTACCAATGCACTTGGACTTAGTCTGTGGAGGAAAATCATTAAAGGCGCATGTCATGCGCAGACTGCCGGTGCGCACAAACTTAGCCACAATTTCTTTCTTATTATTCGCTGGGCAGCAAACTCCTGCGTGCTGCCATAGTCTGCATCACAGGAGATATCAAGAAAAGATAAAGTAAAAGCTGCGCAACTTACCGATGCGCTTGGACTTAGTCTATGTACGAGAGTAGTGTTAACGATGTCTTGTTCTGCGCTACACATAATGCGCACAGATTTAGCCTCCAATCTATTCACCTAGTATAGTGCACATCAGCTAACTAATAAATAATAGTAAACAAGCTCTATCAAAGTTACCATCAATTATCAACCTCAATCAGAGGATGTGGCCACTTAAAAAAAAAAAATAAATAAATAACAATAAATATTCATTAATATCAAAGGACAGATAGTTAGATCAGCACACAGTATGTGGTACATGACAAAGTAACAAAAAAAATATCCAAACCATCATATCGTCTAGATGATTTCTATTCATATGCCATAGTTAATTATATTTAAATATTATTTATATTCATATACCATATTATAATATTATTAAATATAACTTTCGAACACAAGTTCTACATAGTGATAACATTGCTGCTGCAGTAATATGGTATTTATAAAAATACAATTAACTCTAAAATTAGCTACTGGTGGTATATCTTAAAGTTACCCTATTGTCACATATCACGTTAAGGGTACATGAAAAAAAGAACTATTAATACAAATACATATAGCTGTTAATGTTACTAAATAGTTACCATTATTACCATATACAGAGAACAGTGTTAACTATAGCTAAATTGGCAAGATAAAACGTAGGGCTCGAAATGTGAAAAGTGTAAAAACATATTTCTGCAACAACAGATTTTTCCAAAACGTACTCTCTCATTCTATAGAAATGCTGTAAATGCAAAACCCTCATTAAAGAGGACCTTTCACTGGTCCACAGTTTATCAGTTAAATATATCTACATTGAGAGCGGCACCCAGGGATGTCCCTGCACTTACTTGTATCCCTGGGTGCCGCTCCGTTCGTCCTCTGTAGCCCCCGGTACCGGCGCTCTTGCTGCTGTAATTTTGCCTGGGGCGGCGTCTCCTTCTCACAGGGCTGGAGCGCTGGCCAATCGCAGCGCTCAGCTCATATCCTTCTCACAGGGCTGGAGCGCTGGCCAATCGCAGTGCTCAGCTCATATCCTTATTATTTGTAAAATAAAAAAAATCACTCTGCACCATGTCAAAAGCCAGGTATGTGCAGGCTGACTATCTATCCATAAGACAGGGCATCAGCATATCTTACAATGACAGGTTTGAGCAATTTAGACAAACAAACATAAGTTCCTAATCCAAAAAGAGCAAAATTGCTTAGCATTGGTTGGCTATCTAGAGGGACCTGGTCCCTAGACCATTATCATTATGGCGACAAAAATTAATTTTTATTTTTTTTATATGCCAGCCTAACTCCTCTCTCACTGCCTAAGAGAGCTGCATAAAAATTTTCCAACATTTAACTGTCCTAAGGTTAACTTAATAAGTTTAATAAGTCTTGGATTGTCATATAAACTCATTTGCATACACATGGCCAAGAAATGCTGATGAGCAATATAGAAGTATCTGCCTTGTTTGTAAGATAAAACACAATTTGCATGGCTTTCCCATAGTCCCATATTATGCAAATGATTTTATATGACAAAACAATATAGAAAGATTATATAGATACTGCTATATTGCTCATTAGCATTTTTTGGCCATGTGTATGCAAATGAGTTTTAAATGTTGGAGAATGTTTATGCAGCTCTCTTAGGCAGTGAGAGAGGAGTTAGGCTGGCATATAAAAAAAAAATACAATTTTTGTCGCCCTAATGATAATGGTCTAGGGTCCAGGCCCCTCTAGATAGCCAACCAATGCTAAGCAATTTCTTAATCATTAATATTATGGCTAAAGATTTTCTTCCATTAAGAATTGATTATTAATCAGAGAGATCCTTTTGAAACTCCTCCACAAAATCAAAAAACGTTTTATAGACATTAAGCAAAGGCAGTGTTGGATGATAATAGCATAGTTTTACTGAGATCAAGATGCCTAATACAGGAAAATATATATATATATAGGTCTATAGGGTAAAGCAGCCTGTCCATGTCCCTTTAAGGTGTAATACTCAATCAAACATATGGTAGAGTAGCTGATTAAAAAAAACTAATCTTTGTATTCTATAAAACAGACAAACACAAAGACAGGCTTACAGACATTTACCCCAGCCTGCCTATCATAAAATCTTTTTATTATTATTATTGTTGTTATTATTATTACATAAAACATTCAAATGACAACACAGAACAGTTCTCTCTTATGGCTACCAAGCACCAGGTATATGCAGGGCCAACAATCAATCAATCCATCCAACAGAACATCAGCATACCTTAGCAAGGCAGTCTGGGTTTTAACCAGCTTTTCCAAAAGGAAAAGTGTCTGTTTAGGGTTAGGTATCTAGGGGGACCTGTGCACATAGATGATTATCATTAGGGTGACAAAAGAAATTAATTTTTTTTTTTTTAATATGCTATCTAGCGCTCATCTCAATGATTAGGAAGGCTGCATAGTTTTTTTTTTTTGTTTTGCAAATGTCCAAAGATTAATTTTATAATCTTTCTATTCTGTTTTGTCATATAAACTCATTTGCATAATATGGGACTATGGGAAAGCCATGCAAATCGTGTTTCAGTTTACAAACAAGGCAGATACTGCTATATTGCTCATTAGCATTTCTTGGCCATGTGTATGCAAATGAGTTTTAAATGTTGGAAAATGTGTATGCAGCTCTCTTAGGCAGTGAGAGAGGAGTTAGGCTGGCATATAAAAAAAAAAAAATTACAATTTTTGTCGCCCTAATGATAATGATAATGGTCTAGGGACCAGGCCCCTCTAGATAGCCAACCAATGCTAAGCAATTTCTCTCCTTATGGATTGAGAACTTATGTTTTAAAACTCATGAGTGTCATTGTAATGTATGCTGTTGCCCTGTCTTGTGGATAGATAGTCAGCCTGCACATACCTGGCTTTTGGCATGATCTAAGTGGTTTATGTTGAATGTAATAGAAAATGATCATTGATGATATATCATCTTTAGAAAGGGCTTTTCTTGGTTTGAGGGTTGGGGTGGACAGAGGACACTCGTTTATACTCTCCCTGCTCTAACACTGCAGCTTTAAATTGAATTTACTATGCCTGACTTTGGTAGGAAGGTAAGCTGAGTGTAAGAATGCAGGGCGAATCAAACTTCGCAGGGAACTGTTCGCTGTCGAACAGTTCGGGACATCTCTAGTAGGATTAACACTCATAAGACGTATTATCGAAACTAAATGAAACTAAATGCGTTAAGCAATTGCTTTTCAATGGCTTTTGTTTCAAGAAATTTGAGTTCAGGGTTTGAGTGTTACCCCTGCTACATCTGTATACTTTATTACCAACATACCACTGTGTCTAGAAACAGGCAATCACATAATATAGTTAATTCAATACACAGAATAATAAGCATTATTCCGACAAGAGCACAATATGCTGGCATACCCACTTCTCCAACCCCAGCACTTTCTTGCCCTACAGGTGGGAGTCCTTCTCCTGCCATCGCCATTTCCTACTTTTCCACATCATCTAAAATCGATGAGAATATGTCATTAGGAACATCTAGCTCCTCTTATCTCTGCATTCGCTGACTTTTCTAGGAAGTAAAGCCAGCAAAAGATGCGGATGGTCATCATTAAGACCTGGCCTCCATAAGGTGTGCAGACTGGATGGTAGTGGATGGCACGCTGGCACTGGAATAATAAGTTCTTCTATCTTATTGGTATTGAATTCTTCTATTAATCATTTTCAGCAATGTTGTCCCTAACGAATGAGCGCTTGCCTCTCTCTCTATGTTCATCTCACAGGACCATAACGTAGACTGCTTGGGATCAGGGTTTTATAGTGCTCTGACATCATAGGCGATGGCTATCTGTGGATTGGCTTGGTGCCAGGCATTATTTGTGATCTTAATTCCCAGGCTTGTCTCCCCTACACTTAGTTTCGGAACGCTACATTGGGTGCTATAAAGCACCAATGACACATGGTTCGGCTCAGTCTTAGTCAGGGAGAGCTGTGCTGTAGAAGGGACAGATAGTGTAGGGAATTGAATTTTATTTTTGTGTTAGAGACCTAAAAGTCCTTTTAAGGACTATTGTTGTGTCTGGCAGCAATATATATTTTTAGCGCAACCTGCGCTAAATTACGTGCAATTGTAGAGACCCAAAAGTCCTTTTAAGGACTATTGTTGTGTCTGGGAGCAATATACAGTATATTATTAGTGCAACCTATGCTAAATTGCGTGCAATTGTGACAGACCCAAAAGTTCTTTTAAAGACTATTGTTGTATCTGGCAGTAATATATATTTTTAGGTCAGCCTGCGCTAAATAGCGTGAAATTGTTTGGACAATGCAGAAAGCGACATCCAGTGTACTTTTTCAGTAGATGCTGCGGACAGTAACATTACCTGCGCTACATCTCCTGTTTAACGTTCGCGCATCCTAAAAGTATTTGTGACATCCAGTGTACTTTTTCCGTAGACACTGTGGACAGCTACATTATCTGCGCTACATCTCCTGTTTAATGTGTGCGCACACTAAAAATATCTGTTACATCCAGTGTACTTTTTCCGTAGATGCTGCGGACAGCAACATTATCTGTGCTACATCTCCTTTATAATGTTTGCGCATCCTAAAAATATCTGTGACATCCAGTGTACTTTTTCCTTAGACGCTGCAGACAGTGACATTACCTGTGCTACATCTCCTGTATAAAGTTTCCGCATCCCAGATATCTGTGACATTGACTGTAATCTTTTTCTTAGCCGCTGTTGACAGCAGCACCATTACCTGTGGTACCTCTCCTGTATAAGATTTCCGCATCCCAAATATCTGTGACATTGACTGTAATTTTTTCTTAGCCGCTGTTGACAGCAGCCCCTTTACCTGTTGTACCTCGACTGTACAACGTTTCTGCATCCCAAATATCGGTGACATTGACTGTAATTTTTTCTTAGACTCTGTTGATAGCAGCGCCATTACCTGTGCTTTATATCCTGTATAACCTTTCCTCATCCAAAATATATGTGACGTTGACTGTAACTTTTTCTTAGCCGCTGTTGAAAGCAGCACAATTTCCTGTGGTACCTCTTCTGTATAACGTTTCCACATCCCAAATATCTGTGACATTGACTGTCATTTTTTCTTAGCCGCTGTTGACAGCAGCGCCATTACCTGTGCTACATCTCTTGTATAACGTTTCCTCATCCCAAATATCAGTGACATTGACTGTAATTTTTTGGTAGCCGCTGTTGATAGCAGCAAGATTACCTGTGGAACCTCTCCTGTATAATGTTTCTGCATCAAAAATATCTGTGACATTGACTGTAATTTTTCTTAGCCGCTGTTGACAGCAGTGCCATTACTTGCGGTACCTCTCCTGTATAACGTTTCCACATCCCAAATATCTGTGACATTGACTGTGATTTTTTCTTAGCCCTGTTGACAGCAGCACCATTAACTGTCCAACATCTCTTGTATAATGTCTCCAGATCCCAAATATCTTTAACATTGTCTGTAATTTTTTCTTAGCCACTGTTGACAGCAGCTCCATTACTTGTGCTATATATTCTGAATAACGTTTCCTCATCCCAAATATCTGTGATATTGACTGTAATTTTTTCTTAGCCACTGTTGACAGCAGTGCCGTTACCTGTGGTACCTCTCCTGTATAAGGTTTCCGCAACCCAAATATCTGTGACATTGACTGTAATTTTTTCTTAGCCGCTGTTGACAGAAGCTCCATTACCTTTGCTACCTCTGCTGTATGATGTTTACTCATCCTAAATATCTGTGACATTGACTGTAATTTTTTCTTAGCCGCTGTTGACAGCAGCACCATTACCTGTGGTACCTCTCCTGTATTATGTTTCTGCATCCCAAATATCTGTGACATTTACTGTAATTTTTTATGAGCCGCTGTTGACAGCTGCACCATTACCTGGGGTACCTCTCCTGTATAAAATTTCCGCATCCCAAATATCTGTGATATTGATGTCAATTTTCTCTTAGCCGCTGTTGACAGCAGCGCCATTAACAGTGCTACATCTCCTGTATAACGTTTCCTAATCCCAAATATTTCTGACATTGACTGTCATTTTTTCTTAGCCGCTAATGACAGCAGCGCGATTACCTGTGCTTTATATCCTGTATAACGTTTCCTCATCCCAAATATTTGTGATATTGACTGTAATTTTTTCTTAGCCGCTGTTGACAGCAGCGCCGTTACCTGTGGGACCTCTCCTGTATAACGTTTCCTCATCCCAAATATCTGTGATATTGACTGTAATTTTTTCTTAGCCGCTGTTGACAGCAGCGCCGTTACCTGTGGGACCTCTCCTGTATAACGTTTCCTCATCCCAAATATCTGTGACCTTGACTGTAATTTTTTCTTAGCAGCTGTTGACAGCAGTGCCATTACCTGTGGTACCAATCCTGTATAACGTTTCTTCATCCCAAATATCTGTGGCATTAGTAACATAGTAACATAGTACATAAGGCCGAAATAAGACATCTGTCCATCCAGTTCAGCCTGTCACCCTGCTAGTTTATCGAGAGGAAGGCAAAAAACCCTGTGAGGTAGAAGCCAATTTTCCTCACTTAAGTGGAATAAAAAATTCCTTCCCGACTCCAATCAGGCAATCAGAATAACTCCCTTGATCAACAACCCATCTCTACTAGCTATAGCCTGTAATATTATTACACTACAGAAATACACCCACGCCCCTGTTGAATTCCTTTATTGTACTCACCATCACCACCTCCTCATGGAGAGAGTTCCATAGTCGCACTGCTCTTACCGTAAAGAATCTTCTTCTATGTTTGTGTAAAAATCTTCTTTACTCCAGACGCAGAGGATGTCCCCTCGTCACAGTCACAGTCCTGGGGATAAATAGATGATGGGAGAGATCTCTGTAATGACCCCTGATATATTTATACATAGTTATTAGATCTCCCCTCAGTCGTCTTTTTTCTAAAGTAAATAACTCTAATTTTGATAATCTTTTAGGGTACTGTAGTTGCCCCATTCCAGTTATTACTTTAGTTGCCCTCCTCTGAACCCTCTCCAACTCTGCTATGTCTGCCTTGTTCACAGGAGCCCAGAACTGTACACAGTACTCCTTGTGTGGTCTGACTAGAGATTTGTAAAGTGGTAGGACTATGTTTTCATCACTGGTGTCTATGCCCCTTTTGATGCAACCTATTATCTTATTGGCCTTGGCAGCAGCTGCCTGACACTGGTTTTTGCAGCTTAGTTTGCTGTTTATTAAAATTCCTAGATCCTTTTCGATGTCAGTGTTACCAAGTGTTTTACCATTTAGTATGTATGGGTGACTTGCATTATTTCTTCCCATGTGCATAACTTTACATTTGTCAGTGTTAAACCTCATCTGCCACGCATCTGCCCAAGCCTCCAATCTATCCAGATTCCTCTGTAGCAGTATATCGTCCTCTTCAGTGTTCATTACTTTACACAGTTTTGTGTCATCTGCAAAAATCTATATTTTTGCAAGCCTTCTACAAGATCATTAATCAATATATTAAAAAGAATAGGGCCCAGTACTGACCTCTGTGGTACCCCACTAGTAACAGTGACCCAATCTGAGTGTGTACCATTAATAACCACCCTCTGTTTTCTGTCACTCAGCCAGTTACTTACCCACTTACAGACATTTTCTCCCAGTCCGAGCATCTTCATTGTATATACTAACCTTTTATGTGGTACAGTGTCAAATGCTTTGGAGAAGTCCAGATATACGACATCTATTGATTCGCTACTGTCAAGTCTAGAACTTACCTCCTTATAGAAGCTGATTAAATTAGTTTGACATGACCGATCCCTCATGAAGCGATGCTGATATGGCATTATTTGCTTATTTCCGTTGAGATCCTCTAAGATAGCATCTTTCAGAAAACCTTCAAACAGTTTCCCCACAACAGATGTTAAACTTACCGGCCTATAGTTTCCAGGCTCTTTTTTTGGACCTTTTTTGAATATTGGCACCACATTTGCAATGCGCCAATCCAGTGGAACATTCCCTGTCAGTATAGAGTCCACAAATATCAGAAACAAGAGTCTGGCTATGATATTACTTAATTCCCTTAGGATACGGGGGTGTATGCCATCCGGTCCTGGCGATTTGTCTATTTTAATCTTTTTAATTCGCTGTTGTACTTCTTCTTGGGTCAGACAGGACACTTTTAATCTCAGATTTATTTTTACACTCAGCATTTCATTTGACAGTTTATTTTCCTCAGTGAATACATTGGAGAAAAAAAATATTTAACAGCTTTGCTTTCTCCTCGTTGCTCTCTGCAACTCCTCCCTCATTACTCTTTAAAGGGCCGACACCTTCCGATTTATACTTTTTAACATTTATATAATTGAAGAACATTTTAGGGTTAGTTTTACTATCTTTGGCAATTAATCTCTCGGTCTCTAGTTTGGCCGCTTTTATTTGTTTTTTACATGTTCCATTTTTTTATTTATAGTTTTTCCGTGCTTCCTCGCTACCCTCCTGTTTTATTGATTTATATGCTTTATTTTTGTCATTTATTGCTTTCTTTACATTTATATTTATCCACATTGGTTACTTTTTGTTCCTTAACCTTTTATTCCCATACGGTACCTCTCACAATGAGATTTTAGGATGCTTTTAAAGATATCCCATTTTGTGGCTGTATTTTTGTTTTTGAGGACTTTGTCCCAGTTCGTAGAGATGTCGAAAACATAAAATTTTCCGTTCGCGAACGGCGAATGCAAACTTCGGCAAATGTTCGCAACCGGGCGAACCGGGCGAACCACCATAGACTTCAATAGGCAGGCGAATTTTAAAACCCACAGGGACTCTTTCTGGCCACAATAGTGAAGGAAAAGTTGTTTCATGGGGACTAACACCTGGACTGTTGCATGCCGGAGGGGGATCCATGGCAAAACTCCCATGGAAAATTACGTAGTGGACGCAGAGTCGGGTTTTAATCCATAAAGGGCATAAATCACCTAACATTCCTAAATTGTTTGGAATAACGTGCTTTAAAACATCCAGTGTGTGTACATGATCAGGTATGATGTTGTATCGATCAGGTAGTGTAAGGGTTACGCCCGCTTCACAGTGACAGACCTAACTGTGACAGACCTGTGTAAGCCAGTCAACTATGTCCTCAGAATTTTTCCAGTTCAGGGAAAGTGGCCTCTGAACACTGGGCATTATTCTAGGGCCAAAGGAAATCACAGCACCACGACGGCCCCTGCGGGGTGGCCTGCCTCTGCCTGTCATTTTGTTTTTCATTAGTGGCACTATGCATGCAAGGTACTATGCCACCCAGTATGAGTGGTGGGCACTGGCAGTGGGCACACTACAGTCAGTGGAAGTGGGCCTGACACACACTGGCAAGCAACTAACTTTAGATTAAAGGGTAAAAATTAAATGTCTTATTTATCGGCAAGCTACTGTGCCACCCGGTATGAGTGGTGGACACTGGCAGTGGGCACTCTACAGTCTGTGGAAGTGGGCCTGACAGACACTGGCAGGCAACTAATGTTAGATTAAAGGGTAAAAATTTAAATGCCTTATTTATCGGCAAGCTACTGTGCCACATGGTATGAGTGGTGGGCACTAGTGATGAGCGGGAGGTGCCATATTCGATTTCGCGATATTTCGCGAATATTCGATTGAATATTCGTCTTATATTCGTCGAAATCGAATATTCGTCATAATGCTATTTATCGCAAATAATATGCGATATAATTAATCGCATATTGCGATTTTGTGTATTTTACGAATATTCGCCATATTGCTATATATTCTTGTTTTAGAATATGACGAAAATTCTAAAAAACTAAGTTATAGCAATATAGCGATTATTCGTAAAATACACATATAGACTGCAATTTCACTAATGTAGTGCTATAATCTTTTTTTTTTAGTCTAATTTTTTTGTCTCTTTCTGATTCAGAAAGAGACAAAAAAATTAGACTAAAAAAAAGATTATAGCACTACATAGTGAAATTGCAGTCTAAATGTGTAATTTACTGAATATTAGCTATTGTCTGACAATATGACGAATATTCTAAAAAACGAATATATAGCACTATATCACATATATTAGTTTTTAGAATATTCTTTTTCCCCCAATTAGTACAGTTATTGCCCTTGGCATACTACTCCCCGACAAGCGTCCCTGTCACCATGGGAACGCCTGGTAGTTAGAATATACTATCGGATCTGAGTTTTCACGATCTAACTCAGATCCGATGGTATATTCTAACCACCAGGCGTTCCCATGGTGATGGGGACGCTTGAAGTTAGAATATACTGCCAGGGCGCTGTGATCGGCGCAATTAACCCCTCAGGTGCGGGTTAATTGCGCTGTGCCCCCACCTCCCAGTATTAAAATAATTTGTGGCCAGTGCGCCCCCCCTCCCCAGTATTAAAATAATTTGTGGCCAGTGCGCCCTCCCTATTCCCAGTATTAAAATAATCTGTGGCCAGTGCGCTCTAACCCTCCCTCCCCCCCAATAATAAAATCATTGGTGGCCAGTGGCCACAGGGTCCCCCTCCCCGGCAGCAGGCAGTTTCACTCGGCAGCGCCTTCAGCATTGCTATGCGGCGCAGAGACCTGTGAGTTCGCAGGAGGAGGAGAGCCCCGCAGGTAAGTAAATGCTGCCGACAGTGCCGAGTGATTAACTAACCATGGCAGCCAGGACTTTACTAGCGTCCTGGCTGCCATGGTAACCGATCGAAGCCCGGCCATCACGCTGGGACTCGATCGGAACTGCCTGCTGCCACCAATGACGGGGTGGAGGGGGAAAGGGGGAGCCTGTGGCCACTGACCACCAATGATTTTAATACTGGGGGAGAGGGGTTAGAGCGCACTGGCTACAGATTATTTTAATACTGCGGAGGGCGGGGGGCGCACTGGCACGAAGTATTTTAATACTGGGGAGGTGGGGTGGGGGTGCGCACAGCGCAATTAACCCGCGCCTGAGGGGTTAATTGCCCGGATCACAGCGCCCTGGCAGTATATTCTAACTTCAAGCGTCCCCATCACTATGGGAACGCCTGGTGGTTAGAATATACCATCGGATCTGAGTTAGATCGTGAAAACTCAGATCCGATAGTATATTCTAACTACCAGGCGTTCCCATGGTGACAGGGACGCTTGTCGGAGATAGTATGCCAAAGGGCAATAACTGTATTAATTGGGGAAAAAAGAATATTCTAAAAAGGAATATATGTGATATAGTGCTATATATTCGTTTTTTAGAATATTCTTAAATGACGAATATTCTAAAAAACGAATATATCCGATATAGTGCTATCTATTAGTTTTTTAGAATATTCTCATTTTTTACCATCTAAACTCTTAATTCCTCTCTGCTTCTTGCTTGTGGGCCAATGAGTCATTGGCCCACAAGCATTTTTAGCAGGAAGAAATCATGTGTTCAGATGGAGAAAATGACGAATATTCGATATAACGAATATATAGCACTATATTCGCAATATTCGCGAATTATCGAAGTTGCGATATTCGCTATTAATATTCGCTATCCGAATATTCGCGCTCAACACTAGTGGGCACTGGCAGTGGGCACACTACAGTCTGTAGAAGTGGGCCTGACAGACACTGGCAGCAGGCAGGCAACTGAAATTAGATTAAAGTGTAAAAATTAAATGCCTTTTTTTAATTAAAAGTCCTGTGCCACCCGATATGAGTGGTGGGCACTGGCAGTGGGCACACTACAGTCAGTGGAAGTCGGCGTGACACACACTGGCAGGCAACTAACCTTAGATTAAAGGGTAAAAATTAAATGCCTTTTTTTGATGTAAAGTCCTGTGCCAGACGGTATGAGTGGTGGGCACTGGCAGTGGGCACACTACAGTCAGTGGAAGTCGGCCTGACACAAACTGGCAGGCAACTAACCTTAGATTAAAGGGTAAAAATGAAATGCCTTTTTTTATGCAAAGTCCTGTGCCACCCGGTATGAGTGGTGGGCACTGGCAGTGGGCACACTACAGGCAGTGGAAGTCGGCCTGACACAAACTGGCAGGCAACTAACCTTAGATTAAAGGGTAAAAATTAAATGCCCTATTTTGATGCAAAGTCCTGTGCCACACGGTATGAGTGGTGGGCACTGGCAGTGGGCACACTACAGTCTGTGGGCCTGCATCTCCTCACACATGGGCAGGCACCTGCAATATATATATGGAGGAAAAAAAAAAAGCAGACTAAGGTAGCAGCCCTAAAAAAGGCTTTTTTGGGTGCTGTGACGCTGTCATTACAGCAGATGAGTCTGTGGACACAGAACACTTGCCTAGCTAACACTTTCCCTATGAATTCATCAGCACAGCAGTAGCAGCTTCACTATCCATGCTCTCACTACACACTGCAGCTTCAGAATGAATCTAAGATGGATGCTGTCCTTGCTTTTGGATAGGAGGTGGGAGGGTCTAGGAGGGAGGGTATGCTGATTGGCTGGAATGTGTCTGCTGACTGTGAGGTACAGGGTCAAAGTTTGCTCAATGATGATGTATAGGGGGCTGACCGAACATTGCATATGTTTGCCCGCCGTGGCGAAAGCGAACAAGCTATGTCCGCCGGGAACTGTACGCCAGCGAATAGTTCGGGACATCACTACCAGTTAGTTAGGCCCATGGCCTCGTGTAGTTGGCTAAATTTAGCTTTTTCGAAGTTTGATATTTTTGTTCCTCCCTGTAGAAATGCTCTTTTGAATAATAATTGGAAGGTTATTACTTTATGGTCACTATTTCCCAGGTGTCCCCCAACCGGCACATCTGTTGTTCTGTCAGGTCTATTGGTTAATACTAAGTCCAGTATGGCCGTCCCTCTAGTCGGGTCTTGAACCAGTTGGGAAAGGCATCTGTCTTTGTTTATTGCCAAGAACCTGTTTCCTTTATGAGATGTACAGCTTTCAGTTTTCCAGTCTATATCTGGGTAGTTAAAGTACCCCATAATAACCACCTCATTATGCTTTGCGGCCTCGTCTATCTCGTTTAGTAATAGATTTTCTGTGGACTCTGGAATTTTTGGTGGTTTATAGTAGACTCCTATTAGTAATTTATTATTGTTTTTAGCTCCATGTATCTCTACCCACAGTGGCTCCACATGTTTATGTCCATCACTTATAGCTTCCCGGACTGTGGGCTTTAGATAGGACTTTACATAAAGGCAGACCCCTCTCTGGTTTTGACAATCCTTTCTAAACAGACTGTAACTAGGGTTGAGCGAACCCGAACTGTATAGTTCGGGTTCGTACCGAATTTTGGGGTGTTCGGGACACGGACCCAAACCCGAACATTTAAGTAAACGTTTGGGTTCAGGTTTGGTGTTTGGAGATTTCTATGGCGCATTTTGAAAGCCTGCAAAGCAGCCAATCAACAAGCGTCATACTACTTGCCCCAAGAGGCCATCACAGCCATGCCTACTATTGGCATGGCTGTGATTGGCCAAGTGCAGCATGTGACCCAGCCTCTATTTAATCTGGAGTCACGGAGCGCCGTATGTCACTCTGCTCTGATTAGTGTAGGGATAGGACGCAGCTGCTGTGAGGGCGAGATTAGGCATGGAAAACTCAGCAAAAACACCTAATGAAGTGATCGATCTACAGCTGTGAATCATTCAACTTCTTCTAGTTAATTGCTCACTGGTTTTTAGGCTGCCCAGAGCGTGTTTCTGTCACTTTTTTTCTGGGGTGATCGGCGGCCATTATGTGTCATGTGGTGCATTAGCAAAAGCTGCCACCAAGTCCATCAATCCATCAATAGTAGTATTTTTTTGCTTTATCTTACATCAGGGGCTTGGCTGTTCTTATTGTCACCCTAAAAACTCAGGATATAAATTTATATATTTTATTGAGGGGTAAAATTCAATTGCCGAAATAGCAATCCCCTAAATTCTGTGTTCCAGCTGGGGCTGGCTAAGTTTAATACTGTCCGGCAAAGGATAGATATATTTCTGGGGTGAAATTCAATTGGCAAAATGGCAATACCGTAAATTGGTGATTTCAGCTGTGGCCGGCCAAGTTTATTGGTGTCCGCCAAAGGATAGATTTTTTTTTAGGTGAAAGTCAATTGCCAAAGTAGCAATACCATAAATCTGGTGTTCCAGCTGTGGCTGGCCAAGTTTAATAGTGTCCGGCAAAGGATAGATTTTGTTCTGGGGTGAAATTCAATTGCCAAAATAGCAATACCGTAAATCTGGTGGTTGAGTTGTGGCTGGCCATGTTTAATAGTGTCCGGCAATAGTGATGTCGCGAACATAATATTTTCCGTTCGCGAACGGCGAACTTCCGCAAATGTTCGCAAACGGGCGAACCGGGCGAACCACCATAGGCTTCAATAGGCAGGCGAATTTTAAAACCCACAGGGACTCTTTCTGGCCACAATAGTGATGGAAAAGTTTTTTCAAGGGGACTAACACCTGGACTGTGGCATGCCGGAGGGGGATCCGTGGCAAAACTCCCATGGAAAATTCCATAGTGGACGCAGAGTCGGGTTTTAATCCATAAAAGACATAAATCAACTAACATTCCTAAATTGTTTGGAATAACATGCTTTAAAACATCCAGTGTGTGTATACGATCAGGTATGATGTTGTATTGGTCAGGTAGTGTAAGGGTTACACCCGCTTCACAGACATTGGCAGACCAAACTCCCCTTTTAATGCACCCCAAACAGTCCATTTGCACAACCACAAACTCCCCATTTGCACAAGGTTGGATACCAAGCTAGCCATGTCCCGGTGATGTCATTGAAGGTTTCTTCCTCCACCCAGCCACGTACAACACCAAGGGTCCCTGAAAGGTGAATTGAATTGATTTTTCAAACGGGGAGATGGTTAAAAAAACGTTGGCTCCCTCCCCTTTGTTTTAATCCACGGTCACTGCCTCTGCGCCGTGCAATTTACTGTCACACCTGAAATGAGTGGTATTTTCTGTAGTACTATTCTCATCAGTTTAATCCCTCTAACGTCCCCAATCTGGGGTCCATTTATTGAATTGATTTTTCGAACGGGGAGATGGTTAAAAAAACACTGGCTCCCTCCCCTTTGTTTTAATCCACAGTCACGGCGTCTGCGCCGTGCAATTTACTCTCACACCCGATATGAGTGGTGTTTTAACTAGTACTATTCCTATCAGTTTAATCCCTGTTAGGTCCCATATCAGGGATTGCCTTTTGTGAAAAAAAATTTAGGCCGTGTACCTTCGACTGCCTTCACAGTGACAGACCAAACTCTCATACACCAAACTGAATTGATTTTAGGAATCGGGAGATGGAAAAAGCAGCTTGGTCGGTCCTCTTACTCCCAAATTGGGGCACTGCGTGTGCACAGAGCAATGTGCTGTGACACCCTATATGAGTGGTGTTTTAACTAGTACTATTCCTATCAGTATAATCCCTGTTACGTCCCATATCAGGGATTGCCTTTTGTGAAAAAAAATGTAGGCCGGGTACCTTCGACTGCCTTCACAGTGACAGACCAAACTCTCATACACCAAACTGAATTGATTTTAGGAACCAGAAGATGGAAAAAGCAGCTTGGTCGGTCCTCTTACTCCCAAATTGGGGCACTGCACGTGCACAGAGCAATGTGCTGTGACACCCTATATGAGTGGTATCTTAACTAGTACTATTCCAATCAGTTTAATCCCTGTTATGTCCCATATCAGGGATTGCCTTTTGTGAAATGAAATAATTTAGTTCTGAGCTCTGTACTTGCTTTGTATTGGAATTGATGGGGATTTTTTTAATTGTCTGCATTATTTCTAATAAACTATTAACCCCTTAAGGACGAAGGGCGTACATGTACGCCCTTCGTCCGCACTTTAAAGATGGCGCCCGCTCCCGCACGGAGCGGGCGCATGAGCTGCGGGTAAACGCTTGATTCATCAAGCTGACACCCGCAGCTCATGTCCGCGACCGGCAGCGATGCCGACCGCGGACATTTAACCCCTCAGATGCCGTGGTCAATCCTGACCACGGCATCTGATCGCGCAAAAACCGAAAGTTTCACTTTCGGTTTGTGCTCAGCTCCCCTGATGGCCACAAGGGGAGCCGGAGCATGCATGTAGTAGCCTAGGTTTCTGTGAATGAAGCCTAGGTTACTACATAGTATTCCTATGGAGCCTATGACTGTAATAGGCTCCATAGGAAATATGCGATTTTCTCATATATTACAATGCTATTGCATTGGAATATATGAGAATAGCAATCTGATGATTGCATCTTATAGTTCCCTATGGGAACTATAAGAAAGTGGTAAAAAAAAAAAAAAAAAAAAGTTTAAAAAATAAAAATAAAATAAAAAAAATATAAAAATTCAAATCACCCCCCTTTCCCCAAAATGAAAATAAAATAAATAAAAAATAAAAAATATTACACATAATGGGTGTCGCAATGTGCGAAAACGCCCATACTATAATAATATAAAAAAATATTCACCATACGGTAAACATAAAAACGGAAAGAAAGCGTCCAAATGGTTAATTCGCCATTTTTGGACGCTTCATTTCCTAAAAAAAAATGAATAAAAAGTGATGAAAACATCATACGCACCCCATAATGGTATCAATTAAAAGTTCAGATTGCCCCGCAAAAAATGAGCCCCTACACTGCTCCGTACGCATAATTACAAAAAAGTTATAGAGGTCAAAACATGGCGACAAAAAAATAAAATAAAAAAATTCCCACTTTTAATTTTTTTCACTATCAAAACGCAAGAAAAACTATACATATTAGGTATTGCCGGATTCGTACTGACCTGAAGAATAAAATTAACCAGTCAGTTTTATCGCAAATCGAACGTTGTAATTTAAAAACCCGTAAAACTGTGGTGAAATTGCTTTTTTTTGCAATTTCACCCCATTTGGAATTTTTTTCCCGTTTCCCACTACATCACATGCAAAAATAAATGGTAGCGTTAAAAAGTACAACTTGTCCCGCAAAAAACAAGCCATCATATGGCTATGTGAGCGGAAATATAAAAATGTTATGGCTTTTGGAAGGCAGGGAGCGCAAAACAAAAACGCAAAAATCCCAAAAACCCCGGTCCTTAAGGGGTTAAGAGACTTTATTATGATTTTTTGCTATGATTTTTTATTTTATGTATTAAAAACCCATACAACTTTAAAAAAATGGTAAATTAATGTTTTTTCTATTAAATATTATCCAACCGTCCGATCGCTTTTGGTCTGACCATATTGAAGCAACGGCCTTATCATCTGGGGTGTGGCAACATTGCCAACACACTCATAGAGGTGATGATTGCTTCATTGTGATACGCAAGCCCCTTCACCACAACAAGGTAACAATCACGAAGGGGAATTGACACTTGTATGTGCCTTTTTTTTTGTTTTGTTTTTGCAGCCACAGTGCTGCACCATAGGACATATGCCTGAAAAATAATGGCATTGTTGCAGCCGCTATTGTAGCAGCAGCCGGAAAAATTTATGTTTTCCAGGCAGAAAAGTGACTAAAACATTGCGGCTTGAACCCTAGTTGGTGGCGGAGAATTCACGAAAGTCATCCGGTATGCAGATAATAAATACAGCAGCGTGGGGACCATTTTGAGGCCAAGGCATGTCATCAGGCCTTTTGTTAGTCAAACGTATCCCCCACTGTCAGTCCCTTCGGGATACATGCCTCATTCATCTTTATGAAGGTGAGGTAATCAACACTTTTTTGACCGAGGCGACTTCTCTTGTCAGTGACAATGCCTCCTGCTGCACTGAAGGACCTTTCTGACAGGACACTTGAAGCAGGGCAGGCCAGAAGTTCTATCGCAAACTGGGATAGCTCAGGCCACAGGTCAAGCCTGCACACCCAGTAGTGAAGGGGTTCATCGCTCCTCAGAGTGTCGATATCTGCTGTTAAGGCGAGGTAGTCTGCTACCTGTCGGTCGAGTCATTCTCTAAGGCTGGATCCCGAAGGGCTGTGGCGATGTGTAGGACTGAAAAAGCTCTGCATGTCCTCCATCAACAACACATCTGTAAATCGTCCAGTCCTTGCTGCCGTGGTAGGAGGAGGATTACACTTACCTCTTCCCCTGTTAGATTCCCGTTGTGCTGTGACATCCCCCTTATAAGCTGTGTAAAGAATATTTTTTAGTTTAGTTTTGAACTGCTGCATCCTTTCCGACTTTCTGCCACTTTCTGCTTATACTGGGGGTCTAGTAGCGTGGCCACCCAGTACAGGTCGTTCTCCTTCATCCTTTTTATACGAGGGTCCCTCAACAGACATGACAGCATGAAAGACCCCATTTGAACAAGGTTGGATGCAGAGCTATTCATTTCCCGTTCCTCGTCCTCACTGATGTCATTGACGGTCTGTTCTTCCCCCCAGCCACGTACAACACCATGGGTCCCAGATAGGTGACAACAACGAGCACCCTGGGGTGCCTGCTGTGGTTGGTCTTCCTCCTCCTCAAAACCACATTCCTCATCTGACTCCTCTTCCTCATACTCCAGGAAGAAAACAAATGGGATGAGGTCGCTGATGGTGCCTTCGGTGCGACTGAATAGGTTTGTCACCTCCTCAAAAGGACGCATGAGCCTACAGGCATTGCTCATGAGCGTCCAGTAACGTGGCAAAAAAATTCCCAGCTCCGCAGAGGTTGTCCTAGCACCACGGTCATACAAATACTCGTTGATGGCTTTTTCTTGTTGGAGCAGGCGGTCGAACATTAGGAGTGTTGAATTCCAACGTGTCGGGCTGTCGCAAATCAAGCGCCTCACTGGCATGTTGTTTCGCCGCTGAATATCGGAAAGGTGCGCCATGGCTGTGTAGGATCGCCTGAAATGGCCACACACGTTCCTGGCCTGCTTCAGGACGTCCTGTAAGCCTGGGTACTTAGACACAAAGCGTTGTATGATGAGATTCAACACATGTGCCATGCACGGCACATGTGTCAACTTGCCCAAATTCAATGCCGACAACAAATTTTCTCCATTGTCACACACCACTTTGCCGATCTCCAGTTGGTGCGGGGTCAGCCTCTGATCCACCGGACGGGTACCTTCCACTGTGGTGTCCCAATAGCGACAAATTTTTTGAAGGCCTCAGACTCCACCAGCTGGTATGGTAAAAGCTGGCGGGCTAAGAGTTCCGTCAAGCCTGCTGTCAGTCGCCGGGCACGGGGGTGACTCTGTGACATTGGCTTCTTATGCTCAAACATTTCCTTAACAGACACCTGACTGTGGGCAGATGAGCAGGAACTGCTGAAGGTGAGCGGCGGAGTGGCGGTTGGTTGAGAGGGGGCAGGGAGGACAGCAGTGGTTGACGGGGCTGAAGATGCTGGACCAGGAGGAGCATGGTGGCTTTGAGTTTGTGTGCTTCTTGTACTTATGTGTTGATCCCATAGGCGTTTGTGATGTGAGATCACGTGCCTTCGCAAAGCAGTTGTACCGAGGTGGGTGTTGGACTTTCCACGGCTCAGTTTCTTTTGGCACAGGTTGCAAATGGCATTGCTGTTATCAGAGGCAGACACACAAAAAAAATGCCACACTGCTGAGCTTTGCAATGACGGCATTCTGGTGGTACCGATACATGCTGTCTGACTGTGCCACTACCTTGCGACAACCTCCCCCTGCTTCCAACTCGTCTCCTCCTTCTCTCTGTCTCCCTTTCTGAACTTTCCCCCTCTTCTTCTCTTCGAGCAGGCACCCACGTGGCATCCGTGGACACATCGTCATCATCAACCGCTTCACTTGTATCTGACAACTCAGCAAAGGAAGCAGCTGCGGGTATAACATCGTCATCATCATCATCACACTGTACGTCCATGTGTGTAATCCTGCCTGACTGAGACATATCCCTGTAATCTATATCATCTGGCAATAATGTTTGCGCATCACTGATTGCATCCAACTGATGTGTAAATAACTCCTCTGACGGATCAAGTGAAGCGGCTGTGGTGGCTGTGGTGGTAGTGGTGGTAGTGGTGGCGGCGGGCAGGAGCGTGGTAACTTGAGAGCAGGTGACCGAAGCTGAGCTGGAGGAGGATGGTGCGTCAAGGTTCATAGCGGAAGCTGTTGAAGATTGGGTGTCCTGTCTAAGCCAGTCAACCATGTCCTCAGAATTTTTCAGGTTCAGGGTACGTGGCCTCTGAACACTAGGCATTATTCCAGGTACAGTGGAAATCACAGCACCACGACCACGACGGCCCCTGCGGGGTGGCCTGCCTCTGCCTGTCATTTTTTTTTAGATAAGTGGTACTACGCGTGCTAGGTACTGTCCCACCCGGTATCAGTGGTGGGCACTGGCAGTGGGCACACTACAGTTAGTGGAAGTGGGCCTGACCCCTTCTGGCAGCAGGCAAGCAACTGAAATTAGACTAATGTGTAAAAATGAAATGCCTTATTTATCGGCAAGCTACTGTGCCAACCGGTATTAGTGGTTGGCACTGGCAGTGGGCACACTACAGTTTGTGGAAGTGGGCCTGACACACTGGCAGTAGGCAAGCAACTGAATTTAGACTACTGTCTAAAAATTAAATGCCTTATTTATCGGCAAGCTACTGTGCCACCCGGTATGAGTGGTGGGCACTGGCAGTGGGCACACTAAAGTCAGTGGAAGTGGGCCTGACACACACTGGCAGCAGGCAAGCAACTGAAATTAGACTACAGTGTGAAAATTAAATGCCTTATTTATCGGCAAGCTACTGTGCCACCCGGTATCAGTGGTGGGCACTGGCAGTGGGCACACTACAGTCAGTGGAAGTGGGCCTGACACACACTGGCAGCAGGCAAGCAAATTAAATTAGACTACTGTCTAAAAATGAAATGCCTTATTTATCGGCAAGCTACTTTGCCACCTGGTATCAGTGGTGGGCATTGGCAGTGGGCACACTACAGTCAGTGGAAGTCGGCTTGACACACACTAGCAGGCAAGCAACTGAAATTACACTAAAGTGTAAAAATGAAATGCCTTTTTTTGATGCAAAGTCCTCTGCCACACGGGATGACAGGGGTGGGCACTGGCAGTGGGCACAATACAGTCAGTGGAAGTCGGCCTGACACACACTAGCAGGCAAGCAACTGAAATTACACTAAAGTGTAACAATGAAATGCCTTTTTTTGATGCAAAGTTCTGTGCCACACGGGATGACAGGGGTGGGCACTGGCAGTGGGCACACTACAGTCAGTGGAAGTCGGCCTGACACACACTAGCAGGCAAGCAACTGAAATTACACTAAAGTGTAACAATTAATTGCCTTTTTTTGATGCAAAATCCTGTGCCACACGGGATGACAGGGGTGGGCACTGGCAGTGGGCATACTACAGTCTGTGGGCCTGCAGCTCCTCACACACGGGCAGGCCAGGCAACTGCAATATATATATGGAAAAAAAAAAAAACAGACTAATGTTGCAGCCCTAAAAAGGGCTTTTTGGGGTGCTGTCAGGACGCTGTCCTTACGGCGGAGATCAGATGAGTCTTTCAGGACTGAAGTGGACACTGAATACACTAGCCTAGCTATCGATATCCCAATTAAATCTGCAGCAGCTACACTGTCCCTCCTCTCACTAAGACTGCAAATTCCGAATGAATCTAAAATGGATGCTGTTCAGGAGATGGGAGGGTCTGGGGGGGAGGGTATGCTGCTTATTGGCTGGAATGTGTCTGCTGACTGTGAGGTACAGGGTCAAAGTTTGCTCAATGATGATGTATAGGGGGCGGACTGAACATCGCATGTGTTCGCCCGCCGCGGCGAACGCGAACAAGCTATGTTTGCCGGGAACTGTTCGCCGGCGGATAGTTCGGGCCATCTCTATCCGGCAAAGGATAGATTTTTTTCCGGGGTGAAATTCAATTGCCAAAATAGTAATACTATAAATCAGTGGTTTCAGCTTTGGCTGGCCAAGTATAATAGTGTCCAGTAAAGTATTGATTTTTTTCTGGGTAAAAATTCAATTGTCAAAATAGCAATCCCCTAAATCTGGTGTTCCAGCTGTGGTTGGCCAAGTTAAATAGTGTCCGGCAAAGGAAAGATTTTCTTCTGGGGTGAAATTCAATTGCCAAAATAGCAATACTATAAATCAGTGGTTTCAGCTTTGGCTGGCCAAGTATAATAGTGTCCAGTAAAGTATTGATTTTTTTCTGGATAAAAATTCAATTGTCAAAATAGCAATCCCCTAAATCTGGTGTTCCAGCTTTGGCTGGCCAAGTTTAATAGTGTCCGGCAAAGGATAGATTTTCTTCTGGGGTGAAATTCAATTGCCAAAATAGCAATCCCCTAAATCTGGTGTTCCAGCTGTGGCTGGCCAAGTTTAATAGTGTCCGGCAAAGGATAGATTTTTTTCTGGGGCTAAATTCAATTGCCAAAAAATCAATACTGTAAATTAGTGGTTTCAGCTGTGGCTGGCCAAGTTTACTAGTGTCCGGCAAAGGATATATTTTTTTTCTGGGGTGAAATTAAATTGCCAAAATAGCAATCCCATAAATCTGGTGTTCCAGCTGTGGCTGGCAAAGTTTAATAGTGGACGGAAAAGGATCGCTTTTTTCTGGGGTAAAATTCAATTGCCAAAATAGCAATACCGCAAATCTGGTGTTCCAGCTGTGGCTGACCAAGTTTAATAGTGTCCGGAAAAGGATAGATTTTGTTCTGGGGTGAAATTCAATTGCCAAAATAGCAATCCCCGAAATCTTTTGTTCCAGCTGTGGCTGGCCAAGTTTAATAGTGTATGGCAAAGGATAGATTTTTTTCTGGGGTGAAATTCAATTGCCAAAATAGCAATACCCTAAATCTGGTGTTCCAGCTGTGACTGGTGAAGTTTAATAGTGTCCGGCAAAGGATATATTTTTTTCTGGGGTGAAAATCAATTGCGAAAACAGCAATCCCCTAAATCTAGTGTTCCAGCTGTGGCTGGCCAAGTTTAAGTGTCAGGGAAAGGATAGATTTTTTTCTGGGGACAAATTCAATTTCCAAAATAGCAATCCCCTAAATCTGGTGTTCCAGGTGTGGCTGGCAAAGTTTAATAGTGTCCGGCAAATGGAAGATATTTTTTTGGGGTGAAATTCAATTGCCAAAAGAGCATTAATGTAAATTTGTGGTTTCAGCTGTGGCTGGCCAAGTTTACTAGTGTCCGGCAAAGGATATATTTTTTTTCTGGGGTGAAATTAAATTGCCAAAATAGCAATACCGTAAATTAGTGGTTTCACCTGTGGCTGTCCAAGTTTGATAGTGTCTGGCAAAGGATAGATTTTTTTCTTGGGTGGAATTTAATTGCCAAAATAGCAATCCCATAAATCTGGTGTTCCAGCTGTGGCTGGCAAAGTTTAATAGTGGACGGAAAAGGATCGCTTTTTTCTGGGGTAAAATTCAATTGCCAAAATAGCAATACCGCAAATCTGGTGTTCCAGCTGTGGCTGACCAAGTTTAATAGTGTCCGGAAAAGGATAGATTTTGTTCTGGGGTGAAATTCAATTGCCAAAATAGCAATCCCCGAAATCTTTTGTTCCAGCTGTGGCTGGCCAAGTTTAATAGTGTATGGCAAAGGATAGATTTTTTTCTGGGGTGAAATTCAATTGCCAAAATAGCAATCCCCTAAATCTGGTGTTCCAGCTGTGACTGGTGAAGTTTAATAGTGTCCGGCAAAGGATAGATTATTTTGTGGGGTGAAAATCAATTGCCAAAACAGCAATCCCCTAAATCTGGTGTTCCAGCTGTGGCTGGCCAAGTTTAATAGTGTCCGGCAAAGGAGAGATTTTTTTCTGGTGATAATTCAATTTCCAAAATAGCAATCCCCTAAATCTGGTGTTCCAGGTGTGGCTGGCAAAGTTTAATAGTGTCCGGCAAATGGAAGATATTTTTTTGGGGTGAAATTCAATTGCCAAAAGAGCATTAATGTAAATTTGTGGTTTCAGCTGTGGCTGGCCAAGTTTACTAGTGTCCGGCAAAGGATATATTTTTTTCTGGGGTGAAATTATATTGCCAAAATAGCAATACCGTAAATTAGTGGTTTCACCTGTGGCTGGCAAAGTTTAATAGTGTCCGGCACAGGATAGATTTTGTTCTGGGGTGAAATTCAATTGCCAAAATAGCAATCCCCTAAATCTGGTGTTACAGTTGTGGCTGGTGAAGTTTAATAGTGTCCGGCAAAGGGAAGATATTTTTTGGGGGTGAAACTCAATTGCCAAAAATGCAATACCATAAATTAGTAGTTTCAGATGTGGCTGGCCAAGTTTACTAGTGTCCGGCAAAGGATATATTTTTCTGGGGTGAAATTAAATTGCCAAAATAGCAATACCGTAAATTAGTAGTTTTACCTGTGGCTGTCCAAGTTTAGTAGTGTCTGGCAAAGGATAGATTTTTTGTCTGGGGTGGAATTTAATTGCCAAAATAGCAATCCCCTAAATCTGGTGTTGCAACTGTGGCTGGCGAAGTTTAAAAGTGTCCGGCAAAGGATAGATTTTTTTCTGGGGTGAAATTTATTTGCCAAAATAGCAATACCATAAATCTGGTGTTCCAGTTGTGGCTGGCCAAGTTTAATAGTGTCCGGCAAAGGTTAGCTTTTTTCTGGGGTAAAATTCAATTGCCAAAATAGCAATACCGTAAATCTGGTGTTCCAGCTGTGGCTGGCCAAGTTTAATAGTGTCCGACAAAGGATAGATTTTGTTCTGGGGTGAAATTAAATTGCCAAAATAGCAATACCGTAAATCTGGTGTTCCAGCTGTGGCTGGCCAAGTTTAATAGTGTCCGGCAAAGGATAGATTTTTTTCTGCGGTGAAATTCAATTGCCAAAATAGCAATACTGTGAATCAGTATTTTCAGCAGTGGCTGTCAAAGTTTAATAGTGTCCGGCAAAGGATAGATTTTTTTCTGGGGTAATACTCATTCGAAAAAATAGCAATATCGTGAATAAGTGGTTTCAGCAGTGGCTGGCAAAGTTTAATAGTGTCCGGCACAGGATAGAGTTTGTTCTGGGGTGAAATTCAATTGCCAAAATAGCAATTCCCTAAATCTGGTGTTCCAGGTGTGGCTGGCTAAGTTTAATAGTGTCCATCAAAGGGAAGATATTTTTTTGGGGTGAAATTCAATTGCCAAAATAGCAATACAATAATTTAGAGGTTTCAGCTGTGGCTGGCCAAGTTTACTAGTGTCCGGCAAAGGATAAATTTTTTTCTGGGGTGAAATTAAATTGCCAAAATACCAATACCTTAAATTAGTCGTTTCACTTGTGGTTGTCCAAGTTTAAAAGTGTCTGGGAAGGGATAGAATTTTTTCTGGGGTGAAATTCAATAGCCAAAATAGCAATTCCCTAAATCTGGTGTTCCAGGTGTGGCTGGCTAAGTTTAATAGTGTCCAGCAAAGGGAAGATATTTTTTTGGGGTGAAATTCAATTGCCAAAATAGCAATACAATAAATTAGAGGTTTCAGCTGTGGCTGGCCAAGTTTACTAGTGTCCGGCAAAGGATAGCTTTTTTTCTGGAGTGATATTAAATTGCCAAAATACCAAAACCTTAAATTTGTCGTTTCACCTGTGGCTGTCCAAGTTTAATAGTGTCTGGGAAAGGATAGATTTTTTTCTGGGGTGAAATTCAATTGCCAAAAAAGCAATACTGTAAATCAGTGGTTTCAGCTGTTGCTGGCCAAGTTTACTAGTGTCCAGCAAAGGATATATTTTTTTTCTGGGGTGAAATTAAATTGCTAAAATAGCAATACCGTAAATTAGTGGTTTTACCTGTGGCTGTCCAAGTTTAATAGTGTCTGGCAAAGGATAGATTGTTTTCTGGGTTGGAATTTAATTGCCAAAATAGTAATCCCCTAAATCTGGTGTTCCAGTTGTGGCTGGCTAAGTTTAATAGTCTCTGGCAAAGGATAGATAATTTTCTGGGGTGAAATTCAATTGTAAAAAAAGGCAATACCGTAAATCTAGTGTTCCAGCTTTGGCTGTCCAAGTTTATTAGTGTCCAGTAAAGTATTGTTTTTTTTCTGGGGTGAAATTCAATTGTCAAAATAGCAATCCCCTAAATCTGGTGTTCCAGCTGTGGTTGGCCAAGTTTAATAGTGTCCGTCAAAGGATAGATTTTTTACTGGGGTGAAATTCAATTGCCAAAATAGCAATCACCTAAATCTGGTGTTCCAGCTGTGGCTGGCCAAGTTTAATAGTGTCCGGCAAAGGATAGATTTTTTTCTGGGGCTAAATTCAATTGCCAAAAAATCAATACTGTACATCAGTGGTTTCAACTGTGGCTGGCCAAGTTTACTAGTGTCCGGCAAAGGATAGATTTTTTTCTGGGGTGAAATTCAATTGCAAAAATAGCAATCACCTAAATCTGGTGTTCCAGCTGTGGCTGGCCAAGTTTAATAGTGTCCGGCAAAGGATAGATTTTTTTCTGGGGCTAAATTCAATTGCCAAAAAATCAATACTGTACATCAGTGGTTTCAACTGTGGCTGGCCAAGTTTACTAGTGTCCGGCAAAGGATAGATTTTTTTCTGGGGTGAAATTCTATTGCAAAAATAACAATACCGTAAATCTTGTGATCCAGCTGTGGCAGGCCAAGTTTAATAGTGTCCGGCAAAGGATATATTTTTTTCTGGGGTGAAAATCAATTGCCAAAACAGCAATCCCCTAAATCTGGTGTTCCAGCTGTGGCTGGCCAAGTGTAAGTGTCAGGCAAAGGATAGATTTTTTTCTGAGGATAAATTCAATTTCCAAAATAGCAATCCCCTAAATCTGGTGTTCCAGGTGTGGCTGGCCAAGTTTAATAGTGTCCGGCAAAGGATAGATTTTTCTCTGGGGTGAAATTCAATTGCCAAAATAGCAATACTGTCAATCAGTAGTTTCAGCAGTGGCTGGCAAAGTTTAATAGGGTCCGGCAAAGGATAGATTTTTTTTCTGGGGTAATATTCATTTGCCAAAATAGCAATACCGTGAATAAGTGGTTTCAGCAGTGGCTGGCAAAGTTTAATAGTGTCCGGCAAAGGATAGATTTTTTTCTGGGGTAAAATTCATTTGCCAAAATAGCAATACCGTAAATCTGGTGTTCCAGCTGTGGCTGGCAAAGTTTAATAGTGTCCGGCACAGGATAGATTTTGTTCTGGGGTGAAATTCAATTGCCATAATTGCAATCCCCTAAATCTGGTGTTCCAGGTGTGGCTGGCTAAGTTTAATAGTGTCCGGCAAAGGGAAGATATTTTTTTGGGGTGAAATTCAATTGCCAAAAAACAATACTGTAAATCAGTGGTTTCAGCTGTTGCTGGCCAAGTTTTTGATAGTGTCGGTAAAGGATAGATTTTGTTCTGGGGTGAAATTAAATTGCCAAAATAGCAATCCCCTAAATCTTTTGTTCCAGCTGTGGCTGGCCAAGTTTAATAGTGTCCGTCACAGGATAGATTTTGTTCTGGGGTGAAATTAAATTGCCAAAATTGCAATCCCCTAATTCTTTTGTTCCAGCTGTGGCTGGCCAAGTTTAATAGTGTTTGGCAAAGGATAGATTTTTTTCTGAGGTGAAATTCAATTGCTAAAATAGCAATCCCTTAAATCTGGTGTTCCAGTTGTGGCTGGTGAAGTTTAATAGTGTCCGGCAAAGGGAAGATATTTTTTGGTGGTTAAATTCAATAGCCAAAAGAGCAATAATGTAAATTAGTGGTTTCAGCTGTGGCTGGCCAAATTTACTAGTGTCCTGCAAAGGATAGATTTTTTTCTGGGGTGGAATTTAATTGCCAAAATAGCAAGCCCCTAAATCTGGTGTTCAAGCTGTGGCTGGTGAAGGTTAAAAGTGTCCGGCACAGGATAGATTTTTTTCTGGTGTGAAATTCATTTGCCAAAATAGCAATACCATAAATCTGGTGTTCCAGCTGTGGCTGGCAAAGTTTAATAGTGTCCGGCACAGGATAGATTTTGTTCTGGGGTGAAATTCAATTGCCATAATTGCAATCCCCTAAATCTGGTGTTCCAGGTGTGGCTGGCTAAGTTTAATAGTGTCCGGCAAAGGGAAGATATTTTTTTGGGGTGAAATTCAATTGCCAAAATAGCAATACAATAAATTAGTGGTTTCAGCTGTGGATGGCCAAGTTTACTAGTGTCCGGCAAAGGATAGATTTTTTTCTGGGGTGAAATTAAATTGCCAAAAAAGCAATACTATAAATCAGTGGTTTCAGCTGCTGCTGGCCAAGTTTACTAGTGTCGGTAAAGGATATATTTTTTTCTGGGGTAAAATTCATTTGCCAAAACCAAAATAGCAATACCGTAAATCTGGTGTTCCAGCTGTGGCTGGCCAAGTTTAATAGTGTCCAGCACAGGATAGATTTTGTTCTGGGGTGAAATTAAATTGCCAAAATTTCAATCCCCTAAATCTTTTGTTCCAGCTGTGGCTGGCTAAGTTTAATAGTGTTTGGCAAAGGATAGATTTTTTTCTGGGGTGAAATTCAATTGACAAAATAGCAATCCCCTAAATCTGGTGTTCCAGTTGTGGCTGGCGAAGTTTAATAGTGTCCGGCAAAGGGAAGATATTTTTTTGTGGTTAAATTCAATAGCCAAAAGAGCAATAATGTAAATTACTGGTTTCAGCTGTGGCTGGCCAAATTTACTAGTGTCCTGCAAAGGATATATTTTATTCTGGGGTGAAATTAAATTGCCAAAATAGCAATACCGTAAATTTGTGGTTTTACCTGTGGCTGTCCAAGTTTAATAGTGTCTGGCAAAGGATAGATTTTTTTCTGGGCTGAAATTCAATTGCCAAAAAAGCAATACTATAAATCAGTGGTATTAGCTGTTGCTGGCCAAGTTTACTAGTGTCGGTAAAGGATATATTTTTTTCTGGGGTAAAATTCATTTGCCAAAACCAAAATAGCAATACCGTAAATCTGGTGTTCCAGCTGTGGCTGGCCAAGCTTAATAGTGTCCGGCAACGGATAGATTTTTTTCTGGGGTGAAATTAAATTGCCAAAATAGCAATCCCCTAAATCTTTTTTTCCAGCTGTGGCTGGCCAAGTTTAATAGTGTCCGGCACAGGATAGATTTTGTTCTGGGGTGAAATTAAATTGCCAAAATTGCAATCCCCTAAATCTTTTGTTCCAGCTGTGGCTGGCCAAGTTTAATAGTGTTTGGCAAAGGATAGATTTTTTTCTCGGGTGAAATTCAATTTCCAAAATAGCAATCCCCTAAATCTGGTGTTCCAGTTATGGCTGGCGAAGTTTAATAGTGTCCGGCAAAGGGAAGATATTTTTTTGTGGTTAAATTCAATAGACAAAAGAGCAATAATGTAAATTAGTGGTTTCAGCTGTGGCTGGCCAAATTTACTAGTGTCCTGCAAAGGATATATTTTTTTCTGGGGTGAAATTAAATTGCCAAAATAACAATACCGTAAATTATTGGTTTTATCTGTGGCTGTCCAAGTTTAATAGTGTCTGGCAAAGGATAGATTTTTTTCTGGGGTGGAATTTAATTGCCAAAATAGCAATCCCCTAAATCTCGTGTTCCAGCTGTGGCTGGCGAAGTTTAAAAGTGTCAGGCACAGGATAGATTTTTTTCTGGTGTGAAATTCATTTGCCAAAATAGCAATACCATAAATCTGGTGTTCCAGCTGTGGCTGGCAAAGTTTAATAGTGTCCGGCACAGGATAGATTTTGTTCTGGGGTGAAATTCAATTGCCAAAATAGCAATGCCCTAAATCTGGTGTTCCAGGTGTGGCTGGCTAAGTTTAATAGTGTCCGGCAAAGGGAAGATATTTTTTTGGGGTGAAATTCAATTGCCAAAATAGTAATACCATAAGTTAGTGGATTCAGCTGTGGATGGCCAAGTTTACTAGTGTCCGGCAAAGGATAGATTTTTTTCTGGGGTGAAATTAAATTGCCAAAATAGCAATACCTAAAATTAGTTTTTTCACCTGTGGCTGTCCAAGTTTAATAATGTCTGGCAAAGGATAGATTTTTTTCTGGGGTGAAATTCAATTGCCAAAAAAGCAATACTGTAAATCAGTGGTTTCAGCTGTTGCTGGCCAAGTTTACTAGTGTCCAGCAAAGGATATATTTTTTTTGTAGGGTGAAATTAAATTGCCAAAATAGCAATACTGTAAATTAGTGGTTTTACCTGTGGCTGTCCAAGTTTAATAGTGTCTGGCAAAGGATAGATTTTTTTCTGGGGTGGAATTTAATTGCCAAAATAGCAATCCCCTAAATCTTTTGTTCCAGCTGTGGCTGGCCAAGTTTTATAGTATCCGGTAAAGGATAGATTTTTTTCTGGGGTGAAATTCAATTGCCAAAATAGCAATACTGTGAATCAGTAGTTTCAGCAGTGGCTGGCAAAGTTTAATAGGGTCCGGCACAGGATAGATTTTGTTCTCTGGTGAAATTCAATTGCCAAAATAGCAATTCGATAAATCTGGTGTTCCAGCAGTGGCTGGCCAAGTTTAATAGTGTCCTGCAAAGGATAGATTTTTTTCTGGGGTGAAATTTAATTGCCAAAATAGCAATCCCCTAAATCTGGTGTTCCAGCTGTGGCTGGCCAAGTTTAATTGTGTCCTGCAAAGGATAGATTTTTTTTCTGGGGTGAAATTCAATTGCCAAAATAGCAATACCATAAATCTGCTGTTCCAGCTCTGGCCGGTCAAGTTTAATAGTGTCTCGCAAAGGATAGATTTTTTTCTGGGGAAAAATTCAATTACCAAAATAGCAATACCGTAAATCTGGTGTTCCAGCTGTGGCTGGCCAAGTTTAATAGTGTCCGGCAAAGGATAGATTTTTTTCTGGGGTGAAATTCAATTCCCAAAATAGCAATCCCCTAAATCTTTTGTTCCAGCTTTGGCTGGCCAAGTTTACTAGTGTCTGGCAAAGTATATATTTTT
Organism: Bufotes viridis; assembly: GCA_033119425.1. Taxonomy (NCBI): domain Eukaryota; kingdom Metazoa; phylum Chordata; class Amphibia; order Anura; family Bufonidae; genus Bufotes; species Bufotes viridis. The sequence continues at coordinate 319,992,827 of CM065592.1, read as the reverse complement.
TTGGGGGTGAAATTCATTTGCCAAGATAGCAATGCCGTAAATCTGGTGTTCCAGCTGTGGCTGGCCAAGTTTAATAGTGTCCAGTAAAGTATTGATTTTTTCTGGGGTTAAATTCAATTGCCAAAAGAGCAATAATCTAAATCAGTGGTTTCAGCTGAGGCTGGCCAAGTTTATTAGTGTCCGGCAAAGGATAGATGTTTTTCTGGGGAAAAATTCAATTGCCAAAAAAGCAATACCATAAATTAATAGTTTCAGCTGTGGCTAGCCAAGTTTAATAGTGTTTGGCAAAGGATAGATATTTTTCTGGGGTGAAATTCAATTGCCAAAATAGCAATCTCCTAAATCTGGTGTTCCAGCTCTGTATGGCCAAGTTTACTGGCGTCCGGCAATGGATATATTTTGTTCTGGGGTGAAATTTAATTGCCAAAATAGCAATACCATAAATCTAGTGTTACAGCTGTGGCTGGCCAAGTTTAATAGTCTCCAGCAAAGGATAGTTTTTTTCCTGACGTGAAATTAAATTACCAAAAAAGTAATACTGTAAATCAGTGGATTCAGCTGTGGCTGGCCAAGTTTACATGTGTCCGGCAAAGGATATATATTTTTTTCTGGGGTGAAATTCAATTGCCACAATTGCAATACCGTAAATCTGGTGTTCCAGCTGTCCCTCGCCAAGTTTAATAGTGTCCGTCAAAGGATAGATTTTTTCCTGGGGTAACATTCAATTGCCAAAATAGCAATACCGTAAATCTGGTGTTTCAGATGTGGTTCGCCAAGTTTTAGAGTGTCCGGCAAATTATATATTTTTTTCTGGGATGAAATTCAATTGCCAAAATAGAAATCCCCTAAATCTTGTGTTCCAGCTGTGGCTGGCCAAGTTCAATAGTGTACGGGAAAGAAAAGATTTTTTCTGGGGTGAAATTCAATTGCCAAAATTGCAATCCCCTAAATCTGGTGTTCCAGCTCTGTATGGCCAAGTTTACTAGCGTCCGGCAATGGATATATTTTGTTCTGGGGTGAAATTTAATTGCCAAAATAGCAATACCATAAATCTGGTGTTCCAGCTGTGGCTGGCCAAGTTTAATAGTCTCCAGCAAAGGATAGTTTTTTTTTCCTGACATGAAATTAAATTACCAAAAAAGTAATACTGTAAATCAGTGGATTCAGCTGTGGCTGGCCAAGTTTACATGTGTCCGGCAAAGGACATATATTTTTTTCTGTGGTGAAATTCAATTGCCACAATAGCAATACCGTAAATCTGGTGTTCCAGCTGTCCCTCGCCAAGTTTAATAGTGTCCGTCAAAGGATAGATTTTTTCCTGGAGTGAAATTCAATTGCCAAAATAGCAATACCGTAAATCAGTGGTTTCAGCTGTTGCTGGCAAAGTTTAATAGTTTTCGGCAAAGGATAGATTTTTTTTCTAGGGTGAAATCAAATTGCCAAAAAAGTAATAGTGTAAATCAGTTGTTTCAGCTGCGGATGGCCAAGTTTACTAGTGTCCGGCAAAGGATAGATTTTGTTCTGGGGTGAAATTCAATTGCCAAAATAGCAATCCCCTAAATCTGGTGTTCCAGCTGTGGCTGACAAAGTTTAATAGTGTCCGGCAAAGGATAATTTTTTTTCTCGTGTGAAATTCAATTGCCTAAATAGCAATACCGTAAATTAGTGGTTTCACCTGTGGCTGGCCAAGTTTGATAGTGTCTGGCAAAGGATATATTTTTTTCTGGGGTGAAATTCAATTGCCAAAATAGCAATACCGTAAATCAGTGGTTTCAGCTGTGGCTGGCAAAGTTTAATATTGTTCGGCAAAGGATAGATTTTTTTCTGGGGTGAAATTCAATTGCCAAAATAGCAATACTGTAAATCTGGTGTTCCAGCTGTGGCTGGCCAACTTTACTTGTGTCCGGCAAAGGATAGATTTTGTTCTGGGGTGAAATTCTATTGCCAAATTAGCAATCCCCTAATTCTGGTGTTCCAGCTGTGGCTGGCGAAGTTTAATAGTGTCCGGCAAAGGATAGTTTTTGTTCTGGGGTGAAATTTAATTGCCAAAAGAGCAATAATGAAAATCAGTGGTTTCAGCTGTGGCTGGCCAAGTTTACTATTGTCCGGCAAAGGATAGATTTATTTCAGGCGTGAAATTAAATTGCCAAGATAGCAATACCATAAATCTGGTGTTCCAGCTGTGGCTGGCCAAGTTTAATAGTGTCCGGTAAAGTATAGATTTTTTTGGGGGGTGAAATTCAATTGCCAAATCAGCAATACCGTAAATCTGGTGTTCCAGCTGTGGCTGGCCAAGTTTACTAGTGTCCGGCAAAGGATATTTTTTTTTTCTGGGGTGAAATTTAATTGCCAAAATAGCAATTCCCTAAATATTGTGTTCCAGCTGTGGCTGGCCAAGTTTAATATTGTACGGCAGAGGATAGTTTTTTTTTCTGGGGTGAAATTCAATTGCCAAAAGAGCAACACTGTAAATCAGTGGTTTTAGCTGTCACTGGCCCAGTTTACACGTGTTCTGCGAAGGATTTTTTTTTCTTTCTGGGGTGAAATTCAATTGCCAAAATAGCAGTACTGTAAATCAGTGGTTTCATCTTTGGCTGGCCAAGTTTAATAGTGTCCAGCAAAGGATAGATTTTTTTATGGGGTGAAATTCAATTGCCAAAATAGCAATACCGTAAATACGTGGTTTCAGCTGTTGCTGGCCAAGTGTAAATCTGTCCGTAAAAGGGTATATTACACTCAGCGTGTTAGTGTCTAAATACAAGGCCTGATAAATAAATCCTTTATATTTGCACACGCTACCGTGCATCTTCAAGTGTATTTCTTTCCGTAAAAGGGTCTATTAAACTAAGTGTTAAAATACAAGTGCTGAAAGCATAATCCTCTACATTTTCACACACTATTGTGCATCTCATAGTGTATTTCTGTCCGTAACAGGGTATATTACACTCAAGGTGTAAAAACAAGTGCTAATAGGGTCATCCTCAATAACTGCACACGCTACATTGCATCTCCAAGTGTATTTCTTTCCGTAAAAGGGTATATTACACTAAGTGTTAAATTACAAGTGCTGAAAGCATAATCCTCTACATTTGCACATACTATTGTGCATCTCCAAGTTTATTTCTTTCCGTAAAAGGGTATATTACACTAAGTGTTACAATGCAAGTTCTGAAAGCATAATCCTCTATATTTCTTCACATGCTACTGTGCATATCCAAGTGTAATTCTGTCCATAAAAGGATACCTTTCATCCAAGGCCTAAATACTAGGCCTACAATTGATATTCCCCTAAATCTGTGGTTACTGCTGTGCCTGGATTAGTGTAATACGGTACATATATAGATAGCCAGTGTTAGGTGCCTGTAAAAAAAAATGGCCTAAATTTGAACTCAATACATTAGGCCAAATAATTTTTTTCTTATTGTTGTGAACAGTAGCAATGAGGAAAACATCTAGAAAGGGACGCGGAGACATGGTCGTGGTGGTGTTAGTGGATCCTCTGGTGCTGGGAGATGACGTGGCCATTCTGCTACAGCCACACAAACTAGTGAACCAACTATCTCAGGTCCCAGTACCCGCCAGAACTTACAGCGATATTTGGTGGGGGCCAATGCCGTTCTAAGGATGGTAAGGCCTGAGCAAGTACAGGCGCTAGACAATTGGGTGGCCTACAGTGGATCCAGCACGTTCACAACATTATCTCCCACCCAGTCTTCTGCAAAAAGCACAGGTGGCGCCTGAAAACCAAGCCCATCAGTCTGTCACATCACCCCCATGCATATCAGGGAAACTGTCTGAGCCTCAAGTTATGCAGCAGTCTCTTATGCTGTTTGAAGACTCTGCTGGCAGGGTTTCCCAAGGGAATCCACCTAGCCCTTTCCCAGTGGTGGAAGACATAGAAGGCACTACCACTTATGTTTCCTGATGATGAGGACATGGGAATACCGCCTTATCAGAGTCTGTACGTCTCTGATGATGACGAAACACAGGTGCCAACTGCTGCGTCTTTCTGCAGTGTGCAGACCGAACAGGAAGTCAGGGAGGAAGACTGTGTGGAAGACAATGCAGGGGATGATGAGGTCCTAGACCCCACATGGAATGAAGGTCGTGCCACTGACTTTCATAGTTCAAAGGAAGAGGCAGTGGTGAGACCGAGCCAACAGCGTAGCAAAAGAGGGAGCAGGGGGCGAAAGCAGAACAGCCGCCTCCAAGAGAGTTTGCCTACTACTGGCCACCGCCAGCAGGGACCGAGCACCTCAAAGGCAGCTTCAAGGAGTTCCCTGGCATGGCACTTCTTCAAACAATGTGCTGACAACCAGACCCGAGTGGTTTGCACGCTGTGCCTTCAGAGCCTGAAGCAAGGCAATAACGTTATGAACCTTAGAACAATCTGCATAACCAGGCATCTACATGCAAAGCATGAACTGCAGTGGAGTAAACACCTTAAAACCAAGGAACTCACTGCCTCTTCTGCTGCTGCCTCGGCCTCTTCCTCCGCCTCGGGAGGAACGTTGGCACCTGCTTCCCAGCAAACAGAGGATGTGCCACCAACTCCACCTCCGTCACCAAGCATCTCCACCATGTCACACGGCAGCGTTCAGCAATCCATCTCACAAACCTTGGAGAGAAAGCGTAAATTCCCACCGACCCACCCTCGAGCCCTGGGACTGAATGCCAGTATTTCTAAACTACTGGCCTTTGAAGTGCTGTCATTCAGGCTGGTGGACATGGACAGCTTCAAACAGCTGATGGCGGTGGCTGTCACACAGTACATTGTTCCCAGCCGCCACTACTTCTCCAAGAGAGCCGTGCCTTCCCTGCACAACCGAGTATAAAATCAAGTGTGCACTGCGCAACGCCATCTGTGGCAAGGTCCACCTAACCAGAAATATGTGGACCAGTAAGCATGGCCAAGGACGCTATATCTCCCTAACTGCACACTGGGTAAATGTAGTGGCGGATGGGACCCAGGCGGAGAGTTGTTTGGCGCATGTCCTTCCACTGCCAAGGATCACAGGGCATCATTATTTGCCTCCTGTTGCCTCCTCCTCCTACTCGGCTTCCTCTTCCTCTTCTTCCACCTGCTCATCCAGTCAGCCACACACCTTAACCACCAACTTCAGCACAGCCCGGGATAAATGTCAGCAGGCCATTCTGAAACTCATATGTTTGGGGGACAGGCCCCACACTGCAAAGGAGTTGTGGCAGGGTATACAACAACAGACCGACGAGTGGTTTCTGCCGGTGAGCCTCAAGCCCGGCCTGGTGGTGTGCGATAATGGGCAAAATCTCGTCGCAGCTCTGGGACTAGCCAGTTTAACGCACATTCCTTGCCTGGCGCATGTGCTGAATTTGGTGGTGCAGAAGTTCATTCACAACTACCCCAACATGTCATAGCTGCTGCATAAAGTGTGGGCCGTCTGTGCGCGCTTCCGGCGTTCACATCCTGTCGCTGCTCGCCTGTCTGCGCTACAACGTAACTTCGGCCTTCCCGCTCACCGCCTCATATGAGACGTGCCCACCAGGTGGAACTCCACCTTGTACATGCTGGAGAGACTGTGCGAGCAGCAGCAGGCCATAGTGGAGTTATAGCTGCAGTACGCACGGGTGAGTCACATTGCGGGACAGCACCACTTCACCACCAATGACTGGGCCTCCATGCGAGACTAGTGATGAGCGGCAGGTGCCATATTCGATTTCGACGAAATTCGCGAATATTCGAAAGAATATTTGTTTCATATTCGTCGAAATCGAATATTCGTCATTATTCTAGTTATCGCGATTAATATGCGATTTAAATAATCGCGTATTGCGATTTTAACTTAAGGCTACTTTCCTATTGGTTTCATATCTAGAATTATAGCGAAGATGACGAATATGACAAATGTATTCTACATATTACTCAAAACGAAGATAACGAAGTATTCTACATCTTCGTTTTAGCAACCTATTCGTCAACTTCGCTAATTCTAGCAATCAAATAGGAAGGTTGACTATAGAGACAACTGTGTTTAATTCGCTATGCGATTATATAATTTTTTTTTAATAAATAGAATAATTATAATAAATTATATCAAGTAATATAATTATTCTATTAAAAAAAAAATAAAATCGCATAGCGAATTTAACACAGCTGTCTCTATAGTCAACCCTCCTATTTGATTGCTAGAATTAGCGAAGTTGACGAATTGGTAGCTAAAACGAACATGTAGAATACTTTGTTATCTTCGTTTTGAGGAATATGACCAATACATTCGTCATATTCGCTATTCGCTAATTCTACCAAGCCAACCATAAACTTCCGTGCTCATGGAGCGTCCCCATCACCATGGGAACGTCTCCATATACTAAAATGTACTGTCGGATTTGAGGAATTACGTTGAAATCGCAATGCGATTAATTCAAGTTATATTAATCACATTGCGATTTCAACTTAGAGCTGGGTTTATAATGGGTCAGCTTGCTAGAATGAACGAAGTTAACGAATATGGAATATAGCAGCAGTGCTAAGTTGAATTCGCAATGCGATTAATATAACTTGAATTAATCGCATTGCGATTTTAATGTAATTCCTCAAATCCGACAGTACATTTTAGTATATGGGGACGCTCCATGGGACCATGAGCACGGAAGTCGGCAGAAGCGGCAACGGGCACTAACTAGAGCAGCCAGGAAGCCAGGAATCCTCAGGACAGGTAAGAACTACTTTTGGGAAGAGGGAAAGAAAAAAATATAACTAAAAAAAAAAAAAAAAAACGAATATTCGAAATAGCGAATTTATAGCGCTATATTCGAAATATTCGCTAATTAGCGAAGTGCCGATATTCGCTAAAAAAATTCGCTATTCGAATATTCGCGCTCAACACTATGCGAGACCTGTGTGCCCTGTTGCGTTTTTTCGAGTCCTCCACCAACATGGCTAGACGGCGATGACGCAGTTATCAGCGTTACAATACCACTTCTATGTCTCCTTGAGAAAACAGTTAGGGTGATGATGGAAGAGGATGTGGCCCAGGAGAAGGAGGAGGAGGAAGAGGGGTCATTTTTAGCACTTTCAGGCCAGTCTGTTAGAAGTGGCTCAGTGGGAGTTTTTTTTGCAACAGCAGAGGCCAGGTATCAATTTGGCCAGCCAGGGCCCACTACTGGAGGATGAGGAGGAAGTGGAGGAGGATGAGGATGAAGCATGTTCACAGCGGGGTGGCACCCAAAGCAGCCCATCACTGGTCGGTGGCTGGGGGGCAATGGAGGACGATGACAATACGCCTCCCACAGACGACAGCTTGTCCCTACCTCTGGGCAGCCTGGCACACATGAGTGACTACATGCTGCAGTGCATGCGCAATGACAGGAGAGTTGCCCACATTTTAACTTGTGCGGACTACTGGGTTTCCACGCTGCTGGATCACCGGTACAAAGACAATGTGCCCACCTTAATTCCTGCACTGGAACGTGATAGGAAAATGTGTGAGTACAAATGCACGCCTTATGCCTTGTAGGTGCTGGCCTGCCCAGCGGCCAGCGTTTTGTCTGAACGTGTATTCAGCACGGCAGGTGCCGTAATTACGGACAAACGCAGCTGTCTGTCCACAGCCAACGTGGACAAGCTGACGTTCATAAAAAGGAAATAGGCATGGATCCCACAGGACCTGTCCATCCCTAATGCATAATAGACATTTATAACTACCTCCCCTTAACCATATATTCTTGTACTCCAGGGCACTTTATTGAATCCTCTTTTTTTAATTTTACAATTATTTTGCGGGGCAACCCAAAGTTGAATGAACCTCTCCTTTGTCTGGGTGTTAGGGGCCTAAATATCTGAAAGTGGCACTCTCCATTGTTGGGTGACATGAAGCCTGATTCTATGCTATGGAATCTCTCTCCTCTGTCTTGGTGCTGGGGCCTAAATATCTAAAAGTGGCCTTCTCAGTTGGTGGGTGACATGAAGCCTTATTCTCTGCTATGGGACCTATGGGATATATATATGTGCTTGCTGTCCTGGTGGCAGACATTTAACTCTTTTTACTGTCAAATGACCACCCCATTGTGTGGGTGTCAGGGTCCTAAATTTCACGTACTTGCTTGCTGTCTTGGTGGCAGACTTTTCACTCTTTTTACTGTCAAATTACCTCTCCTCTGTCTGGCTGTTAGTGGCCTACATAAATGATAATGGCCTGTTCCATTGTAGGTTGACCTGAGCCCTGTGTTGCTGTTATGGGACCACTCTCCTCTTTGTGGGTGCCATGGCCCTGAGTCTGTGAATGAGGCCTGTGGTACTTCAGGCAGACATGAATCCTTTTTGGCTGTGATGAGAACTTCCATAGCATTCCCACCTGACGCCACCCCAACCTCCTATTCCACCTCCTCCTCCTCCAAGTTGCCAATTGATATTGGTTAATTTTTATTTATTTTATTTTAATTCATTTCCACATTTGTTTGCAGTGGATGTACCTACATTTTGCTGCCTTTTGCAGCCCTCTAGCCTTTTCCTGGGCTATTTTACAGCCTTTTTAGTGCCCAAAAGTTCGGGTCCCCATTGACTTCAATGGGGTTCGGTTCGGGGTGAAGTTCGGGTCGAGTTCGGATCCCGAACCCGAACATTTTCGTGAAGTTTGGCTGAACTTCTCGAATCCGAACATCCAGGTGTTTTCTCAACTCTACCGTTAACCTTGTACATTAACGGCCCAGTCATAGCTATCATCTAGCCGTGTCTCAGTTATTCCCACGTCATAGTCCTCCTCACACATCACTAATTCCAGTTCCCCAGTTTTGTTAGTCAAGCTTCTGGCATTAGTGTACAAACAATTAAGAGGTTTTTATATATTTTGAACCCTACACCTTTCCTTCTGAACTGTTTTATTCCCTCCTTCCATTCCTCCCCCAGTCCCACTACCTTGCCCCCGGTATCTATCTGCACTATCTTCCCCTTCTATAACGTATTTACCCTCCCCCCCAGTCCCTAGTTTAAACATTCCTCCAACCTACTAGCCATCTTTCTCCTCAACACAGCTGCCCCTTCCCCATTGAGGTGCAGCCCGTCCCTACAATAGAGCCGGTAGCTGACAGAGAAGTTGGCCCAATTCTCCAGGAACCCAAACCCCTCCTTCCTACACCAGTTATTAAACCACTTGCTAACCTCCCTAGTCTCCCGCTGTCTTTCTTGCGTGGCTCTTGGTACAGGCAGTATCCCGGGGAAAAAAATACCTTTGAGGTCCTTGCCCTAAGCTTTTGACCTAAATCCCTGAAATAATTTTTAAGGATGCTCCACCCACCTCTAACTTTGTCATTGGTTCCGATATGGACCATGACCACTGGATATTCTCCAGCCCTTCCCACTACTCTGTCAACCCGATCCGCAATGTGTCAAACTCTAGCGCCGGGAAGACAGCACACCGTTTGGCGATCACGGTCTTTGTGACAGATTGCCCTATCTGTTCCCCTAATAATGGAGTCTCCCACTACCAGCACCTGTATGGTCTGCCCTGCTATCCCAGTCCCCTGCTTACTGGATCCGACATTCCCCTGACTAGCAGAGGAAGTGTCCGGCTGCAGCAGTGCCGTCCCTGAACTGACACCCCCCTCATCTGCCAAACGTGCAAACTTGTTGGTGTGTGTCAGATCAGGCCTAGCCTCCCTGGCACTCTTTCCTCTACTCCGCTTTCTAACTGTTACCTAGCTAGCTACCTCACTTACCTCAGCCTACTCACTGTCACCCTCCCCCTCATCTACCCCAAAGAGTGCTTGCTCGGTAAGAAGCAAACTCTTTTGCAAATTGTCAATGCTTCTCAGAGTTGAAACTTGCCCATTTAGAGACTTGATTAGCGATGCCAAACGGGTAATTTGCTCACATTTTGAACAAATATATACACCCTTGAACGGTTTTTCCAGGACTGCATACATCATACAAGATGTGCACTGGACGGCGTCGTCAATTGTACAACACATACTAAATGGGGATAACACAAAAGCGAAAAATACAATATAATGTAGTATTAAGAAACTGACTAATTGCAGTCCCCCACTGAAGTCCCTGAATCTCAAGTCACTTAATCTTAAGTCACACACTTATACAAACATGCGCCGCTCAAACTCGAGTTATATGCCTGCTTATATAAAGAGAGCTCTCAGAAGCAGCCAGTTTTTTTTTCTCTGGATTCAAAGGGCTGAACTACCCTCAGCTGACTTTTTATAGTCTCCTAATTGGACAGCCACACCCTAATTATTTACCTGTGCAACATTTTTTTTATCATAACACAATGAAGCTTGTAGCAGAATCAATTCCCAGTGTACAATACAGTCAAATACAGCCACTCATTAATGCCCACAAATAATTTCACATTTATACAAACCCACACTTAATCAAACTCGTGTTATTTGTCTGCTTTAAATGGAGTTCTCAGAACCAGCCTGTTTTTTTCCCTCTAGATTTCCTTGACTGTAATTTTTTCTTAGCCGCTGTTGACATCAGCGCTATTACCTGTGGTACCTCTCCTGTATAACGTTTCCACATCCCAAATATCTGTGACATTGACTGTAATTTTTTCTTAGCCGCTGTTGACAGCAGCACCATTACCTTTGCTTTATATCATGTAAAACGTTTCCTTATCCCGAATATCCCAAATATCTGTGACATTGACTGCAATTTTTTCTTAGCCGCTGTTAACAGCAGCGCCATCACCTGTGGTACCTTTCTTGTATAATGTTTACGCATCCCAAATATCTGTGACATTGACTGTAATTTTTCTTAGCCGCTGTTGACAGCAGCGCCATTACCTGTGGACCTCTCCTGTATAACGTTTCCACATTTCAAATATCGGTGACATTGACTGTAATTTTTTCTTAGCCGCTGTTGACAGTAGCACCATTACCTGTGGTACCTCTCCTGTATAACGTTTCCGCATCCAAAATATCCGTGACATTGACTGTAACTTTTTTCTTAGCCGCTGTTGACAGCAGCGCCATTACCGGTGGTACCTCTCCTGTATGACGTTTCTACATCCCAAATATCTGTGACATTGACTGTCATTTTTTCTTAGCTGCTGTTGACAGCAGCACCATTACCTGTGGTACCTCTCCTGTATAACGTTTCCTCATCCCAAATATCTGTGACATTGACTGTAATTTATTCGCGTATACACTTAAAAAACTGTGCTACTGTACATGTGACATACTTGCAAGCATATATACCATTTAATATGATGAAGACGAGCAGCAAGGGACGGGGAAGTGGCCGTGCTCATGATGGAGCACACAGAGGCCGTGGACTTGGGCACAGTGAAACTGTGCCTGCTGGCAGAGCACAAGAAACACACTCATCCAAGATGCCTAGCTTCATGTCCCAGTTTGCAGCAGATGCACTCTCGATGTCAGACCAGTGCGAGCAGTTTGGTTGGTCATATTGCAGCAGATGATGCTTCCAGTCGGTTAAGCACCACCCTGTCTTCCACAAGTCCAGTCTCAGTAGCCAAGAGTCTAGTCAACAGAATCCCCACCCTAATCCTCCTTCCTCCCACCATGGAGAGTCTTTGCAAACAAGTGATCCCACATTTGGATATTTCGAGGAGCTCTTTTCATCGCCATTTCTTAATTTGGGCCTTTCGCAAAGCCCGCTTGAAGAGGGACATGAGGAGATCTTTTGCCTTGATTCCCAAACTCTTGAGCATCCACAGTCAGAAAAAGATGACGGTGGGGAGCGGCAATTAGTGTTTCACGAGTTGGATGATGATGAGACTCAGTTGCCAATAAGTCAAACTCAATTAGTGTCTCAAGAGGTTGATGATGAGGATGAGACACAGTTGTGAGGTTGCTGTTAGGTCAACAAGTCAGGAGGATAAACAGAGTAAGGTAGTGGACAATGAAATCACTAACCCAAACTGGGAAGGTGGCAAGCTGAGCGAGGACAGCAGTACAGAGGGGGAGGGATTCGCGAAAACCGCAACAGGCTGCAAGAGGCAGTAGGGCGGAAAAAGGGAGAAGACAGACCACACCAAACAGGCCCGCATCTGTTTCCCTGAACCACCCCCTTTCAGAAATCTCTCTTGCAAAGGGGTAGGTGTTCCGCAGTCTGTCGCTTTTTTGAGGAAAGTGTGGACGATAAAAAAAATTGCTTTTTGCAACCTGTGCCATACCAAAATGAGCAGAGGCGTGAACACTAGCAACCTCACCACCACCAGCATGATCCGCCACATGGCATCAAAGCGCCCTAATAGGTGAGCTGAACGCCTGGGTCCACAATCAGTGTCTGCGGGTCACACCACTGCCTCCTCTTCCCCTGTGTTACGTGCTGGCCAATCCACTGTCCAAGACGTAGGCCCGGATGCCTCCCGCCCTGCATCTGGACTTTTGCGAGCACCATCAGCTAGCACATCCACTTCTGTGTCCCAGCGCAGCGTACGGATGTCCATACCCCAGGCCTTTGAACAAAAGCGAAAATACCCAGCCACCCACCCACAGGCCATAGCACCAAATGCACATCTTTCCAAATTGCTAGCCCTGGATATGTTGCCATTTAGGCTTGTGGACACTGTGGCCTTCCGCAGCCTGATGGCGGTGACCGTCCCTCGTTACTCAGTCCACACTATTTTGCCTGGTGTGCCATCCCCGCCTTATACCTGCATGTGTCCTGTACCATTACCCGTGCCCTGAACAACGCAGTTATTGGGAAGTTCCACTCACCGACTGACATATGGACAAGTGCTTGTGGCCAGGGATGCTACATTTCCCTGACGGCACACTGGGATTTCCGCCACCACCTACATTAGTGGCTGCAACCCCCCTTCTCCTCCTCCACTTCCACATCTGAATTCTAATCTTGCAGCACCAGTCAGCCATCAGTCAGTAGCTGGAAGCAGTGTAGCACTGCACTGGAGAAGCAGCAATGCTGAAACTTATTTGCTTTGGTGACAAACAGCGCATCGCCGCAGAGCTTTGGCAGGGTATAAGGGACCAGACTGAGCTGTGGCTCTCGCTACTCAACCTACAACCAGACATGGTTGTGTCTGATAATGGCCTTAACTTGGTGGCGGCTATGGAGCTTGTCAAGCTCTTACACATACCATGCCTAGCCCACGTGTTCAACGTAGTGGTTCAGAAGTTTTTCAAAACCTACCCCAATTTGACTGAGCTACTGGTGAAGGTGCTCTACGTGTGTACCCATTTCCGAAAGTCATTTACAGCTGCGGCCGGTCTGGCAACGCTGCAGCAGCACTTGCAATTGCCAGCTCACCGACTTTTGTCCGACGTGAGCACAGCGCTGGAACTCCACTTCCACATGTTGGCCAGGCTTTGTGAGCAGCAGAGAGCAATAGTGGGATACCAGCTGCAACATGGTCGTCGCCTTTCCAGTCAGCTTCCACTCTTAACAAGCGACAAGTGGGCATGGATGTCTGACCTCTCCGAGATTTTTTGCAACTTTGAGGAATCAACACAGATGGTGAGCAGCGATACCACTATTATCAGCGTAACCATTCCACTTCTGTTTCTACTGAAACCCTCACTGATCACAATGAAGGCAGACGCTTTGCCTGTGGAAGAGGTGGAAATGGGGGAGAACAGTACACAGGGTGATAGCCAGACCATCCTCATTTCATCTACTCAGCGCGAATTGGATGATGATGATGAGGAGGAGCAGGAGACGGTTGCCTCCGCTACAGAGGGTGCAATACCAGTAGGTCCTTGTGGAAAAATTGCTCCAAAAATTTCCAGCTGACAACGCTGGCGGCAGAGTACGTAGTTCCTTGGGCAACCAAGGAGGGGAGACAAGGGGAACACACAGCAGTTCCAACAGAGGCAGGGCAACACTCTCCAAGGCCTGGGACAGTTTCATGACACCCTGCCAGCACCCTCACCCTGATGCGGGGCCTAGTGTTACAAGGAGGAAAAAGTTTTGGAAGATGGTGAAGGAGTAAATAGCAGACCGTGTCAGCATTCTCAATGATCCCTCTGTGCCCTACAACTATTGGGTGTCCAAGCTGGACACGTGGCACGAACTGGCGCTAATAACTGATAAGAACATAATAACTGATAAGCGCATCGGCCTGTCAACTGAAAATGCTGACAGGTTGGCTCTTATAAAAATGAACAAGGCCTGAATTGCATCTGACTTCTGTACTCCACCAGAGGAAAGCGATTGAACATAAAGGCACTTTAAATGTGGCTTTTATGGTGTATTGAATACACTGTATTCACATGCCCCCCTTCCACCACAAAAAAGGGTATATGGTTCAGTCTTCCTTTTCTCATCCTCCTCCTCCATCATATCAACATGCTTATTAAGCTGCCTTCACTCCTAATATTTTAGAGGGTCAGCTCAGCAGCAGGCCCTCAAGCAAATTTTTTTCGATGGTTGGCTCAGCAGCAGGCCCTCACCCATAATTTTGCCCATGGTCAGATTAGCAGCAGGCACTCGCCCCTAATGTTTTAGAGAGTCAGCTCAGCTGCAGACCCTCACCCATAATGTTTTAGATGGTCAGCTCAGCAGCATTCCCTCGTCCATAATGTTTTCCCTGGTCAGATCAGCAATAGGCTCTCGCCCCTAATGTTTTAGAGAGTCAGCTCGGCAGCAGACCCTCACCCCTAATGTTTTTGATGGTCAGCTCAGCAGCAGGCCCTCGCCCATAATTTTTTCCATGGTCAAATCAGCAGCAGACCCTCGTCCATAATTTTTTTCCATGGTCAGATCAGCAGCAGACCCTCACCCCTAATACTTTAGATGGTCCGCTCAGCAGCAGGCCCTTGCCCATAATTTTTTCCATGGTCAGATCAGCAGCAGGCACTTTCCCCTAATGTTTTAGAGAGTCAGCTTGGCAGCAGACCCTCACCCCTAATATTTTAGATAGTCAGCTCAGCAGCAGGCCCTCGCCCATAATTTTTTCCATGGTCTGGTCAGATCAGCAGCAGGCCCTTGCCCCTAATGTCTTAGATGGTCAGATTAGCAGCAGGCCCTTGCCCCTAATGTTTTAGAGGGTCACCAGCAGGCCCTTGCTCCTAATGTTTTTGAGGGTCCCCAGCAGGTCATCAATCATAATTTTTTAAGGGTGTGTATGATGCCCTCCTTTATGTGTAATAAAGGGTGTATTGGAATGCCAGTTCCTTGTAATTTTTGGTAGCCCTCACTTAGTGCATAGGCTTTATGAGTGTAGAAGTACCACTACCTGAACAATTGTACCACAATGTGAATGAGGCCCTCCTTTATGTGATGTACAGGTTGTATCGGAGTGCCTCTTTCTTGTAATTTGTAGCAGCACTTGCACTTTAAATACAAGTAAATATACAGGAAATAATGTTTCCTAACAATTTTTCCTCTAAAATTGATTGTATCTTCGGTTTTGTGCGTATTATTGTCAGTCTGCAAAAGTGGCGTACTACTCGGACAACATCGTTCCCAGCAGTGACCTAGAAGTCTAAGATGCATCCAGACATCCTCCCCATGCTGTTCCTGAACCATTTCAGTAGTGTTTCCATCAATTTCTGACCTTTTCATGTGAACCAGACACCCTCCTCTCTTCAGAGCAGGGGGTGCCTGGTTTAATGCTCGGGTTCTCCCATTGACTTCCATTGTGCTCGGGTGCTCGGTAGAGCACCCGAGCATCTCGAGGTATTCTACTCAAGCACCCGAGCACTTAAGCACTTTGGTGCTCGATCAACACTACTCAACACTAATTATCACTCCTACCCCTCCTAATCGAAGTGCAGGGGGCCCAACATTTGCAGATAGAGCAAAGCCTTTACCTGTAACAGCAATGTCCCCATTGCTCCCAGAGGCTCTTTTTAAAAAATTAATTTTTCTCGGCAATGCAGGCACATATGAACATGGGCCCAACACAGATGTCTTCAGCTGCCAAGTGCACATGCAACAGGTCAGTCAGTTTTATAGGTACACATCTGCCGACAGATGACATTTAAATAATTCCAAGAGAACCCCTTTAAGTTTTATTTATTTATTTATTTATTTATTTTTGCCTCTCAGCAAGCAGGATCTCATCATAGAAGGCCAAAACAACGTGTGTCTGAATATTGCCTACAAGGGAAGCATACTTTGAAAAAAATCTTTGTTTTCCCATGTCATGATGTAAAAGCACAGATGACCTGCCAACTTTTCTAAATCACTAGTCTGTGTTATTAAACTTTTCTTTTTAATATAATTGACAATTAAAGCAGCAATGAACTGCAGATGCAGTCTAAAGGCAATCAAGTTTTGGTATTTTGCCACATGTACTTGTTTGTCTGGGACACAGTTAAAAAGTAATAAAAATGGATCTATCAGGTGACGGTGACTGCCATTTTAATGTAGATCTTGCCCATGCAGCTAGTATAATAGACTGACCTGTTAAAACCACATTTCTGCTTTGTGCACCTTTAAAATTAGCTGAATTATTACTGACTTCTGTTTATGTGCAGTGCAGACCTAACTCACCCCATCATATGGTCTTTCTGGATGTCATGTGTACTACTTACAAGGAGCTGCTTGCCTTCTAGGCATAATGCTCCAAATTACCCAAAAATGAAAAAAATCTGGTGCAAAGCTAAAGAAAATGTGTTTATTTTTCAAAAATTTATGAGGGCAATAAATCCTATTGCAACTTCAAGATTTCCCCCTACTCTATGGGGGTGTGCCATGCAGGTGGGCTGTAATAGATATTTTATTACCTTACCTTGGAGGATTGATATATGTTAGAAAATTAAGTGAAACATCCACAAAGATTCATGACTTAAAAGCCCAGGAGCAATGAAGAGTATAAAGCACTAAGCTATATATATATATATATATATATATATATATATCTTTTTTTCTGTTCTTCACTGTTCTAACCACAACATCTAAAACGTGTCCTAACTTCTCTAAGGGCGTTGTCTAAGTGAATCCCTGGATCTTCACAATATCCCTGATGATGGGGATCGACTTTCCCGAGAGGAACACCAGGTCGCTACCTCTTGAGGAGGATAGGCACGCGAGGCAGCTAGTACAGACGGACCAGGAGGTACCTGAGATAGGTACCAGAGGTGCAGGACCGAAGGATGAGACAGAGGCATAGTCAGACAGGCAAGGGCTAGGATTGGTCAGCAAGGTCACATAACCTAATCCATAAAGCCCAGGAAGTGACGCAAGCTGGCCCTTAAGGAAGTGCTGCAGAAAACATACAGCAAGCATGCTGTGGCCAGGGCTGAGTGAAAACTGTGGAGCGGATCCCAGAATAACAGTACCCACACAGATAGAGCCCAGGACTGCAGCATTGAATTGCAAGCACCGGCCGCAGATCATGGTGCCCGTGACCGCAGTGGTAAGCAGGGGAACAACGGTACACCGCAGCCGCTGTTACAATTCGAAAGTTAAAAAGAAAAAAAACATATTCCCATCTTGACATTTACAGTATATCCATGGCTATAAGTCATAAATGTCCAATAGTTGAAGGTCCCAAGTTTACTTGGATATTTTTTAGACTCACAGAAAAGTGAATTGAAAGAGCAACCCATGTGCGGCCACCTGTCCATTTATGGTGGTGTGAGATAGTGCTTTGTTCTCAAGATAGGTGCAGGTCCAAGGGATGAGACCCATACTTATTGGACAAGTGTACTATTTTGGGTGAAATAGCCTGTATACAACGGTCATGGTAAAGAGATGTACGCTGCTATCTGCTGATGTCATAGGTAGTCAGTGACAGCGAAGTGACATTCTGGCAGTCAGATTCTCTCAGGCAGCATGTCAATGGCAATTGCATATGTGCATGTTTCAGCACTGTGGTTCTGCCACCTAGTGGTCAATTGTGTTCTTGCTATTGGATAATATAATTATATGCATAGGACATTTCTGGTCACATGTTCTAATTATGCAGGTCCCCCAGGGAGAGCATTTGCTTTGATCATAACCTCATGTCAGTAGTATGCAGGCAGAATGGGTGTACTGTGGAGAAGCTGCTGGGTAAGCCCTTTGCCATAGTGTACAATAGTCAGTGTTGCCTCTAATGAACATTGTGGCCACTTTGGGAACCTTTTGTAACCATAAGCTTGTTGGCCCACGTAAGGCCCTAAAGAATAAGCTTGTTGCCTCTAATAAGACTCTTGTAACCGTGAAGCTTGCCTCGACTGTGAACAGTACATTTCCAGCTGAAAATGAGTCTCCGTGATTTAGTTTGCCATCCTTGAGTGTTGGGATCCATGTATACCACAGGAGTCTGGCTGCAGCTTTCTCCTCTATGCATGCTCAGCCGATGATCAGGAGGGATAGCTGTCAACTGAAAGCTATCTAAAGAATATAGCCAGCTTCAGAAAAAGTGTCTTAGCTAATTTATTTAATTTATTATTAACTTATCAGGGAATACATGTATTTACTAAAAAAAAACAAGAGATTTTAGAAGATCCTCTTTAATGAATAAAAATGGCTAACTAAAAAACTGATCCCAGAAACACCTTTCAAGAGGTTGTCTAGGAATACATCACTTCTAAACAGTTGCAGCAGCTCGCCACCCTGGCCCTCTGTCTCCAACTTTCGGTCTAGGATTTGTTTTCTACTTCCCCGGCATGGGCATGGTCACCTGGTCCTTTTCAGAAAACCACTAGCTTCAACAGTGACATGACTCTTGTGGACACATCACCGCAGAAGCCAGCAGTTGGCTGAAGGAGAGACAGAAAACAAACCCCACACCAGAAGATGGAGATGTAGGAGCATGGAGGACTGGAGTGGCGGGGAGCAGTTAAGTATGAGCCTTTCAGTAAAAGAAACAGGCTGCCGGTAACTGTTAGAAGTGTCCCCAGAACTTTCCAGACAATACCTTTAAGACTAGATTGCAATTTATAATAGAGCATTCTTTCAGGAGGTTCCAAAACATGGAAAAATTTGGGAATTTTACAGGAAAAAATGCAGATCCTGGATGACCTCTTTAATGGCATCTATGACACATGGTTCTGGGCTGTTATTGTAGCTGGCCAGCTAAGACCTGTCCTAAGTTGCTAATATGGCTTTTATGTTTATACAGCTAGACCTGCCAATAACCTTAATACAGTTCATATGTTTATATGTTAAAGACAGAAAGAGAGTTATTTACAGTGACTTCATGTTTTGGACGGGAAGTGGCTGTTCTTACCGACAGGCAGCCATGCAGGGTAAGGGCAGCATCGGGTATTTCTGCCCCCCTGCAGCTCCGTGTGCTGCAATTGGCCGATCAGTGATGACCGGCATATTGCAGCACCGGAAGCACATGTAAGCTGGGGGGGGGGGGGGGTCAGGCGGAGGTGACCGATGCTGAACAAGTTAGCACCTGTCCCCTCCGAGGTTAGGCAGGGGACACCAGTGTTTGGAGTCCTCTGCCAGCGCTGCGATTGGCTGGAACAACTCTCCAGCCAATGGCAGCACTATAGTTGCAAAGGAAAGGGCAGAACCTCCCTGCATGCAGCCATTCTAGCTGGTGACTGTATGCTGAGAGGTTTTGTGCTTCTCTGTGCTCGATCTGCTGGGATTTGTGGTTCTACCACAGCTTTCATTGCCTTTACTGCTCCTGTATAGAGGAAGAAGAAGATCTTGAACATCTGCTGCAGTGATGTTAATACTGGCACAAACCAATTTGTACTCCCAACAACTTATAGCTCATATGCTAGACCCCTCGGTTGGACCCCAGTAAGTGCAGCAGAGATGATGACATTTTGGGGACTCGTGTTGCATATGGGTGTAGTAAAGAAACCAAACATCAGACAATATTGGAGTTCGGACATTTTCTACCAGACTCCAATTTACAGTAACACCATGGCCCGGAAGCGTTTTGAGTCAATTTGGAAATTCCTACACTACAACGACAATGCACAGTGCCCACCCCAAAATGACCCAATATTTGACTATCTGTTCAAGGTTAGGCCCGTCCTTGACCACTTTAACACCAAGTTTTCTGAGGTGTACACCCCTGATAAAAATGTATGTGTCGATGAATCCCTGTTACTTTTCAAAGGGAGGGTTAGATTCCGCCAGTACCTGCCTAGCAAACGGGCAAGGTATGGCATAAAGATTTACTAACTTTATGAGAGTAGCTCTGGGTACACCCACAAGTTCCGCATTTATGAAGGGGAAGATTCCCGCATAGAACCCCCAGAATCCCCCCCCCCCCCATACTAGGAGTTATTGGAAAGATTGTGTGGGACTTGCTAAACCCACGGCTGGAAAAGGGTTACCACCTCTATGTGGATAATTATTATACCAGCATACCCCTATTCATGTCCCTAACTGCCAGAAGTACTGTGGCTTGCGGCACAGTGCACAAAAATCTGAGAGGCCTCCCTAGATCCCTGGTAGGGAAACCACTAATAGTGGGTCAAAGCAGGGCTCTTGTCAATGAGAACATTCTGGCAGATAAGTAAAAGGACAAGAGGGATGTCCTTTTACTGACCATTGTTCACACAAATATCAGCTCCCCTGCTCATGTGCGAGATATCACTACCACTGTCCCCAAACCAGTTTGCATCCTGGACTACAATAAGCACATGGGAGGGGTTGATCTTTCAGATCAAGTTCTGAAGCCCTACAGTTCCACACGAAAAACAAAAGTGTGGTACAAAAAGCTGGCCGTACGTGCTATTTCAATCTGCAGGCCACACAGGGACTTTCTTCCAGTTCCAAGAGGTGGTTATCAAGACCCTAATTTTTCAAAACCAGGTCAGGGAGTGTCCCAGTACTTCAGGGAGTCATGGTGCCCGTGTTGTACCAGGGCAACAGTTTCCAGGTCAAGTCCCCCAGACAGCAAGGAAGAGAAGGACCCAAAAAAGATGCAGGCTGTGTTCCAAAAGGAGGATACGGAAATACACCATTTACTACTGAGAAACCTGCCTTAAAAAACCTGGCCTGTGCATGCAGGAGTGTTTTAGAATCTACCACTCTTCCATGAAGTATTAATTTCATCCTTGATGTACCCTGTAATTTTACGACCTTATACCTCTGATTTAGTCCGCATAGCTCATATATAAACTTTTCACCAACCACTACATATTCATTTCTGTGAAACACCTGTTAGGTCAAAAGTGTCCTTTCCACCCCTCAAAATGTTTTTTTCGGGGGTCCACTTTGTGCTTTGAAATCCTTTCTCTAATATCTCTGCCTTCTATCAGACACCTCTTTGCTGAAAAGTACCCTTTTCCACCACTTAAAATGTTCGTACAGGGGGAGCTCTTTCCGAAATGGGGTCACTTCTTGGGGTTTTTCATTTCTGGGGACCTCGGGAATTTATTTAATCAGACATGGCAGCTAAAATCCATGTCTGTTTATTCAGGTCTACAAAAAACAGTTTTAGCACTTTGCCTCTAGAGACCTGCTATGCGCCAATACAGCAGACTACAAGCACATATGGGGTGTTTGCAAAAAGGGGAGAAAATGGGGAACATATACTGGGATATTATTTTTTGAGCACATATGGGGTGTTGGCGTATTCGGGGGGGAAATGGGGAATAAAATTTGGGGTGCTTTTTGTCCTGTTACTTTTTCTGGACAAAAATAAAAAATGTCATTTTCACAGCCAAGCGTTTCTTAATTCTGTGAATTGCCTGATGGCTCAAAGTGCGCACCACACATCTTGATGTCACTTTTTGGGCGTTTCCACTCTAGGGCCACCTCAGGGTGTCTTCACATTAACAATTCCAGCTAAATCCTATCTCCTAATGCCATATAGTGCTTCTTCCACTCTGAATCCTGCTGTGCGCCCATACATCATTTTTTGAGCACATATGAGGTGTTGGTGTATTCGGGGGGAAATTGGGAACAAAATGTGGGGTCCCTTTTGTCCTGTTACCCCTTGTAAAAAATTAAAAATGTGTGTGTAAAGCAACTTTTTCTGGACAAAAATCTTAATTTTTCATTTTCACAGCCAAGCATTTCTTAATTCTGTGAAAAGCCTGATGGGTCAAAGTGCTCACCACGAACCTTTAAATATTCCTTGAGTGTGATAATTTCCGTAATAGGGTCACTTTTGGGGGTTTCCACTCTAGGGCCACCTTAGGGTGTCTTCACATGCGACATAGCTCCCAATTACGTTTCAAGCTAAATCCTCTCTTCTAACGCCATATGGTGCTCCTTTCACTCTGAAGCCTGCTGTGCGCCCATACATAATTTTTTCAGCATATATGGGGTGTTGGTGTATTCGGGGGGAAACGGGGAACAAAATTTGGGGTACCTTTTGTCCTGTTACCCCTTATGAAGGTGGAAAATTTGGGTGCAAAGCAAATTTTTCTGGACTTAAATTTAAATTTTTCATTTTTACATCCAAGCGTTTCTTAATTCTGTGAAACGTGTGATGGGTCAAAGTGCTCACCACACACCTTGAAATATTCCTTGAGGGGTGTAGTTTTCAGAATGTTGTCACTCTTTGGGGGTTTCCACTCTAGGGCCACCTCAGGGTGTGCTCAGTTGCAAGATGGCTTCTGTCAATTATTCCAGTGAAATCTGCCTTCCAGAAGCCATTTGGTGCTCCTTTCCTTCAGACCCCTTTGGTACGCCCATATAGCAGTATACAAGCACATATGGGGTATTGATGTAATTAGGAGAAAATGGGCAATAAATTAGGTCGTGTATTTTCTCCAGTTCCCCCTTAAAAGTACAAATTTTTGGCCTAAAATCCAATTTTTCATTTTCGCAGCCAATTCCATGAATCACTTTTGAGGTCAAAGTTCTCACTACACATCTTGAAATATTCCTTGAGGTGTGTAGTTTCCAGAATGGGGTCACTTTTTTGGGGTTTCCACTCTAGGGGTACCTCAGGGTTTCCTCATATATGATATAGCTCCCAAAAGCCAATCTTGCAAAATCTGTCCTCCAAAAGCTCTATAGCGCTACTTTCCTTTTGAACCCTGCCATGCACCCATACAAATGGGATGTTGGCATATTCGGGGGGAAAAGGGGAAAAAAGGTGGGGTGCATTTTGTCCTGTTACCCCTTGTGAAAGTGAAAAATGTTGTTGTAAAGCAACTTTTTCTAGAAAAAATTTAAATTTTTTATTTTCACAGCCAAGCTTTTCCTAATTCTGCGAAATGCCTGATGGGTCAAAGTGCTTACTACACACCTATAAATATTCCTTGAGGGGTGTCGTTTCCAAAATAGGGTCACTTTTGGGGGTTTCCACTGTAGGGCCACCTCATGGCATCTTCATATGTGACGTAGCTCCCAATTACCATTCCAGCTAAATCAGCTCTCCAAAAGCCATATGGTGCTCCTTCCACTCTGAAGCCTGCTGTGCGCCCATAAATCAGTTTTTGAGCCCACATGGGGTGTTTCTGTAAACTACAGAATCAGGTTAATAGATTTTGACTTTTGTTTGGGTGTGAACCCTTGATGTGTTTCAGAAAAAATAGATTCAGAAAAAATAGACTAAAATTTAAAATTTGCTAAAAAAAAAGTGACATTTTAAAATTGAATTCCCATTTTCATTATATTCAGTTGTGAAAAATCAGTTGTGAATAGCTTGAGGGGTTTAGTTTCTAAAATAAGGTAATTTATGGATGGTTTCTAATATGTAAGCCCCAGAAAATGACTTCATAACTGAACTGGTTCTGAAAAAATTGGGGTTTGGAAATGTTCTTAAAAAATGTAAGATTTGCTTCTAAACTTATAAGCACTCTAACGTCCCAAAAAAATAAAATTTAATTTTCAAAATGATTCAAACATGAAGTAGACATAAGGGGAATATAAGATAATAACTATTTTTGGAGGTATTACGATCTATTATAAAAGTAGATAAATAGAAATTTGGAAATTTGCTAATTTTTCCCAATTTTTGGTAAATTTGGTATTTTTTTATAAATGAAAATTAACATTTTTTGACTCAATTTTACCACTGTAATGAAGTACAATATGTAACGAGAAAACAATCTCAGAATGGCCTCGATAAGTAAAAGCATTTTAAAGTTATTACCACATAAAGTGACACATGTCAGATTTGCTAAAAAGGGCCTCGTCCTTAAGGTGAAAAATGGCAGGGTCCTGAAGTGGTTAATTAGAGAGAAAAAATGTATATTTATGTCTTAATTGTCATTCAGCAGTGAAGTTACGTTGTAGTACAGCCATCTACATGGTGTATTAAAAAGAAATATATGTATGTCCAATTAGCCGTTCTGCTGTGAATTGCGATTGTTAGTAACATAGTTTATAAGGCTGAATAAAGACATTTGTCCTTCCAGTTCGGCCTGTTATCCTGCAAGTTGATCCAGAGTAAGGCAAAAAAAAAAAACTGTGAGGTAGAAGCCAATTTACTTAAGGGGAAAAAAATTCCTTCCCGACTCCAATCAGGCAATCAGAATAACTCCCTGGATCAACGTCCCATCTCTAGTAGCTATAGCCTGTAATATTATTGCACTCCAGAAATACATCCAGGCCCCTCTTGAACTCTTTTAGTGAACTCAATATCACTACCATGGTACTGTCTTGACCAGCAACCAACCCAGCGGTGCTTGAGTGGTTGACTCGATCTTTGACTTAGTTGTAAGTGACATTAGACACCCTCAGCCAAGAGTCGGTGGGTTCCTTTGTCACAATGCTTAGTTGTCATGGCCTGGGAGCAGGCTCTATGCCCCCACCTGTCCTCAGACTTCCTATGTCATTTTCAGTTCCCTCAGAGCGAGAAGTATTATATGCCGTAGGCTCGGCTCCACGTTTCAGCGAGGACGAGCTACTAGAGGACAGTCAGACAGAAGCTACTGCCCAAATATGTAGGAGATATCCGCTGCTTCCTCCGGTAGGCGGGCAAGTAGTGATGATGAGAGTCGCGTTGGAGCAGGTGTGAGCGGTCAGGCTCCTGACCCTGAGACCGTTGAGGGGGACATCAGTGATGTACAGACAGCAGGGGATGATGATGACGTAGCCGATAACACTTGGGAAGAAGGGGCCTAATCATCATCATCAGGAGAAGAGGGTGACTGCTTGCACGTGAGGTAGTGTGGCTGTGAGTCAGCAGGGTGGCAGCAGTGGGAGGTCGGGAGCCAAACGTGCCTGAAGTAGACCACTCACTTCGCAGGAGCCTACCAGCCAGGAAAGTAGCGTTGCAGTGATTCACGGAGGCAGCGGTAGCAATCAGTCAGAGCGGAGTGTAGGAGGAGGGGGGAAGGGGAATTACCATAATCGGCAGTATGGCAACTTTTTGTTAGGCCGCTGGAGGAGGTGAACATGGCCATTTGCTGAATTTGTAGGCACCACCACCCTGCATCAACACATGCCGCGTCACCATAAAGTGGCCTCGGAGAACCGTGGCTCTGATGTGATGTTCCAGTCTGCCGCAGCAACAGCTGCATCACCCAGTGGCACGCACCCAATTTTATGCAATCAAGGCTCCACCACCTCAGCCGAAGGGAGCTGTCTGTCCTTCCCATAATCTGCTGGTCCTGATGCTCCTACTACTCCTCCTCCTACTCCTCGTCAGTCATTCTGTCAGCAGTTGATCACCAAAGCGATTGCCAAGAGACAACAGTTTGCATGCACTCATCCAATGGCGCAGAAGCTGAACGTGCTCCTGGCCAGGTTGCTGGTGCTGCAGTCCCTCCCTTACCAAGTAGTGGTGAGTCCCCCAAGTCATCATTGTTTTGCGAAAAAGGCAGTACCAGCCCTGCACAGATAAGTAGAACAGATGGTGGCCAGTCCTTGAGCCTGTAGGCGTCTGCCAAAGTGCACGGCAGTGCCCACGTGTGGAGCTGTAACTATGGTCAAAGACAATATATGTCCTTTACGGCCCACTGGGAAAATACGGTTCCTGCCCAGCCATACCAGAAACTTGGCCAGGTGACGCCGCTTCGGCTCCACGTTCTCACACCATTGGTCCTGCGACAACATCTGCCTCCTCATCCTCCACCGTGTCCTCAGCCTCCACTGCAGGGACAATTCACAGTGCTCCAGCAGCATACAACATATGCAGGGCACGGCAGTTTCACGCTATTCTGCACCTAGGAGTCACACAGGGGAGGAACTGCTCCGCATCCTTCATCAAGAAATTGAATCCTGGCTTTCTCTTCTACAACTCAAAATTGGAACCATGGTGACCGACAACGGGAAGAACATAGTATCGGTTCTGTGTCAAGGAGGGCTAAGCCATGCGCCCTGCATGTCGCATGTGTTCAGTTTGGTTGTAAAGCGGTTCTTGAAGTCTTCACCCCATCTGCAAGACATCCAGAAAATGGCCAGGAAAGTTTGCATGCACTTCAGACACTCATACACCGCAAAGCACCCTCTCCTTGAGCTGCAGCGGCAGAACAGCTTTCCCTAACATAGGCTGATATGTGACGTTTCCACCCATTGGAATTCCACCCTCCATATGCACAGAGAAAGGCCATAAACAATTTCTTGGTGATACAGGCGGACAGAGGTACTCCCCTGTGTAACTTCGATGTTAGCCAGTGGCAGCTCATGTGTGACACCTGCCGTTTGCTTTGGCCCTTTGAGGAGGCCAATTTATTTGTCAGTCGCCAGGACTATGGGATGAACAACCTCATTCCACTGATTCATGTCCTGGAGCACATGCTACTAAATCTGGCTGGCCAGGGGACAGGAGATGTGGCAACTACATCTCATGCCCACATGATCCCTGTGGGGGCTGAACTAGAGGAGGAGGACCACATTCGAGCACAAGCAATGCATAGAGAAATGGGTGGTTTTTCTACACAGGTGACAGGAGAGGAGGAGCAGGAGCAGCCAGAGGAGCGACAGGGTGATGATAAAGACGAGGCAGAGAACCCAGACACACCGTGGCAGTATGCAGTGGAGATGGAGGCAGGGGTTTCAGATGCATGCTGACTTGCTTGCGTAGTGACAGCAGAATTTTCACCAATCGGCAGAGGGATGACTACTGGCTCTTCACCGTGTTAGACCCTCGCTACCGGTCTAAAATGTTTTTTTTTTTTAACACACGCTCAGAGAGAGAACAAACTGAACTACTATTGAGACAGCCTATGTAGTCAGTTAGCGGCTGCCTGTGTGCGCCATCGCTCATCCTCACGAAGGTCTGACCGGGGGGGCCCTCTGCGCTCACGTTCCACTTCCATGGCAGCAGAGGGGTGGAGGGGCAGGAGCAGTACCAGCTCCATCAGCAGCAACTTAAGTCTAGAGTCGCTGATGAGCAGTTTTCTTTACCCGCCTACTGAACAAACTACTCACCAGCAGCAGCAGCTAGAAGTAGAGCAGAACCTGAACGAGCAGGTTCTGGCATACTTGGATTGCACCCTGCCATTCCACATCAAAGATCCCCTGGACTACTGGGCAGCCAACCTGGTTTTGTAGTCGCAGCTGGCCAAGTTTCCCTGCCCCGCCAGCAGTGTGGCATCAGAGCGGGTGTTTAGTGCGGGGGGGGGGGGATAGTTACCCCAAGGAGAAATCGCCTGTCCACCCAAACTGTGGAGAAACTGATCTTTGTGAAGATGAATCTGGCGTAGATCAGCCAGGGTTTTCAAACACCAATGCCTGATACATCAGAGTAGATCATCTATGGTGCCACACCTACACAAAAGAGACCTGTTTCTTCTGGCTACTTGCTTCAGCTACTTTTCTGATTCTGCCACCCGCCTGATGCCACACCTGCTGCCGTGTGCTCCTACTGCCACCCACCATCTTCAGCTGGTACTAGTATTGCCCCCACCTCCCCACTCTGTCACTTCTTATACTGCTGCCACCTCACCATTCTGTGGTCTCCTTATGCTGCTACCACCTCACCACTATATCACTGGGCCACTCTGTGGCCTCCTCATGCTGCTGCCACATCACCACTCTGTGGTCTCCTCATGCTACTGACACCTCACCACTATGTCACTGGGCTACTCTGTGGACTTCTCATGCTGTTCCCACCCTACCCACTCCATGACTTGGGCCACTATTTAGCCTTTTTGGCCTGTTGACATCATCATTTATTCGGATCTGTAAGAAGAAAGGAAAAATGAGACGCTCAACGGATCCTGTCTATGTAGCAGCTGTAAGGCCTGTATGACATGGTCCCTATTTTTCATCAGAATTGGCTTATGATTTGGTAGCCAAAAGCAGGAGAGGGTACAAAACACAAAAGACATGCAAATATTCAATTCACGTGTCATCTCTGTTTTGGATCCACTCCTGTTTTTTTTGGCTTTAGGAATACTGATGGATTACTGACCAAATGCTGACTGAATGAAGGCGGGTGCTCAACAGACAGGATCCGTTTTTGGGGGTTATTGTTCTGATGGATCAGAGGAAGGGCAAAATAATCTGTGATGTCAACACAAACTTACTGCTGACACTCTCTCCACTCTGTCAGGGGGTGCTCTATTTGTATAACCATTTAATAGAACAGGTTCTGTAGACATCTATGTGGAATCAGCTGACGACGGTGTAAAAGGAGTGCGCTCTTTCGCGCTATAGTAGGATCTTGGGTCTCTGTACGGCTCTTTATACCTGGCGCTAACATTGACCTGTAAGGCTGAGTTCACACTTGAGTTATTTGGTCAGTTTTGGCCCCATAACTGCCCAAATAAGTGAAGTGTGCAGTGATTCTAAGAGAGACGCCTGTCATCGTCATGTCATACTGTCTCACAGTATTGTTTCACTACCACAGCAGACTCCCTATCCGTGTTACTGCAAGGCACAGTGTTCTACACCACTATACACAATCCAATCTTTTCTGAAAATTCAGCGAACCGACCAAATCGAATTTTTGAGAAATTTGCTAATCTCTAGCTGCAATCTCCGGCCTGGACAGACCTGAAAGAGGTTGTGACCCCCTACAGGAATGTAAAGGGAGGGCTTACCTACTCCTAACAATAATTTTAATATCTGGATCCCTCTATCACCACAGAAACATTGACACCATTTACCATTTAATAGCTGCAAGAACACTGTAGTGCTGCTGTATAATAGTAATAGTGCTGTATTTTTTTTAAAATGTTTTATTATAAGTAAAAAAAGCTGTATAGTATAAAATGATGTAACTTGAAGCTTAGATGCCATGTATTTGACCCAACCTCACTACACCATGCCATTCTTCAAACAGAATCTGTAATATATTGATGGCCTGCAGTTTAGTACAAATTTAACTACCCTTGCATGACACAAACTTAAAAGGAGTGTTCTGCCTAGAAGGAGTTCTAAAAGGCTGCCTTAGCAGCATGAACAAGACCACAGTAGAAATGAGACCACAACTGCCTCATGTTATTGATTCCAGTCAACAAACGGGGCAATGTAATCTGTCTGCCTTTGTTCCGTTCACTTGGTGGTGTGTTCTCATTAGCCCCCCATGGACAGTCAACCTGTCAGCAGGTCTGCACTCCAACTGCCTGACCTCTGACTTCAACTCATTCTTCCACAAATTAATTTCCCAAATTGACAAATTAAAGTGCACAGTATGCTCAAGGTTACTAAATCACACTGGGTTCTGGTAAATGTCAACCAGCAGTGAAAATAAAAGCGTTAATTTGGAAAATAAAGGAAGACTCTGAAAGCTTGAAATTTTGCAGCTCCTTCTTTGGGATGTCGTCTCTTTTATCAAAAATGGCATTAAGCACCTGAAGCAGTCTTAAATCTAGGGTTCTTTAAGAGGTGTAATTTTGTGGTATATTTAATTTGCAGAATAAAGGTGACTTTTACAAGCTGTTAGGTGGGACTTTTATGGGGCCAAGATCATGCAGCTCTAATCCTTCTTTATTGGTAAGCTTTTTGAACACATGAAAAAAGAAACTGACCCCATCATCATAACTACAAAGACAGTTTTTTTTTTTTGTAAAGGAATCACTGTGTCTGGGTTTATGGTGTAATATTCTTCCACTCAACATCACATTGTGAGGCTCATACAACATTTACAAAAATTACACTATCTATGAAGTGAAAACTGTAGCTGCAAACAATTTACACATCGCCAAAAACAGGCCACTTTCACACAGCAGTATTTTGGTCAGTATTTTCTATTAGCACTGTTAGTCAGACAGGAGGGGTTCCAAAACACAGAAGAAATGCTAATTACACATTATACTTTCCATTAATATGTTCCACTCCCTTTTACTATATGATTTCTTACTATATGATACAATGCAATTTATTAATCCTGTTGTTTTCATTTTTAGCATCTCTAATAGCAGTGAATTATACTAATATAAGCGACTCAAATGTTTATCTTTAACACTGTCAGCTGTAAGCCTTATACAAACATGTTTCAAAGGCTTTTCAGAAAAACAATAGATCCAGTCTTACACAAAATGAATATTTTTTCCCTGTCCTTTTGTTCTTCATATGTCTGGCAGCAACTTTCTTCAGTATTACTATAGAATACACATACACGTTTCGTTTGGCCAAAGCAAGCATGTAAGTTTCATGGGACATGAAACCTCTGGTACTATAAATATTTTTAGTGTAGCCTCAAGGTCCATAACACAGGAATAGGCCTTAAAATACCCATAGTATCTATGTCATGAAAGAAAGAAATTTTCCATCATCTATAACTACTATTGTAGATGTTCTAATATATGACACAATATAATGCAAGCATTCTTACTTGAGATTGAAGAATATCCCAGATACTGAGTACTAGAAACCCCTAGGCCCCTTTCACACGGGCGTCATGTTTGACGCCCGCATAAGAGGCGGGTGCGTTGTGAGAAAGTGCGTGATTTTTCAGCTCGAGTGCAAAGCGTTTTAATGTGTTTTGCACGCGCGTGGGAAAAATTGGCATGTTTGGTACCCGGACCCGGACTTCATCACTGAAGTCCGGTTTCGGGTTGAGTATTCTGTAGATTTTATTATTTTCCCTTATAACATGGTTATAAGGGAAAATAATAGCATTCTCAATACAGAATGCTTAGTAAAATGTGGATGGAGGGGTTAAAAAAAAAATAATAATAACTCACCTTATCCACTTGATCGCATAGTTGCGATCTCTTCTGTCTTTTTCAAGCATTAGCTGCCAGCTAAAGACCTGTGATGACATCACCGAGCTGATCACATGGTCCAATCACATGGTCCATCACCATGGTGATGGACCATGTGATTGGACCATGTGATGTGACGTCACCACAGGTCCTTTAGATGGCAGCTAATGCTTGAAAAATACAGAAGAGATCGGCAACTACGCGATCAAATGGATAAGGTGAGTTAATTTTTTTTTATTTTTAACCCCTAATCCACATTTTGCTAAGCATTCTGTAGTGAGAATGCTATTATTTTCACTTATAACCATGTTATAAGGGAAAATAATAAAGATCGGGTCCCGTCTCTTAGCAAACTTGTGGGAAAATCGCACTGCATTCGCACTTGCTTGCAGATGTTTGCGATTTTCCCCCAGCCCCATTCACTTCTATGGGGCCTGCGTTGCATGAAAAACGCACAATATAGAGCATGCTGCAAGTTTCAGGCAACGCAGAAGTGATGCATGAAAATCACCGCTCATGTGCACAGCCCATAGAAATGAATGGGCCCGTATTCAGTGCTGGTGCAATCCGTTCACCTCACGCATTGCACCCGTACGGAAATTACACCCATGTGAAAGGGGCCTTACAGTGCACAATGAAGCTCAGAATCTGAAAGGTAAGGGAGACCTACAAAAAGGGGATTAGCTCCCCTCTTTATCTGGAGCAGCTATTGTAAGGCCCCTTGCAGACGAGCATGACGGATTGGCTCCGGATGCGTTCAGGGTATGTTCAGTGAAACTCGCACCATTTTGCAAGCAAGTTCAGTTAGTTATGTATGCGATTGCGTTCAGTTGTTCAGTTTTTTCTGCACGGGTGCAATGCGTTTTGATGCGTTTTTCACGCATGTGATGAAAAACTGAAGGTTTACAAACAACATATCTTAGCAACCATCAGTAAAAAATGCATCACATCTGCACTTGCTTGTGGATGCGATGCGATTTTCACGCAGCCGCATTCACTTCTTTGAGGCCAGCGTTGCGTGAAAAACGCATAATATAGAACATGCTGCAATTTTCATACAAAGCACAAGTGATGCGTGAAAAGCAACACTCATGTACACAGACCCATTAAAATGAATAGGTCCGAATTCAGTGCGGGCGCAATGCGTTCGCATTAGGCATTGCAACCCGCGCGGAAAACTTGTGTGAAAGGGGCCTAAGTCTTTAAGACCTGTGATAAAAGAATTGCAACTTCTGGAAATAAACAATACAATCAAGGTATAAGAAAATCAATAAAAGAAGAAATAGAATAATAATAATATTGAGGTATGGATTTTGTTTCCCTCAGATACTTTACTATACCAACAGAAAGCAACATGATCATAATGGATATTTTTAACACAACACCTCTTCATGTAGTTGAGTTCAGTCTCAGTGCTTTGTTACCATTTACATGAATAGGTAATAATGAGCAATGTTCATCTTAAAATGGCTGTCCCACATTGCACACAGAGATAACATCCAGGTAGTGTTAAGAACTGAGGAGAAACCAGGGGCAGACATACCAAACCAGCTGCATAGGGGCACAGCATAGGGCGCAAATGAGCGCTTCCATTGTAGAAGTTTATGCAGTATAGTGTTGGGGAGCACAGAGGGCACAGTATTGGGGGTGCATGATGGGATGTTGAGGAGGTGGGGAGGATGATAGAAAAGTAGGAACCTAAGATGTCTATTTATAAAACTTTGCAGAGACAGAGATGGCTGAAAGAAATCATCATGGTGGTCTAGTCTAAATGGAAAAGATGAGGAAAGAGAACATCTACATCAAAGGAGACGTAATTGGATGTAAGAGGTATGTGGCGCTGTATTAGGCTACCTTCGCATCAGCATTACAGATTCACCAGATCCGGCACTGCTGGATGCAGACAGAATACCCGCCAGCTCCATTAACTATAAACTGCCGAGAATTGTCAGGACGCAAACCACTGTATGTGGCCCTCTGCTTTCTGTGTCCACCCCTGGGAGAAACAGTGCCCTGATCTTGGCATTTAACTAAGAATGCCCTGTAATATCAAGCCTTCACTACCTTCAGATTTATTGAAATGCTGGGTAAGATTACTGCAGCCGGGCAGAACAAGGTGGTCCATCAGCAGTGTGCAGGGCCGGTTCTAGACAAAGTGTGACCCTGGGCAAAATTGAAATTGGGGCTCCAAATCCTGAGATATTGGCCCAGCAGCCCGACAGGACTTTGTAGGCATGGACCACGGTTGCAACCAGAGCAGCTGATTGTAGAATGGCACATTCCTGTTCCCGTACGTTCTCTGCATACAACAGGATGGGTTTCTGACAGAATAACTTGATGGTGGACATTTTTATTTCCAATATTGATTACCCCGTAAACAAAACAAATCCTAAGTAAAGGCTAAAAGGTATCTATGGGCGGCATTAGGACATAGTACAGAAGTGTCTGAAGCAGATGAATAGCCAAGACTCCATCGGCACAACTTTACTTGATAGCTGGAGTTTCTACTGGCTGTCACTGCCTTTCAGCTGCCTGCCCATTTCCACAGACAAGCAGCTGAACAAGGGTCAGATAGGGGTTAAACAGCAGCACTTACACACAAGCCCTACCAGCCCATATACAATATCGACACCCCCTCCCAATATTGTGGAATGTGCATTACATGCTGCAGTGGATTTGCCTTTCCTTGGTCAAACTCCTCGCCACTCCCTTAAAGTGGTTGTCTCACGTCAGCAAATGACATTTATCATGCAGAGAAAGTTAATACAAGGGACTTACTAATGTATTGTGATTCATATTGCCATATTGTCCATATTGCCTCCTTTGCTGTCTTCGTTCATGTTTCCATTGCATTGTACACTGCTAGATTCCATGGTTACAACCACCCAGCATCCCATCAGTGGTGGTCGTGCTTACACTATACGGAAAAGCAATGGCCTCTCTGATGGCTGGTGCTTTTTCCTATGGTGTGCAAGCACGAGCACCACTGCTGGATTGCAGGGTGGTCATAACTAGAGATGAGCGAATTGAGGTTGACAAAGTGGAATTCGATCAGAATTTCAGGAAAAATTCCATTCGTCCCGAAGTCGAATTTCCTCTCACTTCGTGGTAACGAATTGTATTTTTTCTAAAATGGATGCTGCACATGTTAGAAAGAGGTAGTAAGAAGCCCTAGAATGTGGGAGCACCGATAATGTCATGCAGACAGCCAATCAACAGATTGCCCTTGTGATTTCACAGCCCTATAAAAAGTCTCCTCCTGTCCAGTCTTCACCATTTTACAGTGAACTTGGTGCAGGGAGAGACATTGGAGGCACTAGGAACAGTGTTTAGGAAAGCCTTCATTCACAAAAAAATATTACTACTGAGCAGTTCAGGGACAGATTATTCATAGTGTAGGGATATAATGGGGAAAAAGACAATTGAACTGTTTAAAGCCTGGCTAAGGCCTCTTTCACACTTGCGTTGTGAGGATCTGGCGTGCACTTCCGTCGCCGGAAATGCCTGTCGGATCCATCACAGCGCAAGACAACTGAAAGCATTTGAAGACTGATCAGTCTTCAAAATGCTTTCAGTGTTACTATGGCAGACAGGACGCTACTAAAGTCCTGGTTGCCATAGTAAGTAGTGGGGAGCCAGGGGAGCAGATACTTACAGTCTGTGCGGCTCCCGGGGTGCTCCACAATGATGTCAGAGCGCCCCACGCGCATGGATCACGTGATCCATGCTCATGGGGCGTAGTGATGAGCGGCAGGTGCCATATTCGATTTCGACGAAATTCGCGAATATTCGAAAGAATATTCGTTTCATATTCGTCGAAATCGAATATTCGTCATTATTCTAGTTATCGCGATTAATATGCGATTTAAATAATCGCGTATTGCGATTTTAACTTAAGGCTACTTTCCTATTGGTTTCATATCTAGAATTATAGCGAAGATGACGGATATGACGAATGTATTCATCATATTCCTCAAAACGAAGATAACGAAGTATTCTACATCTTCGTTTTAGCAACGTATTCGTCAACTTCGCTAATTCTAGCAATCAAATAGGAAGGTTGACTATAGAGACAACTGTGTTTAATTCGCTATGCGATTATATATATATATTTTTTTAATAAATAGAATAATTATAATAAATATATCAAGTAATATAATTATTCTATTAAAAAAAAAAAATCGCATAGCGAATTTAACACAGCTGTCTCTATAATCAACCTTCCTATTTGATTGCTAGAATTAGCGAAGTTGACGAATAGGTTGCTAAAACGAAGATGTAGAATACTTTGTTATCTTCGTTTTGAGGAATATGACGAATACATTCGTCATATTCGCTATTCGCTAATTCTACCAAGCCAACCATAAACTTCCTTGCTCATGGAGCGTCCCCATCACCATGGGAACGTCTCCATATACTAAAATGTACTGTCGGATTTGAGGAAGTACGTTGAAATCGCAATGCGATTAATTCTAATTATATTAATCGCATTGCGATTTCAACTTAGAGCTGGGTTTATAATGGGTCAGTTTGCTAGAATGAACGAAGTTAATGAATATGGAATATAGCAGCAGTGCTAAGTTGAATTCGCAATGCGATTAATTTAACTTGAAGTAATCGCATTGCGATTTCAACTTAGAGCAGGGTTTATAATGGGTCAGCTTGCTAGAATGAACGAAGTTAACGAATATGGAATATAGCAGCAGTGCTAAGTTGAATTCGCAATGCGATTAATTTAACTTGAAGTAATCGCATTGCGATTTCAATTTAGCACTGCTAGTGCTACACTGCTATATTCCATATTCGTTAATTCTAGTCTATGTAAGTTAGCAGTGCTAAGTTGTAATCGCAATGCGATTAATATAACTTGAATTAATCGCATTGCGATTTTAACGTAATTCCTCAAATCCGACAGTACATTTTAGTATATGGAGACGTTCCCATGGTGATGGGGACGCTCCATGAGCACGGAAGTCGGCAGAAGCGGCAACGGGCACTGACTAGAGCAGCCAGGAAGCCAGGAATCCTCAGGACAGGTAAGAACTACTTTTGGGAAGTGGGAAAGAAAAAAATATAACTTAAAAAAAAAAAAAAACACGAATATTCATAATAGCAAATTTATAGCGCTATATTTGAAATATTCGCGAATTAGTGAAGTGCCGATATTCGCTAAAAAAATTCGCTATTCGAATATTCGCGCTCAACACTAATGGGGCGCTCTGACGTCATTGTGGAGTGCTCCGGGACTCAGGAGCCGCACAACGGTAAGTATGCTTCTCCCCTGCCTCCCCACTACACTTTACCATGGCAGCCGGGACTTTAGCGTCCTGGCTGCCATGGTAACCATTCACAAAAGCTAAACGTTGGGTCCAGCGATGCGCCGAAACGACGTTTAGCTTAATGCCGGATCCGGATTAATGCACTTCAATGGGCATTAATTCCGGATCCGGCATTACAGCATGTCTTCCGGATTTTTGGACGGAGACAAATCCGCAGCATGCTACGGTTTTGTCAACGTCCAAAAAACGTTTACATACTGAACGGAAGACATCCTGATGCATCCTGAACGGATTTCTTTCCATTTAGAATGCATTAGGATAAATCCTGATCAGTATCTTTCCGTCCTAGAGCCCCAAGGACGGAACTCCAGGACAGAAAGCAAAAGCGCAAGTGTGAAAGAGCCCTAATAGGGGCTATTCTATTACACCTTACTGCACTATTACCTTTCCCAAATGGTTCAGGACCCAACTAGAGGGACGGCCATACTGGACTTAGTATTAACCAATAGACCTGATAGAACAAAAGACGTGCAGGTCGGGGGACACCTGGGAAATAGTGACCATAAAATAATAACCTTCCAATTATCCTTCAAACGAGAGTTTCTACAGGGAGGAACAAGAATACCGGACTTCAAAAAAGCTAAATTTAGCCAACTAAGAGAGGCCATAGGCTCAATAAACTGGGACATAGTCCTCAAAAATAAAAATACAACCACAAAATGGGAGATTTTTAAAAGCATTGTAACATCAAATTGTGATAGATGCATACCTTATAGAAATAAAAGGCTAAGAAATAAGAAGAAACCAATGTGGATAAATAGAACCGTAAAAAAAAGCAATAAATGACAAAAAGAAAGCATATAAATCACTAAAACAGGAGGGGAGCCAGGAAGCACTGATAAACTATAAGGAAAAAAATAGAATATGTAAAAACTAATAAAAACTGCCAAACTAGAGACTGAGAGATTAATTGCCAAAGAGAGCAAAACTAACCCTAAAATGTTTTTCAATTATATAAATGGTAAAAATATAAACCTGAAGGAGTCGGCCCTCTACATAGCAATGAGGGGGAGTTGCAGAAAGCGATGAGGATAAAGCCA
Organism: Bufotes viridis; assembly: GCA_033119425.1. Lineage (NCBI taxonomy): Eukaryota > Metazoa > Chordata > Amphibia > Anura > Bufonidae > Bufotes > Bufotes viridis. Next base: position 319,955,623 of record CM065592.1, on the reverse strand, counting down.
AGCTATTAAATATTTTCTTCACCACTGTTTTCACTGAGGAAAATAAACTGTCAGATGAAATGCAAAATGTAAAAGTAAATTCCCCTTTAAAAGTGCCCTGTCTGACCCAGGAAGAAGTACAGCAGCGACTTAAAAAGATTAAAATAGACAAATCGCCAGGACCGGATGGCATACACCCCCGTATCCTAAGGGAATTAAGTGATGTCCTAGCCAGACCCTTATTTTTGATTTTCACGGACTCCATACTGACAGGGAATGTTCCACCAGACTGGCGTATAGCAAATGTGGTGCCAATATTCAAAAGGGTCCAAAAACAGAGCCTGGAAATTATAGGCCGGTAAGTTTAACATCTGTTGTGGGTAAACTGTTTGAAGGTTTTGTAAGAGATGCTATCTTGGAGTATCTCAATGAAAATAAGCAAATTACACCATATCAGCATGGCTTCATGAGGGATCGGTCATGTCAAACAAATTTAATCAGTTTCTATGAGGAGGTAAGTTCTAGACTTGACAGCGGCGAATCAATGGATGTCGTATATCTGGACTTCTCCAAAGCATTTGACGCTGTACCACATAAAAGGTTAGTATATAAAATGAGAACACTTGGACTAGGAGAAAATATCTGTATGTGGGTAAGTAACTGGCTCAGTAATAGAAAACAGAGGGTGGTTATTAACGGTACACACTCAGATTGGGTCACGGTCACTAGTGGGGTACCTCAGGGTTCAGTATTGGGCCCTATTCTCTTCAATATATTTATTAATGATCTTGTAGAAGGCTTGCACAGTAATATATCAATTTTTGCAGATGACACTAAACTGTGTAAAGTAATTAACACTAAAGAGGACTGTTTTCTGCTACAGAGGGATCTGGATAGATTGGGGCTTGGGCAGAGAAATGGCAGATGAGGTTTAACACTGACAAATGTAAAGTTATGCACATGGGAAGGAATAATGCAAGTCACCCGTACATACTAAATGGTAAAACACTCAGTAACACTGACATGGAAAAGGATCTAGGAATTTTAATAAATAACAAACTAAGCTGTAAAAACCAGTGTCAGGCAGCTGCTGCTAAGGCCAATAAGATAATGGGTTGCATCAAAGGGGCATAGATGCCCGTGATGAAAATATAGTCTTACCACTTTATAAATCACTAGTCAGACCACACATGGAGTACTGTGTACAGTTCTGGGCTCCCGTGAACAAGGCAGACATAGCAGAGCTAGAGAGGGTTCAGAGGAGGGCAACTAAAGTAATAACTGGAATGGGGCAACTACAGTACCCCGAAAGGGTATCAAAATTAGGGTTATTCACTCTAGAAAAAAGACGACTGAGGGGAGATCTAATAACTATGTATAAATATATCAGGGGTCAGTACAAAGATCTCTCCCATCATCTATTTATCCCCAGGACTGTGACTGTGACGAGGGGACATCCTCTGCGTCTGGAGGAAAGAAGGTTTGTACACAAACATAGAAAAGGGTTCTTCACGGTAAGAGCAGTAAGACTATGGAACTCTCTGCCTGAGGAGGTGGTGATGGTGAGTACAATAAAGGAATTCAAGAGGGGCCTGGATGTATTTCTGGAGCGTAATAATATTTCAGGCTATAACTACTAAAGATGGGTCGTTGATCCAGGGAGTTATTCTGACTGCCTGATTGGAGACGGGAAGGAATTTTTTCCCCTTAAGTGGGGAAAATTGGCTCTACCTCACAGGGGTTTGTTGCCTTCCGCTGGATCAACTTGCAGGAAACAGGTCGAACTGGATGGACAAATGTCTTTTTTCGGCCTTATATACTATGTTACTATGTTACTATGTTACTAATTAGGGTTACAAAAAGGGATCTAATACTACAGATTTTAGGCTCTTTGCATTCTTTGATACATTGGTAATTCCAGTAATCTTTAATTCTGTTATTGGGGTGAAACTGCGGTCTGAATTTAGGAGGTTCACATTCTTTTATACATCATTCAATCCTTTAATGCTTGATTGTATAATTGGGGTGAAATTGCGACTGGATACAGATTTTAGGGTCTTCGGGTTCTTTTATATATAATTCAATTAATCCTTGATTGGGGGTGAAATTGCAGCTTGATAGTACAGATTTTAGGGTACTCACAAATTATGGATAGGGAAATGATTTAAAAAAACATACATAAAAATAAAAAATAACAATCTTGAACCAGGAGGTGCAGGTCCAAGTGGAGTATGAAGTTGAGGATGCTGTGAATGTGGCAGTGTAGGTGGAAGAGGCGGAGGAGGTGGAGAAAAAGCCAATACTTTTTCAGTTTTTTTTTTTAATGTGTCCGTCAATTCTTTGTGTGACATTTAGCAATTTTTTGGGGTGCGACCGGTATATTTTTCTACTGTGCCAATAAAAAAAAAAATAATCTTGAGCCAGGAGGTGGAGGTCCTAGTGGTGGAGATGGGGATGTGGTGGTGTAGGTAGAAGAGGAGGGGGAGGAAGTCAACACTGTTTCTGTTTGGTTTCTTTGCATGTGTCTGTCAATTCTGAGTCAGGTTGCTAAGGCCACAGCGTGACAGTTTGGTGCTTGTACGTCCTTGGTAAAAACTGGGTAAAAAATGTTGTCTCAGTTTTAAAATGTCTCCTACTACAATTAGACGGGTGCCAAAGGGGTGTTCTAAATATTAAAATATTGCCAGAGTGTCGCAGACACACTCCACAGAAGAATTATCTCTCCTACTACAGTTAGACGGATGCAAAAGGTGTTCTTAATTAAAAATGTATCTTGTTTTTCACTAGCAGAAGGCTCCGGCTTCACACGGGTATATTTCATCTATTTCATTTAATGTGTCGTTAAAAGATATCGACAGTATTCCCCATAAAATTGACCTCTACCATACCCCACTCCCTTAACAGTAACCTCCAGAGCCCTCTACCCATTAACACTGACCCCCCACAGTGCCCCACCTCCTTAAAATGGGACATCCACAGCAGCCCATCCCCTTAACTTTGACCTGCACAGCAGCCTGCCTCTTTAACATTGAGTTCCACAGCACTCCACCCCCTTGACAGTGACTTCTACAGGTGCTTGCCCCCTTAACAGTGACCTCTACAGCACCCGCTTCTTAACACTGACCGTAGGTTACAGTCCCTTTAACTGTCACCTCCACTATTCCCAGCCCCCTTAACAGAGACCTCCACAGCGACTGCCCCTTTAACAGTGACTGCCACAGTACCCCGGTCCCTTGATAGTGACCTCCCCTGTACCCCCCTCCTTTAACAGTGACCTCACAGTACCCCACTGCCTTAACAGTGACCTCACAATATCCCGCTGTCCCTTTAATAGCGGCCTTCACAGTCTCCTCCTCCCTTAACAGTGACCTACACAGTGCCTGCCCCTGTAACAGTGACCTCCACAGCGGCCTACCTCCTTAACAGTAACATCCACAGCTCCCTTCCCTTTTAACAGTGACCTCCACAGCAGCTGCCCCTTTATTAGTGACCTCCACAGTACCCCGTCTCCTTAACAGTGATTTCAACAATAACCCGCCTCCTTAACAGTGACCTCCACAGCAGCTGCCCCTTTAATAATGACCTCCACAGTCCCCCGCACCCTTAACATTAACCTCCACAGCGCCCGTCCCTTTAACATTGACCACCACAGCGGCTGGCCCTTTATTTGTGACCTCCACAGTACCCCGTCTCGTTAACAGTGATTTCCACAATAACTCGACCCCTTAACAGTAACCTCTACAGCACCCTTAGTGAACAGTCCCCTTAACTGTGACCTCCACCATTCCCTGTCCCCTTAACAAAGACCTCCAGAGCACCTGCCCCTTTAACAGTGACCTCCACAGCATCCTGCCCCTTAACAGTGACCTCCACAGAAGTGCTGCCGCTTTAAAAGTGACCTCCACAGCAGCCGCCCCTTTATTAGTGACCTCCACAGTACCCCATCTACTTAACACTGATTTCCACAACACCCCGCCCCCTTAACAGTGGCCTCTACAGCAATCTGCACCTTAACACTGACCTTCATAGTGGACTGTCCCCTAACTGTGACCTCCACAGAAGCCTGCCCCTTAACTGTGACCTCCACCATTTCCTCTCCCCTTAACAGAGACCTCCACAGTGCTTGCCGTTTAACAGTGACCTCCACAGCATCCTGCCCCTTTAAAAGTGACCTCCACAGCAGCCGCCCCTTTATTAATGACCTCCACAGTACCCCATCTACTTAACAGTGATTTCCACAACACCCCGCCCCCTTAACAGTGGCCTCTACAGCAATCTGCCCCTTAACACTGACCTTCATAGTGGACTGTCCCCTTAACTGTGACCTCCACAGCAGCCTGCCCCCTGTAACTGTGACCTCCACAGCACTCCGCTCCCTTAACAGTGTCATCCACAGTGCCCTGCCCCTTTAAAGCTGACCTACAGCGGTGAAGAAAAATAGCTGGGTTGTTATTGAAACCTGGTGTAAAACTGTGTGTATGTGGAGACTAAGGGCCTGCAAGCTTCTATTGGCTGATAAGGGTAATGTGACCGTGTGTATGGCAGTTGGGCTATCAGGAGAAAGACTTGCAGGCTTTAATTGGCTAATGCATTTTTTGGGAATCTCTCAGCAACATGCTAGAGAGATGAGACCCGGTCTAAAACGTTCCCGGACACCTGCTGTTACCTGTGTGCCAAATTTCGTGATTTTAATGCGAGGGTGCAGATTTCTTTAGCGGACATACACACATAAATACACTCAGCTTTATATATTAGATTTTTTTTTTCTGGTCTTTCATTACTGTAGGCCCCAAAACATTATGAAATGGCATACATAACAAACAAAGTGAGCTGGATTATAACAATGGCTGGGGAGGGGGGTAGAGAGGCTTTCCCAGATGGGCTATTCCCTCGGCAACTGGACGTACACGTGAGGAACAGACGTGGCCAAAAGTGGACGTGCACCAGGCGGGTGGTGTTAAGCTGATTGGGAACCTGAAGAGCTGCATTTTGGTGAGGGCAGAGCGGTGGATGGATGATCTCCCTGTTTTGTCAGAGCGACATGCCTCCTGGAATGGGTCTGGGGCCTGGAGGCTGTCGCCTTGAGAAGTGTTCTGCTTCAGCGAATGGTGGCCTTGGTAGTGAACCCTTTTCAGGTTATCTGTTCTTGGCCTTTATGGTGTGATCACGTGTTGAATCTTTTCTTCTCAGTTTAATATCTTCTACATCCCATATCTAGCAACCATATATCTAATGGATTTTTACGAAAAGGTAGAGTGAAAAAAAGTTTTCTCTATCCACTCCATGCATTTACCAACTCTACTGCAGATCGCTTCTGCGGGGAAGGCCATGTCTCGCTTCTTTCTCCCGCCTCTTTGGAGGGGTCTAGGCTGAGACAAGTGGGACAGCTACAGACAATACAATTGCTAAGATCACCTGTAGTATCTGTTCTTCTCAGTTTAAGATCTCCTACGTCCCCTATCTGGGGACCATATATTAAAAGAATTTCCTCTCCTACAACCCCTAGATGGTATAAAGGGTGTTCTTAGTTTTTTTTTTAATTGCCTGACTGTCACAGACACACTCCACAGAAGAATTTCCTCTACTACAACAGTTAGACGGATACAAAAGGGGTGTTCTTATTTAATTTTCTACCTTTTTTTTTGTGAGGGGGAGATTTGGTAATTGATGGCCACAAAACATTGGGAAATAGAAAAGAGAACACACAAAGTGCACAGGAATATAACAATGGTTGGGAACAGCTGGTATACTTCTCTATTCTGGCCAAGAGACGGACAAGTCTTGGTTCATTTTAATGAATGTAAGCTTGTCCACCTTGGATGTGGACAGGAGGATGCGCTTGTCTGTAATCAGGCCCCCCCCCCCCCCACTGCCATGCTAACCACACGTTCGAACAATACTCTGACTGCACCTCCAAGGCATAAAATGCAAGCTCAGGCCATGTGCCCAATTTAGAGACCCAGAACTTGAATGGGGCAGACCCATCAGTAAGTACGTACAGGTGTGTGCACCCGTACTGTTCCACCATGTTGCTTAAACGCTGTCTCCTGGTAAGACGGTCCATATCAGCTGGTGGTGCTGGATATTGTGGTGTGCTGACAAAGCATTTCCACATTTTAACAATGCTAATCCTCCCTTCTGAGGTGCTGGCGGTGTCCCAGCTGCATTGACGACTTCTTCCTCCTTTGCCTTGTGCTTCCACTGAGCCCCTGTTGTCAGCTGGGAACGCCATCAGTTGTGTGTCTACCAATGTGTGCTTGTACTTGCGCATCTTCAGATCACGCTCCAGTGATGGAATTAAGGACTGCATGTTGTCCTTGTAGCAGGGATCCTTCAGGGTGGCCACCCAGTAATCTGCAGTGGTTAGAATGTGGGCAACTCGGTGGTCATTGCGCAGGCACTGCAGCATGTAGTCGGTCATGTGTGCCAGGCTTCCCAGAGGCGACAACAAGCTGTCCTCGGTGGGATGTGTATCATCTGTGTCCTCTGTTTCCCCCTCAGTCACACTCCAATGATTCCAGAAAGCTGATTTGGGTGCCACCCTGCTGTGATCGTGGATCTTCCTCCTCCTCCTCCTCCTCATCATTGAGTTGACACCATCATGCATAAATATATATCCGTTAACCCCTAATTGTGAAATTGGGGGGAAATTGCGGCCTGATACTACAGACTTTATGGTGCTCACATTCTCATATATAAGTACATCCATTCATCCTTGTTTCAGGGTGAAATTGCGGCCTGACACTACTGCTCTTTTACCCTTTCAGTTACAGTACATCTGACAGAGAGGTAATATGCAAAATAAATGTGGAGCCCCAGTTATGGATCTACAACACAATGAAAGCAAGATATCCCTCAAAGTAAGGAAAACCAAGCAAAGGGGTGTCTCCATTACAGAGATCACCAAATCCACCATATTAAGTGCCTATGTCAAGATCCTGCTTTTTTACAAGCTTTAAGAATGTGACAGGGAAAACCTAAGCCAGTTATCCATCCACAGACAGCTGTTTCGGGGTGTTGCCCCTCATCAGTGCAGAGTAGAATTCTGGCTAACCAGGAGCAATGCCTCGGAGACTACTCAAACACCCCAATAGCTGATCTCAGGGAGACTAGCTACAAAAAACGCCGCGGAGCCTCATTTAAGAGTCTCAACACAGCAATCCGAAGTGCAAAGCTCCCTGGGAAACAGTAATATGCAAAATAAATGTGGAGCCCCAGTTATGGGTCTACAACACAATGAAATCCAGATATCCCTCAAAGGAAGGAAAACCGAGCAAAGGGGTGTCTCCATTGCTCCCGGTTAGCCAGAATCCTACTCCGCACTGATGAGGGGCAACACCCCGAAACAGCTGTCTGTGGATGGATAACTGGCTTAGGTTTTCCCCGTCACATCCTTAAAGCTTGTAAAAAAGCGGGATCTTGACATAGGGGCCACTTAATATGGTGGATTTGGTGATCTCTGTAATGGAGACACCCCTTTGCTCGGTTTTCCTTCCTTTGAGGGATATCTTGCTTTCATTGTGTTGTAGACCCATAACTGGGGCTCCACATTTATTTTGCTTATTATTCTTTGTAGCATCCCCAAGTCAGGGGAGTGTAAGGGACTGACCTGGGGAATGCCAGTGATGGAGAGGCTGGCACGTGGATCCTCTGGGGCACCGTCTGGGTTCTTGAGGGTGTAGTGTGGTGCCTTTGGTGTTGGTAGATTAACGTGCCTGTGGCTGGGTGTCCCTGATGTCCGTGACGCCAGTGCCGGTAACGGTGGCACACCGATTTGATAGGAGGAATAATTGAGGTGCAGACTTGGATAGTAAACCAGAACTTCACTTTACTGAACAGTAATAAACAGCATACACTCTCTTGACAGTTCCTCAGAAGACGATTCGTTTCAGCAAGCTTTAAAGGGGTTATCCCATCAAAATGAATTGGTTTAAATCAGTCTGCAATGCGATACTGTGAATTTTACCAAATATAATCATTTACCTAATTTGCACCATATTCAATATAATCCTCCCCCAGTTAGCTCACTGTTGTTGTGTGTACTCCCTTGGTTACGGCCACCTTTCACCAGCCCAAAGCAATGGCCGTGCATGAGCGGCGGCCGAAACAACCTCAATAAATAGTGTGGATGCCTTTCTTCCATGAATGCGCACGGCGCTCGGCTGCCGCGCATACGCGGTTTTCCGGGATCTTGTCTTGCTTCTGTATAGTAGCCACGCATGCGCTGTTTGTGGCGCAGCACTCGAGCGAACCTAGACTAGAGTCTGCAATTCCGGGAGCAGTGAGAGAGTGTCAGCACTGCTATGTAAGTGATAGAGTGCAAGCGATGATGCCTAAAATCGCCTGTTTCATTGTCAAATGTCAGTGCACAAGTCCACAGTTAGAAGTGGAGCTCTGGCCATTATGTCACACATGGAAAAAAATAAAGGAGAATTCATTGTGGAGAACATGTACAGAGAATGGATGTCACCACAGAGGGGAGGACAATACAGTTCACAGGGACATAGAGGGGATGTCACCAGAGAGGGGAGGATATTACAGATCACAGGGACATAGAGGGGATGTCACCAGAGAGAGGAGGACAAAAAGGAGCAGAATGACCAAGAGGGGATGTCACCACAGAGGGGAGGACATTACAATTCACAGGGACATAGGGGGGATGTCACCACAGAGGGGTGGACATTACAGATCACAGGGACATAGAGGGGATGTCACCACAGAGGGGAGGACATTACAATTCACAGGGACATAGGGGGTTGTCACCACAGAGGGGAGGACATTACAGATCACAGTGACATAGGGGGGATGTCACCTCGGATCCTAAGAGAGAATAGATTGTATGCTAAGATGGAAAAGTGTGTATTTGCAGTTCAGGAGGTGCAATTTTTGGGTTACCTGCTCTCATCCTCAGATTTTCATACGGATCCCGAGAAGGTCTCAAAAATATGAAAGCGCTTATGTGGTTTTTGGGGTTCACCAACTACTACCGCAAATTCATTGTGAACTATTCGACCTTGGTTAAACCTTTAACAGACATGACTAGGAAGGGTTCTGAGATCTCTGTCTGGTCTGATGCGGCATTACAAGCCTTTTCACTGGTGAAGAAATGTTTTGCTTCAGCCCCTATTATGGTGCAACAGGATGTGCCAAAGCCCTTCATTGTAGAAGTTGACACATCTGAGGTAGGAGTAGGAGCAGTTTTGTCGCAGGGTCCTTCACGTAGTAAATGGCGCCCATGGGCTTTCTTCTCTAAAAAACTCTCGGCTGCTGAAAGAAATTATGATGTGGGTAATAGAGAGTTGCATTGGTGGGGGGGGATAGATTCTAAAGATCCTAGTCCTATGGTATTTTGTCTGAAGGGGTAATTATATCCTCCCTATATCCTGACCTTGAGGCAAAGGTGTTAGAGGCCCAGTAAGATGCACCGGACTCTTGTCCTCTGGGGAAGTTGTTTGTTCCTTTTGAATTACGTCACAAGGTATTCGAGGAACATCACTGCACTTTGCTAGCTGGACACCCTGGGACCAGATCCACTGTCGATCTCATTCTCATAGATTTTGGTGGCCGGGGTTGCGTATGTGTGTTGAGGACTGTGTGTCAGCCTGTAGCACCTGTTCACGTGCTAAGGTGACACATACTTGGCCTTCTGGATCTCTTCTTCCGTTACCCATCCCGTCCAGACCTTGGATTCATTTGTCCATGGATTTTATCACAGATTTACCAAATTCTTCTGGGAAAAACGTGATTCTTAGGGTAGTTGACCGTGTTTGTAAAATGGTGCACTTTATAGCATTATTAGCTCTACCTAATGCCAAAACACTTGCATAGGTGTTTGTCGATAACATCATGAAACTACATGGCATTCTCTCTGATGTGGTGTCTGATCGGGGTACTACGTTTTTTTCCAGATTCTGGAAAGCGTTCTGTACTCGACTGGGGGTACAAATGTCCTTCTCTTTGGCTTTTCATCCTCAGTCAAACGGACAGACTGAGCACACTAATCAGAATCTGGAGACTTACTTGAAATGTTTTGTTTCAGAGAACCAGGAGGAGTGGTCTTCATTTTTGTCGTTAGCTGAATTTGCCATTAATAACATTAGACAGGAGTCCACTGATAAGTCGCTGTTTTTTGGGGCATATAGGTTCCATCCAGAGTTTGGCACATTTTCTGGTTCCCAGTCTTCTGGTATTCCTGAGGAGGAACGATTTTCCTCTTCTTTGTCCACTATTTGGGCCGAAAATTCAAAATAACCTGAAAGAGATGGGCAACAGGTATAAACGTGTGGCTGACAGGAGACATACCAATGGTCTGGACCTGAGAGTGGGTGATTCTGTGTGGCTATCCAAAAGAAACATTAAGCTTAAAGCACCTTCTAGGAAGTTGGGCCCAAGATTTATTGGTCCATATAAGATCACTACCATTATTAACCCTGTAGCCTTCCATCTTGAAGTTCCCCAGGCTTTGAAAATTCATTATGTATTTCATAAGTCATTGTTGAAGAAATGTGTCAAACCTGTTGAGCCGTCCTCCTTACCACCCGCTCCTGTCATGGTGGACGGTAATTTAGAATTTCAGGTCAACAGGATTGTGGACTCCCGAGTCCTCCAGTATTTCATTAACTGGAAAGGTTATGGAAAGGTTATGGACCAGAGGAGAGGATGTGGGTTCCAGCAGCTGATGTTAATGCTAATTCTCTAGTGAAAGCCTTTCACAGAGCTCATCTCTATAGGGTCTGTCCTGGGTGCTGGGAGGTCACCTGTAGAAGGGGGTGTACTGTCACGGTCCCTCTCGTGACAGATGTCAGAAGTGATTGGCTACATGTGAAGGGATCTAACAGCCTCTTTGGTTACTCTTGCTTCAGTGCTGTTGTTGTTAATGACCACGTCCCTTTTTTCAGGTGTAGCTTAGTGGTCATTTCACCTCCCCTATATAGTCTGACTTCACCCTTCTGGCTATGCGGTAGATAGCTTAATTTGGTTTTGGAAGAGCTGGTGTGTTGTCCTCTCTGGAGTTCCTGCTCGTCCATCTTACTACAGAAGTTAAGTGTCTCGTTCCTTTGTGTTTTGTTGTCCCTCTCCGTGTCTGTTGTTACTAGACCTCAGGGAAATGCTGTTTCATTCATCTGCGAAGGAACGGGTCATCTCAAGCCCTGTCAATACCCATAGGACACTTTAGGGTCTCCAGGTCCTGTAGGTTCCGGAGTACGGGCATTCCTACCTTCAAGGTTTTCCCATATGGATAGGAGTCAGGGCAAGGAGTAGGGTTCTATAGGAGGTGACCCTAGCGTTGAGGCCTAGTGGCTTTTCCCTTCCCTCTTGTTGTCGGTGTGGTGTTCCCTCCCATAGTTCATCTGTGACAGGTAGCAGCACGTGGCCAGAAGTAACAGCCCATTTTGCTGAATATTAGTTTGATTATTAGTGACAGTATGATCTATTCTGTTGCATCAGACACTGATGTGTGGAAATACTGGTTGATACACACCTGATTCATGTTTATGAATGTCAGTCTCTCTACATTTGGGAGGAAAGTCAAGTTCTCTTAGGGGTAACTATGCCCCCTGCAGCACTGAATGACCATGGTAAACTCAACCAGTTTTGGCCACACTGCAAGTTTGCATGCCCAGTAGGACAAGGGATCTTGGATCACTGCTGACAGGGTGCAGTCTAAGTATGCCACCACCTGCTGGTTGAGGTTCTGCCACATGTTCCATTGCTGCTGCTGGGTGGTTCCTTCAGTAGGCAGCTGAATAAAACTGCTCATCATAGACTCCAGACTGAAGTTGCTGCTGATGGAGCTGTTGCTGCTACTGCCACTCCCGCCACCCTTCATGGCAGTGGAGCATGAGGAGCATAGAGGATCCCCCCAGTCTTCCTTTTGTGAGGAGAGATGATGGTGCACATAGGCAACAACCAACTGACTACACAGCAAGTAGAAGTAATCTATTTTTGCATCCCTCTCAGAAGGTCTAAAAAATGCCCCTATTTTTTACCGGTAGCGAAGGTCTAATAATGTGGCTAGCCAGTAGTCATCCCTCTGCAGAATCCTAACAATACGGCTGTCATTACTTCCTGTCTCTATCTATACTGCATACTGCCACGGTCTGTCGAGGTCTTCTGTGCTGTCTTTGTCGTCGCTCCTCCAGCTCCTCATGCTCTTTTACAAGTTTTTTTACAAGCTTTAAGGATGTGACGGGGAAAACCTAAGCCAGTTATCCATCCTGTTGCTTAGGCAGATAAACCACCTAGTTGTGTGTAGAATTCCGGGGCGTTTATATTTCCTTCTCTTCCTCATCTTCCTCAGGGCTCAGGTGGCCGTGAGATGTAGCTGCCATGTCTTCTGTCCCCTCACCAATCAGATATTTCAGCATCCCCTCCAGGACGTGCTGGACAAATAAAATGGACTTCTCAAAGGGCCTGAGCAAACAGCACATGTCATGCATGAGCTACCACTGGCTAATGTGGAAGTTACACCAGGGAGTAGACCTGGCCGTCTGTTGCATTAAGAAATCATTGACTGCCTTCCTCTGCTTGTACAGGCGTCCTAACATATAGAGCATGGAGTTCCAATGGGTGGAAATGGCGCATATCAGACGATAATGAGGAAGAGCATTTTGCCTTTGCAGCTCAGGGAGGGCGTTTGCATGGTAAGAGTGGCTGAAGTGCATGCACAGTTTCCTGAATATTTTAACATCTCTTGCAATTCAGTGGAAGACTTGAAGAACTGGGTGACAACGAGATTGAAGCCATGCACCATGCAGGGCTCATGGGTCATCCCTTCCTGATGCAGCACAGATAAAATGCCCTTCCCGTTATCAGTAACCATGGTTCCTATTTCCAATTGGCTAGGAGACAACCAGTGTTTAATTTTTTTATTGATGACGCTTAACAGTTCCTCCCCAATGTGGCTGCGTTTGTCCAGGCTGACCAGGTGCAGAACTGCATGACAACGCCTAGCTTTGCATAGGCGATATGCTGGAGGACCACTGTGTACTGTGTCTACATTGGAGGGAAAAGTTGGAGGATGAAAAGTCAGAGGAAGACATTGGCGCAGAAATCCCAGCATTATAAAGCAGAGGCGGTATTGCCATTACCTGGCCAAGTTGCTGGTCTGGAACTACATTAACCCAGTGGGCTATGAATGACATATATTGTCCTTGAGCATAGTTGCAACTCCATATGTCAACACTGACGTGAACTCTACCAGACATGAGAGACCCAAGGACTGAACCACCTTCAGCTCAACATATGTATGCAGAGCTGGTACATCTATTTGGAAAAGTAATGTTGGCTAGGGACTTTCCACCTTGGCTTGGCACGAGCCATCAGTTCTCTGAAATGTGCAGAGCCAACTACATGGAAAGGGAGTGACTGTAGTACCAGCAACTTGGCCATGTGCATGTTCAGCTTCTGCTCCGTTGGATGAGTGCACACATATTGTTGTCTCTTAGCAATCGCTTAAAAGTGAAGCAAAGCCAGCAGCATACCTTACTTAGCGAGCAGATGGAGCAGCAAAAACAAGAGGCAGGTTCAGGACAGGTGAGGGCACAGAGGCAGTTCCTGGGCCATGCCAACTAAGCGTGGTGTCAGAGGAACCCACCGATTCCTGGCTGTGTGTATGTGTTGTCACCTGAGATGATATTGAAGAGCGAGTCAACCATTCCAGTACAGCTGGATTGTTGGTCAAAACACGACCACTGGATGACAGTGGCAGCTCTGGCCTGTTGCTGCAGCTGCTGCTACCACCAAACCTTCTTCTGCTGCTACTTGTGCTGGCTACAGCTACTTTTTTGCCACTGCCCATTCCTGTCTGTTGGCCATAGTGTACAGTTACCAAATCAGTAATGTAACAGATGAAGTATGAATGGTGCAGCAGGTGAACAAGACAAATGCAGTGATACATTAAACCACCTGTTGAGACAAATGCAGATAAATGCAGCGATACTGTGGAATAATCAACCTCAAGAGGTGGCCACAGCAGGAACAGTGGAGAGTTTTAAAAGGGCCTAGATAAATTCTTAAAAGTTAATGACATAAATGCTTTAATGAAAATGTGTAGAAATATGGGTCTCACTTCCTTTCCTAAAATTCGCATCCACTCCTATCCCTTGAATGAACTTGATGGACTTGGTCTTCTTCAACCATATTAACAATATTCTATATAATATTAGACCACCGGTTAAGGCCTCATGCACATCACCGTATGTATTTTGTGGTCTGCGAAAAATGGATCTGCCAAAAATACGGATGACATCTGTGTGCATTCCGTATTTTGTGGAACAGAACAGCTGGCCCCTAATAGAACAGTCCTATCCTTGTCTGTAATGTGGACAATAATTGGACATGCTCTATTTTTTTGCGGAGCGGAAATACAGACATACGGAAACGGAATGCACCTTCTGTTTTTTTTGCGGACCCATTGAAATTAATGGTTAAGTATACGGTCCGCAAAAAACAACAGAACGGACACAGAATGAAAATCCGTTTGTGTGCATGAGGCCTAAGACCGAGTCTGACGTCCAGTAAATATATATATATATATATATATATATATATATATTTTGTTTTTTAACAAATTAAGTATGCATTTGATTCGTTCAACACTACTTATATTGAGAATAATGTTTTTAGAAAGCTAATAAATAGAGTTGAGCGAACACCTGGATGTTTGGGTTCTAGAAGTTCGGCCGAACTTCACTAGAATGTTTGGGTTGGGGATCCGAACTCGACCCGAACTTCAGCCCGAACCCAAACCCCATTGAAGTCAATGGGGACCCAAACTTTTGGGCACTTAAATGGCTGTAAAATAGCCCTGGAAAGGGCTAGAGGGCTGCAAAAGGCAGCAAAATGCAGGTAAATGCCCTGAAAACATATTTGAATAGGGAAATGACTTAAAATAAAATAAAATACAGAAAAATAATAAATAAACATTCTAAACTTGAGCCCAAGTGAGTGACAGTGGCACCTGTCACCCAGCAAACAGAGGATGTGGCAGCAACGCCACCACATCTGCCATTGTCACCAAGCATCTCCACCAAATCCCATGGAAGTTTTCAGCTATCAGCTGTCCATCTCCCAAACACTGGAGAGAAAAAGAAATAGAAAGAGGAAGTACCCCCGTACCCATGGCTCTGAATGCCTAATTTCAAACTTCCTGGTCCTTTGAAATGCTGTTATTCTGTCTGGTGGACAGTTTTAAAAACCTTATGGTGGTGGCTATCCCACAGTACGTGTATCCCAGCCGCCGCTACTTTTGCAGGCGAGCCATCCCTTCCCTGCACAACCAAGTGGCAGACAAAATAAAGTGTGCACTGCGTAACGCTATCTGTGGCAACGTCCACATAACCAACAACACAGAGGGTAAATGTAGCGACTGGCCCAAAGACGGATAGCATTTTTGCGAAGCCAGGGGGAAACGACAGCAGGTTGTTTTCAAACTTGTGTGTTTGTGGGACAAACCCCGCACCGCACAGGAGCTGTGGACAGGCATGGAACAACAGACCGACCATTGTTTGGTGCCACTGAGCCTCCAGCCCGGACTGGTGTTGTGCGCTAATGGGCGAAATATACTAGCAGGTCTGGCCTAGCCGGTTTGACACACATCCCCTGCCTGCCACATGTGCTGAATTTGGGGTGCAGAAATTCCTAAACACCAGACAGTGAAAATCAATTCACTTAATCGAACACACACAACACCCCCCCCCCCTTTTACTCAAACCATTAACAAACTATTTACAAATTTTCTTCAAAACATATTAAAATAACTATAATGCAGCTAAACTAACCATATAAAGAAACAAAACTATATCACGCCTTATCCTTAACTTAAGGCCAACCAAAAACAAGTGGCTCGGAGGGTGGGTACCTGCACAAACATAAGCCCTGGCCTGGAACACAATTGTCCAGTCAGGGCACAGTTCTGGAGGATGAGGAAGAGGAGTAGGAGGAACGCTGGGGGAATAAAGAGGACACAGACGATATACCTCCCTCAAAGAGGATAGCAGATCTGGAACATCTTAGCAGGAGGCAGCATTTCAGCAACATGGTGGAACAGTACACGTACTGACTGATGGGTCTGCCTAGGGGAATAGCTACAGGGGAAGCAGGGGAAGCAACTGCTTTGTGGCCGTGACCTAGAAAGGGCCCATCCAGGAAGAGGAGGAGTACTAACAGTATTATACAATGAAATTATATACAGTGGCAGTATAGACAGTGTAGAAAGCGACAGTGTGGAACAGCTGCTGGTCCTGGTCTGAGAGAGCCATCTTTGGTAGCCACAGGCATGGTGGCATGAAAGGAAGGGGTTTGCGCAAATATTACTGGGGGAGGGGGGCCCCATTCAAAAATTTGCTGTGGTGCCCAATCATTTCTAGCTACGCCACTGGGTCTGCCCCATTCAACTTCTGGGTCATCAAATTGGGCACATGTCCTGAGGTTGCCCTTTACACCTTGGAGGTGCTGGCCTACCCTGCAGCCACTGTATTGTCTGATCGTGTGTTTAGCATGGCTGGTGGCATTATCACAGACAAGCACAGCCGCCTGTCCGCAGACAATGTGGGCAAGCTTTTGTTTATTAAAAAGAACCAGGCATGGATCCCACAGGACTTGTTTGTACCTTATGCAGAATAGACATATATACCGGCCTCACCCAAACACTGTTATACTACCATGCACTTACACTTTGTTTTATTTTTTATATTTTCCCAATGTTTTGGGGTCTACACTAATTTATTTAAATAAAATAAAAAATAAAAAATAAGGTATTGGCGACTACCTTTGGCTTCACAGCCCAAAAAGGCTTTATTTCATGCAAGAATGTAACCGCCAATTGTAAGTTCCCTGTCAGTTATGCAGTGCAGGGGTTTGTACCTGTCAAAAATGGTAATATTTCACCCAACAATTTGAAATCTATCCTTTGCCGGACAGTATTAAACTTGGCCAGCCACAGCTGAAACCATTGATTTACGGTATTGCTATTTTGGCAATTGAATTTCACCCCAGAACAAAATATATCCATTGCCGGACACTATGAAACTTGTCCAGTCACAGCTGGAACACCAGATTTATGGTATTTCTATTTATCAAACTGAATTTCACCACAGAAAAAAATATATCCTTTGCCGGACACTATTAAACTTGGCCAGCCACAGCTGAAACCACTGATTTACGGTATTGCTATTTTGGCAATTGAATTTCACCACAGAACAAAATATATCCTTTGCCAGACACTATTAAACTTGGCCAGCCACTGCTGCGACACCAGATTGAGGAGATTGCTATTTTGGCAATTGAATTTCACCCCAGAAAATTAACTATCCTTTGCCGGACACTATTAAACTTGGCCAGCCACAGCTAAAACTACTGATTTACGGTATTGCTATTTGGACAATTGAATTTCACCCCAGACAAAATATATCCTTTGCCGGACACTAATAAACTTGGCCAGCCACTGCTGGGACCCCAGATTTAGGGAATTGCTACTTTGGCAATTGAATTTCACCCCAGAAAATAATCTATCCTTTGCCAGAGACTATTAAACTTGCCCAGCCACTGCTGGGAGACCAAATTTACGGTATTGTTATTTTGGCAATTGAATTTCACCCCAGAACAAAATATATCCTTTGCCGGACACTATTAAACTTGGCCAGCCACTGCTGGGACACCAGATTTAGGGGATTGCTATTTTGGCAATTGAATTTCACCCCAGAAAATTATCTTTCCTTTGCCGGACACTATAAAACTTGGCCAGCCACTGCTGGGACACCAGATGTAGGGGATTGCTATTTTGGTAATTAAATTTCACCACAGAAAAAAATCTATCATTTGCCAGACAGCAGACAGTATTACATGTGGCTAGCCACAGCTGGAACACTAAGATTTAGGGGATTGCTATTTTAGCTATTGAATTTCACCACAGAACAAAATATATCCTTTGCCGGACACTATTAAACTTGGCCAGCCACTGCTGGGACACCAGATTGAGGGATTGCTATTTTGGCAATTGAATTTCACCCCAGAAAATTATCTATCCACTGCCGAACACTATTAAACTTGGCCAACAACAGCTGAAACCACTGATTTACGGTATTTTTATTTTGGCAATTGAATTTTACCCCAGAAAATTATCTGTCCTTTGCCGGACAATATTAAACTTGGCAAGCCACAGCTGAAAAAATTGATTTACGGTATTGCTATTTTGGCAATTGAATTTCACCCCAGAAAATTATCTATCCTTTGCCGGACACTATTAATCTTGGCCATCCACTGCTGGGACACCAGATTTAGAGGATTGCTATTTTGGCAATTACTTTCACCCCAGAAAATTATCTATCCTTTGCCGGAGACTATTAAACTTGGCCAGCCACTGCTGGGACACCAGATTTACGGTATTTCTATTTTTGAAACTGAATTTTACCCCAGAAAAAAATATATCCTTTGCCGGACACTATTAAACTTGGCCAGCCACAGATGAAACCACTGATATACTGTGTTGCTATTTTGGCAACTGAATTTCACCCCAGAACAAAATATATCCTTTGCCGGACACTATTAAACTTGGCCAGCCACAGCTGAAACCAATGATTTATGGTATTGCTATTTTGGCAATTGAATTTCACCCCAGAAAAAAATCTATTCTTTCCCGGACACTATTGAACTTGGCCAGCCACAGCTGAAACCACTAATTTACGGTAATGTTATTTTGGCAATTGAATTTCACCCCAGAACAAAATCTATCCTTTGCCGGACACTATTAAACTTGGCCAGCCACTGCTGGGACACCAGATTTAGGGGATTGCTATTTTGGCAATTGAATTTCTCCTCAGAAAATTATCTTTCCTTTGCTAGACACTATTAAACTTTGCCAGCCACTGCTGGGACACCAGATCTAGGGGATTGCTATTTTGGCAATTGAATTTTACCACTGAAAAAATCTATCCTTTGCCAGACAGCAGACAGTATAACACGTGGCTAGCCACAGCTGGAACACCAGTTTTAGTGGATTGCTATTTTGGCAATTGAATTTAAACCCTCAATAAAATTTAGAAATTTCTATCCTGAGTTTCTAGGGATGACAATAAGCACAGCCAAGCCCCTGATGTAGGATATAGTAAAAAAAAAACTAGTATTGATGGATTGATGGACTTGGTGGCAGCTTGTGCTGGTGCACCACAAGACACAAAATGGCCGCTGATCACCCCAGAAAAAAATGACAGAAAAACGCTCTGTGCAGCCTAAAAACCAGTAAACAATTAACAAGCAGAAGTTGAATGATTCACAGCTGTAGATTGATCACTTCATTCAGTGTTTTGCTGAGTTTTCCTAATCTCGCCCTCACGTCAGCTGCGTCCTATCCCTACACTAATCAGAGCAGAGTGACGTGCAGCGCTACGTGACTCCAGCTTAAATTGAGGCTGGGTCACATGCTGCACTTGGCCAATCACAGCCATGCCATTAGTAGGCATGGCTGTGATGGCTTCTTAGGGCCTGAAGTAAAGCGCTAGCTGATTGGCTGCTGTGCAGCCCTTCAGAAAGCGGGAAGAAATCGCTGAACAACGAAGCCGAACTCGAACTTTTTTGAAAATGTTTGGGTCCGTGTCCCGAACACCCCAAAATTCAGTACGAATCCGAACTATATAGTTCGGGTTCGCTCAACTCTACTAATAAATATAACTGGTTTCTTTATAATCACATATATTCTGTGAATAAACCAGTAATAGGTTTCAAGTTTCTAAGTTAAAAACACTATTCTCTATATAGCAAGTTTTTTTTTATTGTTATTGTTATTAAAATTGTTATTATATGATTATATATTATTTATTATTGTATAGCCTTTTATTATGGGTTAAATAAAAGAGAAAAAAAAAACTGATAATTAAAGTTTATATAGGTCTCTCCAGCAACTTGAACTTAGGATTACTACATGCATGACAGACCACTTACTTATAACCTATAGCACTATCACAGGGATGTGCAAACTGCGGCTCTCCAGCTGTTGCAAAACTACAAATACAGCTATCAGCATACAGCAGGGCATGGTGGGAATTGTAGTTTTACAATAGCTGGAGAGCCACAGTTTGCCCATCCCTGCACTACCACATAGAGAAGAATGGTCAATCAAAGGGAGGGGGAGTGTGCAGAGCAAAGGGGGTGTTACAAAGAAGTGCTGAAAGGATTCAGCCATGCTTCCTGGTGCTACTGCCATGGAGTGCCGACGGCAAGCAGGTTCCCCCTATTCACCGCCGTCAGCGCTCTGCGGTTCATACGGAGCAAGGACGTGCGCTACGCCCTCTTCTTCACAGCAACGAGGGACGGGGAGGATCTGGCCGTGCATATTCTCTTGGCGCAGTCAGCGTCTTTCGCGTCAATGGCAACTGCGGTAAGCCTGAGCGCCGAGCTGATCACTCAGTGCTCGGCTGGATTCAGGAGGATGAGTCTCTTCCTGAACTTGTTCAGTGTGACTTGCGCTAGATTCCCGGCTCCGTTCCCGACTTCGTCCCAGGTTGCCCCCTGCATTTATTGGCTTCTCCTGGTTTGACCTTTGGCATGGACTTGACTACTCTTTGATTACTCCTTTGTACTTTAGCGACATCCTGGTTCTGACTCGGCTTGTTGACATATCAGTTGTTTGTCTTGTATGTCCCTCCGCACTTACCCAGGCTAGGGAACGTCGTCCAGTTGTACCTCGTTGCCTAGGAGGAGTGGTGCAAGTAGAAAATTATAATTAAAATTTCTCTTTTACAAGGTGACCCCATATGTGGGCGTTTTCATTACCCCCCGACTCGTTGTGTCTTAGGTCAGTTGATGCTTTCTTTCAGGCCCTGTTGTACTCAATTTAGGAAATGGTGTGTTCGCACCGACTGGAATGAATCTGCCCTCAAGTGTCAGTTCAGGTCAGGCTTGTCCGATAGACGTAAAGATATGCTTATAGGTTACCCCCTTCCCGAGACTTTTAAGCAGACCATGACACTTGCTGTAAGACTAGACAGACGCATTAGGGAGAGACAGCAGGAGGTTTTGCTTTCTTCCCAGGTGACGTTTAAATCTAAGGTCAGTCTTGTGGGTATCCAATCTGAACCTGGAGCCGAAGAACCCATGCACAACGACACCATCAGGGGACATGTTTCTATTGTGACGGTTCTGACCATTGGATTCAAAAATGTCCCAAGAAGCCTCCTCCCAGTAGATCACTCAAACCTGGGACATCTAATGACAAGGTACTCCCACATATTGTTAAATATAAATTCTTGATGCCTGTTATTGGTTCAGCAGGGCTCAATAAGGGTTCAGGTAAAGCTTTTATTGATTATGGATCAGCTGCAAGCTTTATTGATCTCAAATTTGCCCACCAGGTGGTAATTCCTATCCTGATCCTTCCTGATCCTGTTTACGTTGTTGCTGTTGATTCTACCCCATTATTAGGAGGTACCGTGAGGTTTTCTACTCCCGAGATTACGCTAATGGTAGGGGTGTGTCATACTGAAAGTTGTGCCCTATTAATTTTGGAGAATTTACCTGTTGATGTGGTGCTAGGTATGCCATGGCTCCAATTACACAATCTTGTGATTGATTGGACCAGAGGTGTACTAGTCAAATGGGGCCCTAAATGTGATTCATGTTTGTCTATTGTCCATGCGGGAGTCTCAGCAGAATCCAAAATATTACCTCCATTCATAGAGGATTATGTGGATGTATTCTCCTCATCTGACCTCGAGGGGTTGTCACCTCAAAGACCTTATGACTGCGCTATTGAATTGATGGAAGGTGCCAGGTTTCCCAAGGGGCGTATATTTAATCTATCTGGTCCAGAACGTGATTTCATGAGAGAATATGTCAAGGAAAGTTTCGTTAAAGGACATATTAGGCCCTCTGTATCTCCTATGGGGGCAGGGTTCTTTTTTGTCAAGAAAAAGGACGGAGGGTTTAGGCCTTGTATTGCCTATCGGAAATTGAACTAAATTTCTGTTAAAAATCAATACGCTTTTCCTTTGATTCCCGATCTGTTCAATCAAGTTCTAGGGGCTTCATGGTTCTCCAAACTTGACCTAAGGGGAGCTTACAAACTAGTTCGTATTAAAGAAGGGGAAGAATGGAAAACTGCTTTTAATACTCCGGAGGGGCATTTCGAATACCTGGTCATGCCTTTTGGGCTTAGTAATGCTCCTGCAATTTTTCAAAATTTCATGAACGACCTCTTCAGGGAACTTATTGGCAAATTTATGATTGTATATCTGGATGAAATTCAGATTTTTTTTTCGAGTTGGGAATCTCATGCTGTGCATACCAGATAAGTTCTGGAGATTCTCTGTTATGTTCTCACACTTTTAAAATGGAACCTGGTAAGGTACAGGCAATTTTAGATTGGGTAAGACCATCATCCCTTAAAGCCTTACAACGCTTTTTAGGATTTTCCAACTACTACCGTAAATTTATCCAAAAACTTTCGGTCGATGCCAAACCTTTGACCGACCTCACTAAGAAGGGGTTGGATCTGGAGAACTAGTCTGTAGAGGCTATTGAGGCCTTCGAGACCCTTTAAAGGTCTTTTAGGAACGCCCCGGTTTTGGTTTAGCCTGATCAAGAGAAACCTTTTATTGTATAGGTTGATGCTTCTGAGGATTGGGTGGGGGCTGTGCATTTGCAGAGACCCTGTGCTTTTTTTTTCATGGAAATTCTCTCCCACTGAGAGGAATTATGACATTGGTAATCGAGAATTGTTAGCCATCAAATGGGCGTTTGAGACATTTTTTGGAGAGGGCTAAACATTGTATCACTGTGATCACTGACCAAAAAAATGTATTGTTCCTCGAATCCGCCTGAATCCATGTCAAGCCAGATGGGCTTTGTTCTTCACGCATTTTAACTTCTTGATTACTTTTAGACCAGCAAGTAAGAATGTAAAGGCTGATGCCTTGTCTCAAAGTTTCTGTGCATTTCGACCCCCTGACATCCCTCCTGAACCCATCTTACCAGCTAACATTATTGTGGCAGCTTTGTCTAAGGAACTGGCTTCTCTCATTGAAGCACAGCAACATCTAGCACCGCTACAAACACCTACTGGTAAGTTCTTTGTTTCTGAGCAGTTTCATCTCCGTTTGCTGAGTGAGTGTCACAAGTCTTGTGCGGACATCCTGGTATTGAGGGCACCAAGGAACTCGTGTCCAGGTCTTATTGGTGGCCCGCACTATCCAGGGATGTCAAATCTTAAGTCTCTGCATGCGAGGTATGTGCCAGGTCCAAAACGCCCAGATCACGTCCTGCTGGTGAACTACGACCACTACCCAATCCGAGTAAACTCTGTCACATATTTCGATGGATTTCATCACTGACTTACCTCCCTCAGAAGGGAAGTCAGTGGTTTGGGTAGTGGTCGACAGATTTAGTAAGATGGCACACTTCGTTCCGTTAGCCAAACTTCCTGATGCCAAGACTCTGGCTTCTGTGTTTATTGAACAGGTGGTACAATTACATGGTATTCCTGAAAATATTGTGTCCGACAGAGGTGTTCAGTTTGTCTCCAAGTTCTGGAGAGCGTTTTTTCAGAGATGTGATATATCTTTGTCATTCTCATTAGCCTTTCTAATGAACAAACCGAAAACCTTAATCAAGCTGTTGAGCAGTTTTTAAGATCTTACATCTCTGATAACCAGCAACTATGGGTGAAATATCTCCCTTTGGTGGAATTTGCCATCAACAACAGGGTGAACTCCTCCACAGGGGTTTCTCAGTTTTTCTGCAATTTTGTTTTTTCTGAGGCTGACAGTGTAACTTCTGAACTGTGTACCGTTTGGGCCCGGGTTCAGCAGATCCTAGAGAAAGCTCAAGAGAGTCAGAAAATGTATGCTAATAGAAAACGTTCCAAAGGAAGGGAGTTTAAGGTCAGAGAAAAAGTTTGGCTGTCAACTAAGAATTTGTCTCTGAGAGTGTCCTCCAGGAAGTTTGCACCACGTTTTGTTGGTCCGTATGAAATTCTCGAAATTTTTAATCCCGTGTCTTTCAGGTTGAAGTTGCCAGATTAGTTCCGCATTCACAATGTGTTTCATAAATCTTTGCTTAAAAAGTATGTTTCACCCGTGGTTCTGTCGCAAAGTGCTTCTCCCCCAGTGCTGGTGAATGAGCAAGATGAGTACGTCATTTCCAAGAACATTGACACTAGGAAGGTTCGAAATTCCTTTCAATACTTAGTTCATTGGAAAGGTTATGGACCTGAGGAAAGATCATGGGTACCATGGCTGAGTCAAAGGTTTCATTGTGATCATCCTCACAAACCTGCTCCTTCGGCTCTGGGTCCAGTGGTCCCACGTAGAAGGGGGGGGTACTGTCACAGGGGGCCAACGGCAGGTTCCCCCTATTCACCGCCGTCAGCGCTCTGCGTTTCATACGGAGCAAAGACATGCACTACGCCCTCATCTCCACAGCAACGAGGAACGGGGAGGATCTGGCCACGCGTATTCCCTTGGCGCAGTCAGCGTCCTTCGCGTCCATGGCAACTGCGGTAAGCCTGAGCGCCGAGCTGATCACTCGGTGCTCGGCTGGATTCAGGAGAATGA
Organism: Bufotes viridis; assembly: GCA_033119425.1. NCBI lineage: Eukaryota > Metazoa > Chordata > Amphibia > Anura > Bufonidae > Bufotes > Bufotes viridis. The sequence continues at coordinate 319,931,099 of CM065592.1, read as the reverse complement.
GTCATGTGAAGCTGGCCAAGTCACATGACTCCTGTTCTCCACTATTTAACAGGCAGCCTGCTGGCCACAGGTTGCCTGTGAATTCAGTCTCTTCCTGAACTTGTTCAGTGTGTCATGCAGCTAGATTCCCGGCTCCATTCCCGATTCGTCCCAGGTTGCTCCCTACATTTATTGGCTTCTCCTGGTTTGACCTTTGGCGTAGACTTGTCTTCTCTTTGATTATCTTTTTGTACTTTAGCGACATCCTGGTTCTGTCTCGGCTTGCTGACATATCTGTTCCCTCCGCAAATACCCAGGCTAGGGAACATCTTAAAGTTGTACCTCGTTGCCTAGGACGAGTGGTACAAGTAGGCAGGGACAGGGGTGTGGGTGGAACCAGTGGTCACTACCCTCTACCCCTCTTTGTGACAGCTACAATTGCTCATTTGCATATGCATACAATTTCTGATATCTCCGCAGCTGTTTAGCATACAGACAAAAGAAAAGTATCGTTTTAATCAGCATGATGAGCCCTACAAGGTAGTATGCTTAGTTTAATAGAGTTGACAATAACAATTGAAAAGACAGCTGCACTCTGCGATCTTACTGAACCCTCATACTGATGTTAAAATTGAGAGATTAGCCAACAAATCCTACTGTGGAGGACATGTCTGAGCCCGAGCACCGCACCAAGGTTTCTCAAGTAGCTCGGGACCTAACACTTACCTACCTGTGCCGTATGGGCAATATCAGGGCCAGTGGGCAAATTACAGGAGCATAAAGGCGAATACACAGCAGACTCCCCGGTTACCTCCAGTATGTAGCCATGCCTGCAATTGGAGGAGTGAGGAGGCTGTGAGCCCATATAGTGCACCTGTCTTTTCAATAGTTATTGTTATATTGTTTCACATCCACATAGTTGCCATCTTGTGTAAGATGTTTATTGTGGTACTTGTGGTCCGCTGTGGGCATCCTCCACTGTATGCATTTTTAGTTGGGATCACCATTAGCAACAGGCTACAAGTGCAGGATCTGCTCCCCTGTATATAGATGCACAACTGCATTTGGGCTTCCTGCCTGTTTAACACCACCCATTTTTTCATTTGTTTTTAATAGAGTTGAACCTGGTGACATAGCCGCTTTAAGGCCAAAACTGTCTTCATAAGCAAAGGGTTAATTTTAGCCTTTTATTCTTATCTGTAGGGATATATTTTGCAGTATAATTACCCAAAGTAGATTAAAAGATTTCCCATTTATCCTCTGTATTATTCTGTGAAAATAGCTGCCCTTAACCAAGGGAATTTGGCATTTTTAAAATAAAATGGTTTGGCCCTCGCAGATAGTTTATTTTTTAGAGATAACAGTAAATGTAATTATATTGTAATCACTATTACCTAGTGCAGGGATCAGCAACCTTAGGCATTCCAGTTGCTGTGAAACTCCAACTTCCTTCATGCACACTTGACTGTTCTTTTAACTAACAAAGAAGTGAAAGGTGGATTCTGGGAGTTGTAGTTACTGAACAGCAGGAGTGCCAGAGATTGCTGATCCCTGACCCAGTGTTTCCAATAGAGATGAACGACCCTTTTAAGATTCAGTTTGTTTCAGTGTTATACCTGGGCTAAAGAGTATAAGGACTGGACTGTTGCTCAGTGGTCCAAAGTCCTTGTTATGGATCCAGTGATTGACAGATCAGTGGTAATGTGGAACCACTGTGCCAAAAAAACGGTTTGAGGTTGGACCAAACCCTAAGGGCATTATTTTGGTGCCTCCCCGGTATTTACCCTTTAACCTTTATACAGGAATGTTGACTTCGCTGTGGGTTAGCGACCAGACGGCTACTTTTTGGGATCGTCCCAGTGTACTTAGCAGCTGACTCCCACACTCAAGAAACACAGGAATAATCAGGAAATGCACAAAACCACAGGCTAACTCTGAACAGGAACCAAGACTAGAACACAGGACTCTGGACAGGTAGACTAGAACAAGAGCAGGGAAATACAGACTGACCAAAGAAACTCAGGCAAGGTGAGATCAGACATGACAACTAACACAGATAAACTGGTAAGGAGTCGACAAGAACAGAGCAACAGAAGCAGATACAGGAACTATTATTGGGAATAGATAAGAGCTGGTTCGCCGAATTATAAATTTTTTGCTTCAATCCCAATTTATTCGCTGCGAATCGCATAAAAAAACGGCTATTTCCGAGCTACAGAGACCCTTTAAAGGGGTGTAGAACACTGTGCCTTGCAGTAACACGCATATGGAGTCTGCTGTGGTAGTAAAATAATACTGAGTCCGTATTACAAGCAAATGACAGGCGCGGCTCTTAGAATCACTGCATACTTCACGTATTTGGGCAGTCACGGGGCCAAAACTGAAAGTATCGACTCAGCCTTACAAGTAGATGTTACCGTCAAGAAGAAGCGCACTCCTTTTAAACCCTTGTCAGCTGATTCCACTTAGATGTCTATTAAACGCTTATACAAGTAGAACCCCCTTGATAGAGTGGAGAGGGTGTCAGCAGTAATTTTGTGTTGACGTCACCGATTATTTTGGTATACTCTAAACCGTCAGAACAATAACCCACAAAAAATGGATCCTGTCTGTGGAGCATACGCCTTCACTCGGTCAGCATTTGCTCAATAATCCATCAGTATTGCTAAAGGCAAAAAAAAACGGATTGGATCTAAAACAGAGATGACACGTGAATGGAATATTTGCATGTCTTCTGTGTTTTCCACCCATTACTGCTTTTGGCTACCAAATCATAAGTAATTTCTGATAGGGACCATACAGGCCATAAAGCTGTTACACAGACAGGATCCGTTGTGCATCTCGTTTTTCCTTCCTTCTGACAGATCCGAAGAAGTGTCAAATAAATGATGATATCAGCCAGGCCAGAAGCCACAATATTGGCCCAGTCATGAAGTGGGGAGGGTGGGAACAGCATGAGAAGTCCACAGAGAGCATCTATGACATAGTGGTGAGGTGGAAGCAGTATGAGGAGACCACAGAGTGGCCTAATGACAGGGTCTGGAGTTGGAAGCAGTATGAGGAGGCCACCAAGTGGCAAAATGACAAAGTCTTGAGATGGCAGCAGCATAAGGATACCACAGAGTGGAACAATGACAGAGTCTGGAAGTGGCAGCAGCATGAGTAGGCCACAGAGTGGAACAATTACAGAGTGTGGAGGTGGCAGCAGAATGAGTAGGCCAGAGAGTGGCACAATGACAGAGTCTGGAGGTGGCAGCAGCATGAGTAGGCCACAGAGTGGCACAATGACAGAGTGTGGGGTTTGCAGCAGCATGAGTAGGCCACAGAGTGGCACAATGAAAGAGCGTGAAGGTGGCAGCAGCATGAGTAGGCCACAGAGTGGCACAATGACAGAGTCTGGAGGTGGCAGCAGCATGAATAGTCCACAGAATTTCACAATGACAGAGTCTGGAAGTGGCAGCAGCATGATTAAGCCACAGATTGGAACAATCACAGAATGTGGAGGTGGCAGCAGAATGAGTAAGCCAGAAAGTGGCACAATGACAGAGTGTCAGAATGACAGGTGGCAGCACCATTATTAGGCCACAGAGTGGCACAATGACAGACTCTGGAATTGGCAGCAGCATCAGTAGGCCCCTATACGCTTTCAGCAGAAATCACTGCAACAGTGCAGTGCGTTTAAATGTGTTGTGTATTGAAATAACGCTCTATACTCTTTCACCAGAAATTACTGCAAATAACTTTAGCGTAAATAACAACAAAAGCGACCTGCGTATATAGTTATCTTTTTCCACAGATAAAAGCCACTAAAGGCTTTTCAACATATTGCACCCCAATAACTAATTGCTGGAATCACAGATCTGTATTATGAGACTATCTGGATCCCCAAGTAATGTTTCCCTGCACTTGTAAATAGCTTTTTTTCACAATGAGGATTTTCCTATGCCTCTCCCTAGCATCTGCACACTTCTCTCCCTGCCTGTGAAATTATTCCTCTAACTATCCTTTCCTTGCACTAGTAAATCGCTTCTTTCCTGGGTTTTTTAACAATTAGCTTTTCTTTCATTCTCCATAGTGTCTGCATACACGTCTGTCCCTGAACAAAGTACGATTGTGAATGTCTGAATCTAAGATGGCCGCCATATTTATAGGGCTGTGACATCACCGGGCTGGCTGGCTGCTGATTGGCTGCATGTATAGCATTATGGGTCATCCCGCCTTCCCAGAGTTTTTTGCCCCCGTCCTCACATGTGTAGCCGCCATTTTAGCAACCATTGTAGCTGCCGTGTTAGGAAAAATTACGATTCGTTACTACAAAGCAGAAGGAAATTCGCATTCATTGCAAATCAAATTTTTCCTGAAATTCTAAATAAATTCTACTTCATCAGCTTTGATTCGCTCATCTCTAGTTGGGAACTATTGCTTTTGCTAAGCCAAGGGGCTGGATACACAGAAAGAGCAAATAGCTGAGCTCATCAGTCCAAAGCACCCGCAGGTGCACACAAACAGAAAGAGGGATTAACCTCTACATGAAACAGAACACACAGCAAGCAAGAGCAATTAACCTCTGCTTTGCCTAACAGAATAGAACAGAGAGAAGAGACATACCAATGGTCAAATTCACACCACAAAGTATCGAAGGCCAGTACACACAACACAGAGGCGAATATCCATTGTCAATCCAACAGATGGCCCTAGAAACATAACACCAGCATCTGGCAACCAGCCCATATGGCATACAATAGGAAACCATAAGTATCTGTGGCCAGTACGCAAAAGACAGAGGAGGAGGGCACTGCCACATCGACAAATAGCCCTAGATACACACCACCAGTATTCGGCAAACAACCCACATGGCATATAATGGAACATGTGATGAGATGTCACAGTAGTCTTGTTTTCGGATGAAAGTAAACTTAGAATTTAGAATTTCAATTGGAAATCAAGGTCCCAAGGTCCCAGGAAGAGTGGAGTGGCACAGAATCCAAGTTGCTTGAGGTCCAGTGTGAAGTTTCCACAGTCAGTGATTGTTTGGGGAGCCATGTCATCTGCTGGCATTGTTCCGCTGTGTTATATTATGTCCTAAGTCAGTGCAAACGTCTACCAGGAAATTTTAGAGCACTCCATGCTTTCCAATTTTAACAGATTGTCCCCCCAATATACAAGCCACTGGATCACCATACAGTTGTACTCCTAACACTTTATTAATCCACATTTTTATTTTGGACCAATACCTAATCAGTTTAGGACACCTCCAAATTAGGTGCACGAATCCTGCTTGTTCCTCCCCACACCTTGGATATTCATCTGTAGCTCTCAAACTCACTTTTTTAAACAATACGGGCAAACGATGTAACCTATGAATAAGAAAGAAATAGGAGACCCCTTGTGAGGCTCTTAATGAAACCAAGTGAAATAAATATATATTGCTTTATGATCTACATTGGGTGTTCCTCAGATGTGTGTGCCCCTTGAACTTAATTCAAGCACATTTTACAATTTGGCGTAAGGGTGGGCCTATAAGGTGAGCACCTATCCATTGAAAAAACAAGGTTGAGCAGCTGAAATATACTTTATTATTCTTAATGAAACCAGCCTACTTTTAAATACGTCTTCCCATATATCATCTGACATTTCCCCGATATCCCTTTCCCATTTTTCCCTAGTCAATAGAGAGGAGCAAACTTTTTAAAAATTCGTTTCGCCAGTTTGCCAAATTTTTTGGGAAAAATTTGGTTCGGTCCGAATTTATTTGCGACAAATTGCTTTAAAAAACGGCTATTTCCTGGCTTTAGAGAGCCTTTATAGTGATGTAGAACACTGTGCCTTGCAGTAACATGCATAGGGAGTCTGCTCTGGTAGTGAAATAATACTGTGAGTCCGTATGACATGTAGATGACAGGCGTTGCTCTTATTGGGTTGGGCAATCACGGGGCCAAAACTGACCAAATAACACAAGTGTTACCTTAGCCTTACAGATCAATGTTAGCGTCAAGAAGAAGCACACTCCTTTTACACCGTTGTCAGCTGATTCCACATAGATGTCTAAAGAACCTGTCCTATTAAACGCTTATACAAGTAGAGCCCCCAGACAGAGTGGAGAGGGTGTCAGCAGTGAGTTTGTAACAATAACCATAAAAAATCAAATCCTGTCGTTGAGCATCCGCCTTCACTTGGTCAGCATTTGGTCAGTAATCCATCAGTATTGCTAGTGCCCAAAAAACAGGAGTGGATCCAAAACAGAGTTTTAGGATCCATTGTGCATCTCATTTTTCCTTCCTTCTGACAGATCAGAAGAAGGGTCAAATAAATGATGATGACAGCCAGGCCGAAAGGCAAAATAGTGGCCCAGTCATGAAGTGTATGTGGCAAAAGAGGGAAAGGTGCTCATAGGGTAGTCATTTTGGTCAGTTGATTAAAAAAAAGTAGCGATTATGCTCACCTTTTGGTGTTGTGCAAACATAGGCACATCACTAGTGTGGACGCGTATTTGAATGATGGTCGGGGCTGAAGGTATCGTTCGCTCTTCACTTGTGGAGGTGCCAGTGATGAGAGACAACAAAAGAGGTGTGGAGTGATAAAGATCCACTGTTTTTAATACTTCTTGGCGCAAAAACCACAACCTTGAGTGATTGGAGATGATACTATTTTATATACATATATATTTAAATTAAATAGAATTGTCTCCTGTCACTCGAGGTCGTGGTTTTTGCACCAAGAAGTATCAAAAATGGTGGACCCCTATCACTCCACACCCCTTTTACAGTCATGAAGTGTGGAGGATGGGAACAGCATGAGAAGTCCACAGAGTGGCCCTATGACATTGTGGTGAGGTGGAAGCAGCATGAGGAGGCCACAGAGTGGCACAATGACAGTGTGGAGCCGGCATCAGCAGCATCAGGAGGCCACAGAGTGGCATAATGACAGAGTGTAGGGGTGGCAGCAGCAGCATAAGGAGGAGGCGACATAGTGGCACAATAACAGTGTAGAGGTGGCAGCAGCATCAGGTGACCACAGAGTGGCAAGGTAACATAGTGTGAAGGTGGCAGCAGCATGAGGAGACCAGAGAGTGGCAAAGTGATATAGTGTGGAGGTGGAAGCAGCATGAGGAGGCCACAGAATGGCATAATGACAGTGTGGCCCTAATTTTTTTCTACTTTTACACAACACAAATTGTGCAACTCTGAACGGTGAATATATTTTTATTTTGCCACTAATACACGGCAAACTGGGCTTTTAAATTAATCACTGCACTGCATAATGGCAGTTAGGCCCTAATTTTTTTCTACTTTTACACAACATAAAAGGATTTTCAACAGCTAAGTGCAACGCTGAACGGCGAATATATTTTTATGTTGCCATTAATACACGGCAAACTGGGCTTTTGAATATATCACTGCACCGCAGAATGGCAATTAGGCCCTAATTTTTTTCCACAATACAAAATGCTTTTCAACAGATAACTGCAACGCAGAACGGCGAATATATTTTTATTTCGCCACTAATACATGGCAAACTGGGCTTTAGAGGGAAAATAAAATGTACTACGTTCTACTTACATTCTGTGGATTCCTCCCTATGCTTTCCCTGCACTTATAAATCGTTTTTTCACCACAATCCAGTCTTTCTTATCACTGTCCCCAGCATCTGCAGACATGTCTCTCCCTACACTAAGTACACTGGTAAATGGCAGAATCTAAGATGGCTGCCGCTATTTATAGGGCTGTGACATCACAGGGTTGGCTGACTGATGATTGGCTACATGCATGGCTTTATGGGTGATCCTGCCTTCCCAGAGCAGCCATTTTAGGAAAAAAATGTAATTCGTTACCACGAAGCGTGAGGAAATTCGGCTTCAGTGCGAATCGAATTCCACTTCGTCAACTTCGATTCGCTCATTTATACTAGTGACCATTTTTACCTTTAATTGTATTACTTTCATTATTATCTTGTATCTCCTAGAGATATTTCCCTTAAAGGAAACCTGTCATCTACTTTTTGCTGATCTCACTGAGCTGTGCATCACTCATGAGCTAAAAGTAAGTGGTTGCTGTGAACCAGCATCATAATCATTGCAGCACAGGCCTTGAAAAGAGTCAAATCTACCTGAGAAGAGTCATGGTTATTCCTAATTTCTTGCAATCTCACCCATCTGCTGATGATTGATTGGCAGTCCTTTCCTAGAGAGAAAGGTAGAAAACTAGGTAGAAGACTGTCAATCATCAGCAGGTGGGCAGGGAGAGCAGGTATTTATGAATAACCATGACTCTACTCAAGGTGCCGTGACTCTTTTCCAGGCCCAGTTTGCAATGATTGTGATGTTGGTTCTCGGCAACCACTTACTTTTAACTTTTAAACGACATACTGCTGAAATCAACTGACAGGTTCCCTTTAACTTTACTATTAATAAGAAAGTAATTCATAGTCTCTGAGGGGGATTTTTTATATTTCTCTGGAGCTGTCGATGAATTAATTGCCTCAGCTACCACTTTGATGCTGCCACCTGCATGATGCCACACATCTGATGCCAAGTGCTCCTTATTTCACCCACCTTCGTCAGCAGGTACTGGTATTGCCACCCACTGCCCCACTCTGTTACCGGTCACTTTGTGGTCTTCTGATGGAGCTGCTGCTGCCATCTCCAAACTATGTCACCTTGCTACTCTGTGGTATCGATTTGATGCTGCTGCTACTGCCATTTCCACACTATGTCACCTTGCCACTCTGTGGTATCCTGCTGCCACCACCTCCAGACTCTGTCATTGTGCCACTCTGTGGTTTCCTCATGCTGTCACCACCTGCAGACTCATTCATTGTGCCGCTCTGTGGTCTCCTCATGCTCCTGCCACCTCCAGACTCATGCTGCAGCTACCTCCAGACTCTGTCTTTTTGGCGCTCTGTGGCCTATTCATGCTACTGCCACCTCCAGATTCTGTAATTGTGCTGCTCTGTGGTCTCCTCATGCTGCCGCCACCTACAGGCTCTCTCATTGCGCCACTCGGTGGCCTCCTCATGCTGCCGCCACCTCCAGACTCTGTGATTGTACTACACGGTGGCCTCCATATACTGCTTCCACCTCCAGACTCTGTCATTGTGCTGCTCTGTGGTCTCCTCATGCTGCCGCCACCTACAGACTCAGTCATTGTGCCACTCGGTGGCGTCATCATACTGCCGCCACCTCCAGACTCTGTCATTGTGCTACACGGTGGTCTCCTCGTGCTGCTTCCACCTTACCACTATGTCATAAGTCCACTCTGTGGACTTCTCATGCTGTTCCCACCCACCCCACTTCATGACTGGGCCCCTATTTTGCCTTTTGGCCTGGCTGACATCATCATTGACACTTCTTCTGATCTGTCAGAAGGAAGGAAAAATGAGGCTCACAATGGATCCTGTCTGTCTAGCAGCTGAAAGGCCTGTATGGTCCCATCAGAAATGACTTATGATTTGGTAGCCAAAGGCAGGAGTGGGCACAAAAGAAGACATACAAATATTCCATTCACTTGTCATCTCTGTTTTAGAACCACTCCTGTTTTTTTTACATTAGCAATACTGATGGATTATTGAGCAAATGCTGACTGAGTGAAGAAGTAAAAAATGGAGTAATGTGTCAGGTGGCTCAATTAATCAGGATCTCATGGAAAAGGTGCTCTCACTCTGAATGGCCACCTCGCAAAAGGCCAAAGAATGGAGAAATGCGTATGTAAGTAGATAACAGAGTGGGCACTCAGTATCACTACAGGATGCAAGGAAACGCAAATAGTAAAATAAAAGTTATTTTAATAAAATGACAGAAAATCTACAACATACTGAAATATAAACATGAACATAAACCCCACGCTAAAACTTTACAAGTAGATGGCGTAAAAATGCGGATGTAACATTCATGGAGTAACTGAATAAAAATACTGGCATAAACGGCAATGGAGTCTCCTTAGTGGATGTAAATTGCTGTAATGGTGTTTACTGAGGTCCAATAACCCCCAAGTTCTCACTTGGAGAATATACTAGAGTCCCACAGTATAAAAAAGAGGTGAATAGAGTATTAGTGGTACTAATGTGCAGAAAAAACGTTACCGCTCCAGTGGTAAATGTTGCAAATGGCGGCTGGATCTCCACATGTAGCTGTAAATGGCATCCACTTTCCTGTAATGCTTCAGACACAGTTGCATGCAGCGTCCCACATGACGTGTCATACGACCAGGTGAAGTGTTCTCTGAGTGGAGACCAGGTCCTAAAGTCCACCTTGTATAGGGAATTTTGTGGAGCCTTTGAATCCTTAACTGGATAATAATGTATCCGCACAAAATCAACAGAAAATTCACGTAAGATAGTTCGCCCAATGCTGCCCAACCATACGCGTTTCGGAGGTCCTCCTCCTTCCTCAGTGGTAACCTGAGTATGGTTCACAAACAGGATCAATTTTTGTGGGTTATTGTTCTGACGGTTTAGAGGAAGGGCAAAATAATCAGTGACGTCAACACAAACTTACTGCTGACACCCTATCCACTCTGTCATGGGGGCTCTACTTGTATAAGCGTTTCATAGAACAGGTTCTGTAGACATCTATATGGAATCTGATGAGGGTGTAAAAGATGTTACAGGGTGTAAAAGTTGTTACGAGGGTGTAAAGGTTGATACTTGAGTTGTGACTCCCTATGAGTGTTACTGCAAGGCACAATGTTCTACACCACTATGAAGGCTCTCAGCAGCCAGGAAATAGCCTTTTTTTAACATAATTCACCACGAATATATTCGGATCGAATCGAATATTTCCCGAATTCGGCAAATCGGCGAATCGAATTTTAGAGAAATTCGCTCAACTCTAATGGACACCTTTGCAAAAAAAATAAAAGAACATTTTTACACTAATTAATTTATTTTGTGGAGAAAATCATTTCTCCAATTGGTTCTATTTATCTTTCTGTTTTTGTTCTACAGCCTGGTGTGCTTCCTATGCACAGTAGGCTGCTCTCAGTGAGTATACAGAGAATCTGTTATCTGACGGATTTTCTTTAACTCCTCCTGTGTGCACACGGGAGCACGCACTGTCTCCCTCAATCCCCCAGCCCCCCCTCCCCCACTCTATATCAGAAGCTGCCAGGTTCGGCACTAGAGATGGCCCGAACTATTCGCCGACGAACAGTTCCCGGCGAACATAGCTTGTTCGCGTCCGCCGCGGTGGGCGAACATATTCGATGTTCGCGTTCGTCCCTATACTTTATCATTGAGCAAACTTTGGCCCTGTACCTCACAGTCAGCAGACACATTCCAGCTAATCAGCATACCCTCCCTCCCAGACCCTCCCACCTCCTATCTAAACACAAGGACAGCATCCATCTTAGATTCATTCTGAAGCTGCAGTGTCAGTAATTGTAAATCGCAATGCGATTAATATAACCTGTATTATTTGCATTGCGATTACAACTTAGATCTGAGTTCCTAATGGTTGTATTGCTAGAATATAACGAAGATAAAGAATATAGCACTATATTCTCAATCTTCGTTATATTCTAGCAATACAACAACCATTAGGAACTCAGATCTAAGTTTAACTCGCAATGCGATTAATATAACCTGCATTAATCGCATTGCGAATTCAACTTAGAGCTGAGTTCCTACACCATTAGGAACTCAGCTCTAAGTTGTAATCGCAATGCGAATAATACTTACAATTATTAATCGCTTTGCGAATCCATTTGATGCCTCTATTTGATTGTATATGACGGTTGACTATGACTACCACCAACGTTCTGCTGCCTCCGAGGCAAGATATCTGAACCCCCAGGGGCCATTTGGGCGTTTTTGATAGAAAACGCATCAAAAACACATCTGCGTTTTTTTTATTTTTTTATTTTTAATTTTTGTGTATTTTGCCACATTTGGTTGCATATTTACATTTGGTGTAGGCAAATATGTTAGTCTAGATCATGTATCTATATCAAAACCTAGGATCATTGTTTGACAGCATATTTTCTAAGCCATGTAGCTGAATATAGATTTGGGCAGAGTAATGATCTAGACTAGAGATGAGCGAACACCTGGAAGTTCGGGTTCGAGAAGTTCGGCCGAACTTCCCGAAAATGTTCGGGTTCGGGATCCGAACTCGACCCGAACTTTATCCCACACCCGAACCCCATTGATGTCAATGGGGACCCAAACTTTTAGACACTAAAAAGGCTGTAAAATAGTCCAGGAACGGGCTAGAGGGCTGCCAAAGGCAGCAAAATGTCGGTAAATCCCCTGCAAACAAATGTGGATAGGGAAATGAATTAAAATAAAATAAAATAAATCAAATTTAACCAATATCAATGGGAGAGAGGTCCCACTGCAAGGAATCATGCGTCATATCACCCACCACTGGAGAAGGCCACTTTCAGTTATTTCGGCACCAGCACCCAGACAGAGGAGTGAGGTCCCACAGCAAGGAATCATGCGTCATATCACCCACCACTGGAGAAGGCCACTTTCAGTTATTTCGGCCCAGCACCCAGACCGAGGATACAGGTCCCACAGCAAGGAATCATGCGTCATATCACCCACCACTGGAGAAGGCCACATTCAGTCATTTCGGCCCCACCACCCAGACAGAGGAGAGAGGTCCCACAGCAAGGAATCATGTGTCATATCACCCACCACTGGAGAAGGCCACTTTCAGTTATTTCGGCCCCAGCACCCAGACAGAGGAGAGAGGTCCCACAGCAAGGAATCATGCGCCATATCACCCACCACCGGAGAAGGCCACTTTCAGTTATTTCGGCCCCAGCACCCAGACAGAGGAGAGAGGTCCCACAGCAAGGAATCATGCGTCATATCATCCACCACCGGAGAAGGCCACTTTCAGTTATTTCGGCCCCGGCACCCAGACAGAGGAGAGAGGTCCCACAGCAAGGAATCATGCGTCATATCACCCACCACCGGAGAAGGCCACTTTCAGTTATTTCGGCCCCAGCACCCAGACAGAGGAGAGAGGTCCCACAGCAAGGAATCATGCATCATATCACCCACCACTGGAGAAGGCCACTTTCAGTTATTTCGGCCCCAGCACCCAGACAGAGGAGAGAGGTCCCACAGCAAGGAATCATGCGTCATATCATCCACCACTGGAGAAGGCCACTTTCAGTTATTTCGGCCCAGCACCCAGACAGAGGAAAGAGGTCCCACAGCAAGGAATCATGCGTCATATCACCCACCACCGGAGAAGGCCACTTTCAGTTATTTCGGCCCCAGCACCTAGACAGAGGAGAGAGGTCCCACAGCAAGGAATCATGCGCCATATCACCCACCACCGGAGAAGGCCACTTTCAGTTATTTCGGCCCCAGCACCCAGACAGAGGAGAGAGGTCCCACAGCAAGGAATCATGCGTCATATCACCC